>SJYQ01000284.1:1582428-1670591 GCA_006410935.1 Redunca redunca
GGTAGTTTGAGCATTCTTTGGCATTGCCTTTCTTTGGAATTGGAATGAAAACTGACCTTTTCCAGTCCTGTGGCCACTGCTGAGTTGTCCAAATTTGCTGGCATATTGAGTGCAGCACTTTCACAGCATCATCTTTCAGGATTTGAAACAGCTCAACTGGAATTCCATCACCTCCATTAGCTTTGTTCATAGTGATGCTTTCTAAGGCCCACTTGACTTCACATTCCAGGATGTCTGGCTCTAGACTAGTGATCACACCGTCATGATTATCTGGGTCATGAAGATCTTTTTTGTACAGTTCTTCTGTGTATTCTTGCTACCTCTACTTAATATCTTCTGCTTCTGTTAGGTCCAGACCATTTCTGTCCTTTATCGAGCCCATCTTTGCATGAAATGTTCCCCTTGGTATCTCTAATTTTCTTGAAGAGATCGCTAGTCTTTCCCATTCTGTTGTTTTCCTCTATTTCTTTGCATTGATCACTTTTGAAGGCTTTCTTATCTCGCTATTCTTTGGAACTCTGCATTCAGATGCTTATATCTTTCCTTTTCTCCTTAGCTTTTCACCTCTCTCTTTTCACAGCTATTTGTAAGGCCTCCCCAGACAGCCATTTTCCTTTTTTGCATTTCTTTTCCATGGGGATGGTCTTGATCCCTGTCTCCTGTACAATGTCACACCTCATTCCATAGTTCATCAGATCTAGGCCCTTAAATCTATTTCTCACTTCCACTGTATAATCATAAGGGATTTGATTTAGGTCATACCTGAATGGTCTAGTGGTTTTCCCTACTTTCTTCAATTTCAGTCTGAATTTGGTAATAAGGAGTTCATGACCTGAGCCACAGTCAGCTCCTGGACTTCTTTTTGTTGACTGTATAGAGCTGCTCCATCTTTGCCTGCAAAGAATATAATCAATTTGATTTCGGTGTTGACCATCTGGTGACGTCCATGTGTAGAGTCTTCTCTTGTGTTGTTGGAAGAAGGTGTTTGCTATGACCAGTGCATTTTCTTCGCAAAACTCTATTAGTCTTTGCCCTGCTTCATTCCGCATTCCAAGGCCAAATTTGCCTGTTACTCCAGGTGTTTCTTGACTTCCTGCTTTTGTATTCCAGTCCCCTATAATGAAAAGGACATCTTTTTTGGGTGTTAGTTCTAAAAGGTCTTGTAGGTCTCATAAAACCGTTCAACTTCAGCTTCTTCAGCATTACTGGTTGGGGCATAGACTTAGATAACTGTGATATTGAATGGTTTGCCTTTGAAATGAACAGAGATCATTCTGTCATTTTTGAGATTGCATCCAAGTACTGCATTTCATAAAATCTGGCTTTAGCATACTTATTCCAGTGAGACACTATTAAAAGACATGGGTGAGAGAGACAGGTATAAGAAATCGAGGATCACTCCTCTAAGAGTTTCCAAAAAGGAAAACCACCATGGGAGAAAAGAGCGGGAGAGGAACAGATGGGCCAGCAGAGTTCTGCTTTCTGTGCGACATTGTACACTTATTATTCACATGAGGACTAATTTATAAACCCAGATAGTGTTTATAAACTCTACCGTCCTAATGGAAATGGAAGCATTAATATAACCAGAGGATTCTTTACTTTCCAGGTTTTAATTAAAATCACAGGCGTTAAGAAGCAAAAGTGTCTTTGTGGAATACAACTCTAATGAAGTATTTCCTTGCCTAGCAGGAGGTGTGTGTGTGTGTGTGTTGTGTGTGAATGTGCACACGCAATCTCAGCTCACTGACATAATCATTTGAAAATTCGACCCCCATGCAACTGAGAAAACTCTCTCAAAATTAGAAAAACAAATTATAGCACATTTTTTCCAAATAAATACTATTGTCAAGTTAGAATCAGGAAAAATAATAGCAAGTCATATGGAAAACACACACACACAGCCTTAAAACATATCACAATTGACTAATGAGTGACTAGAGGCAAATCTGTTCTGCGTACAGAGTAGAGAACTTGAAACAGTAAGGGAAGAGGTGACAGTTGAGAAAAAATGGGAATTTTGAGAATTCAGCAAAGGAAACCAAAGAGAAGAAGAGAAGAGGAAAGGAAGGAAAGAATGCCTTGGATAAATAACACACCAGCCTAGAAGGACTGAACATCAGTTTTGCTGCAAATGATAGAGGAAAAAATACACAGAGTCCTAGGAAACAACTTGCACTAAAATGCCCACGAAGTGACTGTTACTCAGTGCCCCACACTTCTTTTTACCTCTTATAGGTATCAGTCAGCTTATATATAGAGAAATTAGGGTTGTGGCAAAATTAAACTAGCTTCCTTGTAAGGGAGGCTGCAACAAGGAACAGTGGGCTATACAGACTGTCAGAGATTCCCAGCTGCTCTGTCGAGTGATGGTGATGGTTTACGATGATGATGACAATATATGCACTTACTCAACATGAACGTTGTGTTCAGCTATGTGTTTGGTACTTTATAAAGATCATTTCTAATTCATACACTATATCTGGGAGGTAGGTATGTTATTCACTCTTTAGTAGTTTATATATATAAATTACCCCAAATTACACAGCCTTTGACTGATAGAGCTATGTTTGAAAGGAGGGCTTGAAAAGAACAGAATTTTTTAAGAAACAGTATTCTTGTTGTCCCTGAAGGCCAAGACACACACACATGCACACATAAATTTTATAGATACAGATAGACACACATCTATTTCTATGTATGTGTTATATGTTTAGGAGATAAATGTGAGAAACTAAAGTTTATGAAATGCTGGCTCTTCTGAAGACATCTGTTGAGTTCATATTTTATCTCAATTCTCACAATGTCTAATACGATTTTAGCAGTATTTTTGGTGTATATAGGCAACTGAAGCTCTGAGTAATTAAGAAGTTTGACTAAATTCACTAGAAAAGGGCAAAAGTAGTATTTAAATCTAACCTAGTCTGATCCTAGATGACCACCCTCCCAAGGAAATATAATGTAGGCCAAGGTATGAGCTATATATGTCATGTAAAATATTCTAGAGGCCATAATTTCAGTTCAGTTCAGTTCAGTTGCTCAGTCGTGTCCAACTCCTTGTGACCCCATGAATTGCAGCATGCCAGGCCTCCCTGTCCATCACCAACTCCCGGAGTTCACTCAGACTCACATCCATCAAGTCAGTGATGCCATCCAGCCATATCATTCTCTGTGGTCCCCTTCTCCTCCTGCCCCCAATCCCTCCCAGCATCAGAGTCTTTTCCAATGAGGCAACTCTTCACATGAGGTGGCCATAATTTAAAACAATAAAAATGAACAGGTCCTGGTACACACAGCCATCATAACCTCAGTCAACAGCTGCGTTCTCTTGCTTCCTGGGTTGGGCCAGTTTTGAGAATTTTATTTTCCTGTATCTCTGGGTATGATACCTCTGGGAAACCCCATGGCAGCCCTAAGTAAGGAGGCCTGATGCAGTAGGGAATGAGTCCTCAGTGCTGCTCCGCATTTTCTGTAGATACACACCCAGCTCCAACCCCAGCATGGTCACAAGCAGAGCAGGAACGCCCAAAGGCACAGACTTCCTCTTTAGCAGCCTAAACATGTGCAAGCATTTCCCTGCCAGTTTATTACACCTTTGTTTGAACCTTCCTATCAGAGAAATAAAATTCTTGTGAGAACCAGGTGACAAGCAGTGAAAAATGTATACATACGCCAACTACACTGATTTAAAAATACAGTGTGAGGCTTAAGAATGAGTGCCACAAAGCTGTGCGACAATGGCTGCCATGACGCAGCTTATTAATAACAGGTATTTCTCATTTCAACACTGCAACTGTATTCCTAGACATGTTTACTTTAAATACCATATAGATACACACTGTGATGTGTCTTTTAAAATATAAACACTGACCCTCGATATACTTTGAAATGTCAAGCATTACATACTGGATCTTCTTAAGGTGGGGTCAATCCTCTAAGGCATATGTAGGCAAAAGATGGATTTATCCCAATATCTTTAATTGACTGTAGGCAAGCAGAATATAAAGCAATTAATTACTTATTCATTAATCCAATAAAGTTGTTGAAGCAAATAACTAGTCTTTAACTTGACCATAGAAAGCATAGTTTCAGATAAATGGACAGAATAGAAAGTTTACTCAAACATACCTCAGTGGATTTCACACTGTGTACCATGCATAGAAAGAGATGGTCCTTGTCTTTGTGCATTTTTGATGAAAAACAGACACACTGATGATGAAAATGTTAAAATGTACAAAATGATAAAAAAAATAAGTATGAATGATTATCTTTTCATGTTCATGTTCTGTGCATGTGTGTTCACAAATTTTCTAGCCTATCCTACTCTAAACTTACCTATCATAACCCAGCATATGCTTTATGAGTCTAATTAGCTCTAAACAATAGAACTGAGTTTTTAACCAAGTAGATGTTTCTCTAATCAAATTAGAACCCTTTATATTATGCATGTTGTATACACATATTAAAAAAAAAACTTGATAATTTCACATTCTCTTCTAATACTGATTTAAAGAATCTATTACATATTCTTCAGAATGTTTAGTGATTAAAGATGTCATTTTTTCTCAAGTAAGGAATCTGGTATTAATTCCTACTATATATCAAGCGTGATGCTAAGTTTGTAAGATACATTACATCACATCATTTAATCCTTGAGCAACCTAAAACAAAGATAACATTATTCCCATTCCACAGATGAAAAAACTGGGAATCAAAGATAATAACCAATTAAGCTACTGACTTAAGGATACAGAACTGGTAAGTGGTTGTCAAAACTCTCTGACCTCCATTATCTGGAATGTTCTTATTATCAGAAAAAAGTAATCTTGAATCAAGCTGTAAATAAACTGTTTGCTCAATCTGGGTAACACTATTTGGTTAAAAAATAAAGGGTGACTTAAAAATGATCAGACTGATATTCTGTGTGATCCTTAATATAATTATGCTCCCCAAAAAGAATTTCCATAATACAAGCAATATTAGTATGTCTAGAATAGTGATCTGAAAATCTACAACAGTCATTTCTACATATATGTTTTAATTTACTTATTCAAGCCTTAATGTCACTATTTTATAGTTTTGAGAAGAGCTTGAGATTTAAATCTATAACTCCTGAAAGTGAATACAAAATACATTGGCCTTTGAGTGTATTTCATAATGATGACTACAGTATTAATAATTACTACAAAATTACTACTGAGTAGATACACCATGCTTGAAAAGCTGAAGGGGTGGCAGGCAGCAAAGGCATTATTGCGTAACAGCTGAGTCAGTAGGTGAGCCAGGATTGGAAGAAGCCATTGCTATGTTTTTAGACCATGACTAGGTGTCACTTTCCAATGTGTATAAGGTAAAACTAATAATGCTCAATTCACACAGATATTGCAAAGATGAAAGAGAATACTATTAGCCACTGTCTGACTGATAGAAAACATTCAGCATGATTACCTCTCCTCCCTCCTCACTGAAGCTCACCCATGTCCTGTTCACCAGGAAAAATTCCCTGAGAGTAAAGACAAATGCAAAATACACAAAGAGGTAATCTACACTGAAGAGTCACCCTCCTCAGATTGAGAATTCCTATCAATCAGTCCATTTATAATCTCTAAATTAGAGATGTTGAAGCTGAAACTCCAGTATTTTGGACACCTGATGCGAAGAGTTGACTCACTGGAAAAGACTCTGATGCTGGGAGGGATTGGGGGCAGGAGGAGAAGGGGACGACCCAGGATGAGATGGCTGGATGGCATCACAGACACAATGGACATGAGTCTGAGTGAACTCTGGGAGATGGTGATGGACAGGGAGGCCTGGCGTGCTGCGATTCATGGGGTCACAAAGAGTCGGACACGACTGAGCGACTGAACTGAACTGAAATTAGAGACGAGTGGAAATGGACCAAGGACCAAGGTGAAAGGAAGGGATGGTGTCCTGCCAGAGTGGTTTTGTCATTTCCTTTTAAGTGACTCAAGGGCTTTCCAGGTGGCTTAAGTGAACTGCCTGCCACTGCAGGAGACATGGGTTCAAACCCTGAGTCAGGAAAATCCTGTGGAGGAGGAAATGGCAACCCACTCCAACATTCTCGCCTGGGAAACCCCATAGAAACAGGAGACGGCTGCGCTACAGTCCATAGGGTTGCAAAGAGTTGGACATGACTGAGTACACTTGCATACAAGTGGTACAAAGTGGTATGATGTTCCTTCACAACCGAAATGACCATGACTGAATGGAAGCATACATGCCCTCCCTCATACATTTGAAACATGAAACTTTGTGATCTGGTGACCACTCTACATGTGTGCCTAAACCTTCCACTGAGTCCCTTGGGAAAGGAACAATGTCCACAGAACACTTGACTACAAAGGTTCACATTATATACAGAGATGCTTCTCTTTTCACAACTACTCTCTCTAGACATGTCTTCCCAGAGGAGGATCCAGCCTAAGGAGCGAGGAGGGAGGAAGAAGCTGAACAGGAGACACATTAAGAGTGAGACCCAGAACAGATGACGAATATAAATGTCTCTGGGAAAGCACTTTCTTTATCTTTCCATTTCACACTTGGATGGCTTCAACATTTTTATGGACCCTCCCACCCCCTACCCCACCTCCTGTAAATGTTTTATGTAATGTCGGCCTATCAGCTGCGTGGGTGCAATGAACACGGTGGGCACGCTGCCAAAGCTTGCCCTGAGAAGGAGGAGGGACTAGCGAGGCCAGACCCGAGAGAATGATTGGCATCATGGAAACGCACTTTTCTTAAGGTAAATGCAATAGAAACATCAGACAGTAAGACACCAGCTCTCAGACATCTCGTGCAGGGACTGAATATACCATTGCTTCTGAAAAGACTGTGGACCAAGGACTGCCTGTCACAGTTACTGATCCTCTGGTGAGTGGGATGATGGTGACAGAGCCACCCATCAGCCACAACAGAGATGATGGATGAGCCAGAAAGACCAGGCAGAGAAGCCCAGCCTTTCTCCTGCATCCATTTGTTATTTCCGGTCTCTTTCGGTCTCTGTCTCTGCCTCTCTCATTCTGCAGCTAATCAGTAGTGATAGATGAGGGTAGAGGTTCACTTCTTCCCTCAGGCATCCAACTGCATTTTCTCTCCTTTGTCACAGGTTTCTCATCCATTTCTTAAGAAATCCTTTATTCAAATAGGAAAGAAGCAGGGCCTTAGCCTAAAACTGACTGTTGATGCAAGATTCCTAGTATGTTGAAAAAAAGGTAAGAAAGGAAGGCAGGATCAAAGGGTTTCATTGTTTGGCTCATGAAGGGACAGAGAAAAAGCATTTCCAGGAGGAGTGCACTGAGTAATTAGGGTTGAATGTTGAAAAGGAAGTTCAAACAAAAATGCATCAAAATTAGAGGACAGAGAGTTGCACAATTTGGCAAGGGTCTAGACTTCAACCCTGTGTCCCCATTTGAATTGGATACAGTCATTCCAACTGACTCATTAAGGCAGCCAAGTCACAAGAGTGCCTGGTGTTTACAGGACCCTGCCATTTGCATGGCTGTACTGATGACCCACTTAAATAGAAATGGACAAATTGCTGGACATATCTCATTTTTATTTACCATCTTCAACAAGTATGAGCCAGTGAGTAAAGCTGAAATTAAGACTATGGCTGAGTCTGTATAAATATGGTGGGGCCAGAACATTCAGTGCCTCACATTGGCCGAGATTCATCTTTAGAACTAAGCCACATGGTGGATACTCAAAACATTGGACTCTGCACCTGCATGTGATGCCAAAACAGCCTCACAAGAAACAGCTAGACTGGCTATTTTGGTCCTAATAGATATGGCTGTGCACATGGGGATCATTTTTAATCAAGAGATCTAAGGTCTGAGGATGGCAATGTTGCTGAAAATTATAACAGAGATGGCAAAAAGATCACCATGTTAAAAGTGACAACCACGATGCAGAGCAGACGGACTCAAAAAACAGTGCATATCAGGATATCCTCTTCCTCAGTGAATTCTTCCAAATTTGCAGGGCAGCAATGGAGACACAGACATAGAGAACAGACTTATGGACACGGGAAGGGGGAGGAAAGGGAGGGTGGAATGTATGGAGAGAGTAACATGGAAGCATATACATTACCATATGTAAAATAGATAGCCAATGGGAATTTGCTGTGTGACCCAGGCAACTCAAAGGAGGGCTCTGTAACAGCCTAGAGGGCTAGAATGGGGAGGGAGGGGATATAGGTATACCTATGACTGATTCATGTTGATGTTTGGCAGAAACGAACACAATATTGTCATTACCCTTCAATTAAAAATATATCAAATTATATTAAAAAATGCAGTGGCCACCTTTCCTAAAAAGGATTCTAGTTTACACCTCCAAACCTCCTGTTAGCTAAATTAAATCTGTGATCTCTTTACAAAACTACCTTATCAACAAACACTTCAGGACTGTCCTCACTACTGGACAGTGGCCTTCCCACACGGACAAAAGGTGGTCTTCCATTTATAAACACTGTTGCATGAAACATGGAAAAATGATCTGGTCATCCTAACTGGTACCACCATCTTAATATCATCTCATAAAAGCCTTAGAGAGATGTTCCTGCTGCATATGACTCTACTGATAGTATTATTAGATTATCAAGAAGACCAAGTTTTTAAATGTTTTTACCTGAAAAAACTAAAATCAAGAAAAACATTGTATATGTTCTTACTTTGCACAAAGTTAAAAGATAAATTCTGAAATATGGAAATTACATAATACATCTTTTTATAGATTATATTTCTGTAATCATAATATATGTCTTTTATTACAATATGAATCCTGACGGTTAAATATGCAAAGATGCTAGCAGTAGATGTGTGGTGTCTGCTCGTGCCTAGCACTATTTCTAAACTTCAATTGCACTGTTATCTATAGTATATAAAATGCTCAAATGGGTTCCTCTGATAACTATAAGACTTCTGTTCACTTCAATTTTTAACTTGGCAGCATTAATATTGTTTTAAAATAATACTTTTTTAAAAATACACTGATCTTATTAGGAAAGTAATACTGGAAAAATCAATTCAGTGCCACAAATTAGAAAAATGAATGAGGCCCTTCGGGGATTGAAATCATCAGCACTTGACTATCCCTTAGCCTAGAGTCAACATCATCTTCTTTACCCAGTTATAAAATAGGTGCTGCAAACATTACCCTGAAAATAGGTGCGACTATGCAGTTGGAATAACTAGATAATGTTCCCTTCGGTACAGTTATTTAAATTGCTTCGGCAGCCACATTTTCAGCCCAAATTATTTTGTAGCAATCGACCTTTATAAAAGAAGAAAAAGAACCAGCTATGAAGCTGACAATTTGATTACCACCTTAGACTCTAATCCATGTTCATGAGTGACCTGGAACTCTCATATAAATTGACTCTTTAGACTGAGAATTCTATTTGTTTTTTTTTTTATTCAAGCCATAAATATATAAAACAGATAATTTAATATTCAGGCCCTTGATTTTCAAATGATTTTCCAATTCTTAATTCAATGGATTATTATTCAATTCTAAATGTTGCTTTAATTATATAGAATACATTCTGAGAGTTATTTCTATGAATGAGGTTTCAGAACTTGCTGCCACGCACTGATTTTCTTTCCTTGTTCTATGAGAGTGGCCCTCTCTCCTGGGATGGGCAGACAACCTGCCACAGCAGCACCAACCGATGAAGTCACCATCCCTCAGCTGTTGTACCCTGAAGGCACGAATGTTTGGATAAGTATTGACATTTCACCCTTCATCAATGCTAGAATTTAGCACTGATTTCTTACAATGAAGGCTTATGTCTTCGGCCTTTTTCTTATTAATCCTATTACACTTGTCTTTATGAGCTCTCCTAGTTCCTTTCACTCCCTCCGGGGTTTAGCTGCAAATGAGACTTCACATCTCGGTGTAAAATAACATGAACATTTTTCTAGAAAATTAAATAAAAGTCTTCCACCCTGGCACTGCACGCCTAGAATCCAATTTCTGGAACCAAGTCTCTCCCAGCACCTCACTGTCTTCTTGTCATCTCACTTTTCTTAGCACTGAGGAGCATCTTTCTGCTTTTGTATTCAGATGATCTGTTACTATGGGAAGGAAGAGAGCGCTAGGTTGCATAGCGAAAGTACTGGAGCAGTGGGAGGCAGACCTGGGAGTTCGGTGACCACATTTCCAAAGAATCACATGAGTAGGATTCAAAGCTGGTTACCTCTCGCATGTTTATGCAGTTCATAAACCACCTGTTCTTTACACCTTTAAATAGTCTCTGCTTCTCCCTGCCAGCCTGTGCCATGTTTTCAGTGTGAACTAGCCACAAAAAATCATCATTCAAAGTTTCTCTTTGAAAAGGCATTAGAGTTTCTTTTAAAAAAAAAAAAAAAAAAAGGCAACTCAAAAGAGAACAAAAAGTCCTTGGCACACTCTGAAAGGTCTGACCCTTTCAAAGAGTCTCAAATACAGAAGCTTCACCTCCTAATGGAATTAGGTCCAATCACACAAGTCAACCAAATGTCAGGTACCTCAGGAGTCCTCAAAGCACATCCATGTATGATCAGAGGTAAAGACAATTGTTCACTTTCTTTTTCTAATTCCAGGTAGAATTAATTTCTTATAAATGGAAACATTAAAAAAAAATAAAATAATTTATTTAAATATTTAGCAGCATCTTCCAGATCTTGCTTCAATTCAGATGGCAGGTGAAATGTTAATAAGATGCAACTTTCAGAAGTTTTACTTATGTATAAATTGGCAATGGATGGCAATGAATTATGCACATGGAAAATATCAAGTAAATTACAGTGTGGTGAGGAGCATGTTATATCATTATCCTAGATTCATTTGGAGCCAAGAAGAGACTCCAGATTTTTATATTTCAGAAATTAGTTTGAAAAAGATCTTTCACACCCTCTGAGCCTAATATTTTTAATCACTTTTAAAAAGACGAGAATCTCTACAAAGACACAAATACAAATGCCTTCACAGTAGGTAATATCAAGCGGGAAACAGCTAGATGAAAGGTGACAGGGGGCTGTATCTTTACATCTAACCTGAAGACATTTATATACTCTAACAGAATTATATAAAACGCATGGCAAACAATATCCCTAAAAAGTTCAATGCAATTAAAATAACTCACTTATATTGGGCAAGGCTTACTAGATTCTTTTTCCATGGGAGTTCAATCCAAAATTGTTAGATAATTGTTAACTGGATTTAAAAAAATACTTCTTACTGCAAAAAATCCTCTTCTATAGAAAACAAAATCTTACTGAGAACAGTGTCATCATTAATTAGAAATATTCTAGCCAATATGATTTCATATAAAGAAAATTGAATATATATTTAAATATTTAACACACATTTCAAAAGAGGGGTTGACTGCATATATAGAAGGCTCAGACGGAGTACTTGGAAATATAAGTGTGCATATATGCTACCGATATTTTCTATATCATTCTTATAAACAAAGTAAAGTACTTTGAGAGCCCACTATGGAGAAGAGATTTCACCTGCTTTGTAACTGATCATATTAAATAGAAAATCTATAATGTTAAATAGAAACTGCATTTTGATCATGCAACTTCCAGAAAATTTGTTCAGGAAAATTCAGAGAGAATACACCAGGCCTAACACTGAGGCAAGTACAATCAATAGTGATCATTTTCAAAGCTTCACAACCAAAGTGTTTCTGGGCTTCATTAATGAGATGATATGGTTATATCACCTTCTCAAAGACAGGAATTTCAAAGACAGTTTTCAAAAGGCTTAGGTTAAAAAAAAAAAAAAATTATCCTCTTCCTTTGGTATTTCCCCTGGAATGAATAAGAAGCCTCTAAGACTCCTGATGGATTTACAAATGTCCAGTGCTTATTGTACTGGCCTATCTTGACTCTATCTTCCTTCACAGAACAGAAGACACCATGTTGATTTGGCCTCTGTATAGAAGAGAGGGCACTTTGGGTTCTTAAACCTAGAACACACGTGTCAAACAAGCATGAACATGAGTTCACATCTCAACCATGACAGTTTATACTGCTTTTGGTGAAATCCTACTTTTTACATGCCAATTCTCTGAAAGCAAGTAGAATGTTCAATAGCTTCTGTTAAACTGGCACAAGAAATTGAACTGCTCTGCCCGACCTTTTCATAAATTTCTATGATCTGACCTTATCCTACCTACCTTCTAAACAAATCAAGCTCCTGTTCTCATCTTCTGTGGCTCACACCTAGCAGTCCAAAGTCTTTTCTCATATTGTTCCTCTTGCTTAGGATTCTCTTACTTGTCCTTTCACCCAATGAAATACCAGCCATTATACAGCTCAAGCTCAAATTCACTCTTCCAGATGGCTTAACTGACAATCACCTTACCAGATCTCAGAATTTCCACAGCACACAGAGTTTATATTTTCCAAACTAACTATAACTATCCCACCTCTTAGAATATTTTAATCTTTTCTTCCCAAGTATACTGTGATCTCCCTGCCATCTGGGCTCACATTTTACAATTCTTTGAAATGTCTCACTGTGTTTCAGTTCAGTTGCTCAATCGTGTCCGACTCTTTGCGACCCCATGAATCGCAGCACACCAGGCATCCCTGTTCATCACCAACTCCCGGAGTTCACTCAAACTCATGTCCATCGAGTCAGTGACGCCATCCAGCCATCTCATCCTGGGTCGTCCCATTCTCCTCCTGCCCCCAATCNGTCACCATCTGCGGTGATTTTTGGAACCCCCCAAAATAAAGTCTGACACTGTTTCCACTGTTTCCCCATCTATTTCCCATGAAGTGATGGGACCAGATGCCATGATATTCATATTCGGAATGTTGAGCTTTAAGCCAACTTTTTCACTCTCCACTTTCACTTTCATCAAGAGGTTTTTTAGTTCCTCTTCACTTTCTGCCATAACTGTGGTGTCATCTGCATATCTGAGGTTATTGATATTTCTCCCAGCAATCTTGATTCCAGGTTGTGCTTCTTCCAGCCCAGCGTTTCTCATGATGTACTCTGCATATAAGTTAAATAAGCAGGGTGACAATACACAGCCTTGACATACTCCTTTTGCTATTTGGAACCAGTCTGTTGTTCCATGTCCAGTTCTAACTGTTGCTTCTTGACCTGCATATAGGTTTCTCAAGAGGCAGCTCAGGTGGTCTGGTATTCCCATCTCTTTCAGAATTTTCCAGTTTATTGTGATTCACCCAGTCAAAGGCTTTGGCATAGTCAGCAGGACTCTAATTATATAGCAGGTTTTCTATATGAACTGAATGAAAACAATTGGTCACTGAACATGAAACAATGAGTACTTTAGGAAACTGATGCTGTCAAACTATTAGAAAATAATATGTCTGTTTATGGCAAGATATGGAGCAGTTCAATTTTCAAGAGATGTTCAAAGTTTACAACTGCCTTGCTTGGAAAGGGCAGCAGTTTTAGAGCTGACATGCTGCACCATCTTTGGACTAAAAGGTCACTGGAACCTTTTCTAACTAGAGATGGTCCTCTTTAGAATGGATTGATATGAACAACTAAAATTAAAGGAGACTTACAACCATGAAGCAGCAAGCATTGCCTCAGATACAGTTTGCACTATATGGAGACAATCACCTTTCTTTGTAAAATATCTGAGAGAGAAACAGAGTGAATGTAATATGAGAAACACAAGACAAAGGCCTTTTCTTGACTAAAGTAGAAAGTGAAAAGATCTGATCCCCTGACATTCCTCCAAGTGAACAATTACTCCTGTGTAGACACTAATGGGACTATTTCTTTTCTAAAAATACCCACTTCTGATAGAGTCTCCAGGGTTTATTATTCATGGTTAAAATATACAACTGTATATTCAACAAATTTAGGCTAAGAATATACATGTACCAAAATAAATGCATTATAGGGTTTGCAAAAAAAAAAAGAAAAGAAAGAAAGAAAGAAAAAACGCATTTCTGAACTTCCATCTTGCTTTGGAGGGTGGGAAAAAAAAAGCACTTTTTAAGATTATGTGACCTCTTGAGTCTCTGTGTTAATGAAGCCTAGAGACTCCTCTCAGTGAAATGAATGCCTCCCTGCAAAATAAAGATTCCTTCAACTTAATTATCATATGAGGATGCCCTGATACTGAAATAAAAGGGATAAGGTAATATTAGTTAAGCCATCCCTGTGGGGGTTCTTTCAAACTTGCTGCTGCTAACAAGAAACTGCCTTGCACAGAAACCAGACCCAGTTTAACTAATTTTACATTTAGGTATTAATAATGCATAATAAGCCATGTCTGATATGACAAATTACAATAACTATTAAACCATTTGCCCATCCAATATATCTGATTAATCATGACACACCATGTGACAAAGACAAACCTCTCAAGTTTTTTAAGAGAAAGCTAAGTGAATTGAAAAATAGACTAAATGCAATACTTCTCACTGGTATTAATGAACCTGATTCCAGATTCCCATATTGCCTTGGTAAGGAGAGCAAAAAAATCCTGTTACTTCCTTCTTTTAATTCTTTGTGTCCATCAAGCTGCTGAGTGAAAGGCAACACTTTCTGATAATCATGTTTGTGTCAAAGGCACTTTTCTCCATGAATGCAGGGAGCTGAAAAGATTGTGCCCAAAAAAAGCCTAGAGGAAAGACAAGCGATCTGTCAATGAGTTTCACCCTTAAGAATCTCTCTTATACTGGGTCTCACAAGTAGAGTTCCACAGGAACATGTGGAGAACGAATCCTCGACCATTCAAAGCAATATCTAAAATGGTACCCAGGATTGTCAAAAGCCAAGTGTCTAACTGCTCACACTGCTGCTGCTGCTGCTGCTGCTGCTGCTAAGTCATTTCAGTTGTGTCCGACTCTGTGCGACCCCATAGACGGCAGCCCACCAGGCTCCCCCGTCCCTGGGATTCTCCAGGCAAGAACACTTGAGTGGGTTGCCATTTCCTTCTCCAATGCATGAAAGTGAAAAGTGAAAGTGAAGTCACTCAGTCGTGTCTGACCCTCAGCGACCCCATGGGCTGCAGCCCACCAGGCTCCTCCGTCCATGGGATTTTCCAGGCAAGAGTACTGGGGTGGGGTGCCATTGCCTTCTCTGGCTCACACTCTTCAGTTCAGTTCAGTCACTCAGTCGTGTCTGACTCTTTGCGACCCCATGAATCACAGCACGCCAGGCCTCCCTGTTCATTACCATCTCCCGGAGTTCACTCAGACTCATGTCCATCGAGTCCGTGATGCCATCCAGCCATCTCATCCTGTCGTCCCCTTCTCTCCTGCCTCCAATCCCTCCCAGCATCAGAGTCTTTTCCAATGAGTCAACTCTTCGCATGAGGTGGCCAAAGTACTGGAGTTTCAGCTTTAGCATCATTCCTTCCAAAGAAATCTCAGGGCTGATCTCCTTCAAAATGGACTGGTTGGATCTCCTTGCAGTCCAAGGGACTCTCAAGAGTCTTCTCCAACACTACAGTTCAAAAGCATCAATTCTTCGGCGCTCAGCCTTCTTCACAGTCCAACTCTCACATCCATCATGACCACAGGAAAAACCATAGCCTTGACTAGACAGACCTTAGTCAGCAAAATAATGTCTCTGCTTTTGAATATACTATCTAGGTTGGTCATAACTTTTCTTCCCAGGAGTAAGTGTCTTTTAATTTCATGGCTGCAGTCACCATCTGCAGTGATTTTGGAGCCCCCAAAAATAAAGTCTGACACTGTTTCCACTGTTTCCCCATCTATTTCCCATGAAGTGATGGGACCGGATGCCATGATCTTCGTTTTCTGAATGTTGAGCTTTAAACCAACTTTTTCGCTCTCCACTGTAGTAGTGGGAAATAGCCAATTCACAATATCCTAAGTTCGCATACTTTCTCCTTATACCCTGCTGTACTGCACTGGAATTTGCCACTGAAACATCTACACAAATCAATGTGAGCAGAACACTCCCCCTGGGGTCCCCAATGCCACCTAGCCACTCATGTCTACATGTATAAAAACAGTTTGTTTATTTTAAAATGATACATGCTACTTTCTGGTCTAGTTCATATATCTAGAAGACTTTGGTTATTTGGACAATGAAATCATAAAGTACACTCAGCTGCTTAGTCAAGGCTTCCCTACCTGTATATGAAATAGAAAAACATAAACAGTTTCCACAAAGCAAGTTTTGGAAAGCCAAACATAGATAAAAAAAATTCTCATACTGTGTAATCTTGGACAACTTAACCAATTCTCTTTCTGACTCAGTCTTGCATTGACAAAATAAATATGTTAACAGTATTATACACATTTATCAATATTAAAAAGTGCTTTCACAAAGTGAAGGTTCATAAATATTATCCATTATTAGTACCATTGTGAATAGACCCAAAGGTGGCCCCAGTGAGCCTGCCTGCTGGTGTTCACACCTCTGTGTAAATCCTCTTTTCTTGAGTTTGGGCAGGACCTGTGACTTGTTTTTCATAGACAAAACATGGTAAAAATAAAGCGATGTCCCTCCTGTGATTACGTTCTATTACATAGCAAAGGTGATGAGAAACGTCACCTCCACGGTTATGTCACATTATCAAAGACCTCATTTGCTGACACTGATGTCAGAGACTCCTCCGGAGTGTGATGAAGTAAGCAGTCACACTGGGAACGCCCACATAGAAAGGAACTGCAGGCAGCCTTCGGGAAAAGAGGGCAGCCTCTAGTCATTAGTCAGCAAAAAGTTGGGGTTCTCAACTACACAGGTTGTAAAGAAATGAATTCTGCCAAGAACCTAAAAAAGCTGAAATGTGGTAGATTCTTTCAGAGCTGAGCCTCCAAAGAGAGCACAATCCATGTGGCAAAGTGACTGTAGTCTTGTGAGATGTAGAACAGGGATCCTAACCAAAATGCCCAATTTTCTGACCCACAGAAACCATAAGATCATAAATATTGTGTTGCTCTAAGCTGCTGCATCTGTGGTGATTCATTATATTACTAAAGATAGCTAATATAATTAAGTATAGCAAAATGTTAGGCAACAGGAAGAACATACTTCTTACATAAAGAACATACTGCCGAAGACTTTTGAATGGATAGTAAACAGAGTTGGCAAAACTTAAATTCTCTTAAAGAGTTCACAGAACTTCAAGGTGGAAAAGATGCATCTTAGACATGATCAGGTCTAACCCCTCTTTATATCACTTTGCAAATAAAACAACCAAGCTCCAAAACGGCTATATAACAGGCTGGAAGTCATGAGACCAGCTAATTGTAGAGCTGGAACTTGAAATCAAGTCTTCTGACTTAGTGTTGCCTACCACAACACTGTTGCCAAAGCTGTGATTTCCCATTTCAGTGAGAATGTGTTGATTTCTGAGTTAGTATTATTTAAATCAAAGAGCAAGGATCAATGCTGACTAGATCTTAAATGATCATCTGACTTATTGATTATGCAACTTTATCTCCAGTTCACTTACCATCATTCTGATATGGCTTGCTTTTAAGGTAACACTGGGTTGATGTGGTATCTAGCAAGCCCCAACTGTAGAAGAAACACAGTAAAAATTTCCAAAATGCAGAGCAACCAAGGCTCTGTCAGAGAGGATAAAAGCACTGAGATGAAGGGTAAAAGGTTCAGTTAATCCATGAAAATGTCACCATCTACTTGGAATCTCAGCCTGAAGGTTAAGTGTCACAGACTATTGTCAGATGGTGCCAGCAGCCAGAATGCCTAAAGTGACTCGAGCGATGAGTGTGGTAACAGATGCTATAATCAGGCTGCCTGTATGCTCAATCAGATGATGTGACCATATTAAAATCAGAACGTAACTCAAAACAGCAAATTTTGTCCCAATTTTTATAGCGTTTTGTTAATCAGATTCTTCCTATCACAAATTTAAAAGTCCATCGTCTCTCCATTTCTCCTCCACCAACATCTCCCCAGATGAAGGTGTTCCGGAGATCTAATGTACAACATTGTGACTAGTTAATGCTGTATTGTATATGAGAAAGTAAGTATGTGAGGTGGTGCATATGTAAAGTAGCTTGATTACAGTGATTATTTCACTATGTGTGTCTGTATATATGTATATATACATATATATATATATATATATATATATATATATAAATATATNAAGCTGGGTAAAATGTTTAAGAGATATTATGTCCAGACTATATTAAAAGGTTTAAGAGATATTATATCCAGACTATATCTGTAAATTTTTACATAGAACATATTTTAAATATATAACTGAATATACATTCTGACAGTGGGACAGAATTTTGGAAATCAGGATTATTCTGAACATTATTGTCATGGATCTGTTTTTCTTACTCTTGTATCTGTTCCCTTCACTAGTTTGGATCACACTTATTTTACTTACTATCTGGGTAATTTAAGAGTTATTTTACCACCCTAACTTTGAACCTCTTCATGAATACCTTGCATGCTAGAAGATGGTCTTTGTATAAACAGAATCATATATATGTAAAATATTTAGTAGAGTATTGATTATATAAACTGTTGCCTTTGTGTTTTCTTCTAATTTTCCCCATGGAAAGCAACTTTCTATTTCTCTGTAGTCTTCTGGACCTTTGAACAGAATAGCATAGCAATCCCAAATGTATTAAGGTATATTTACATTGTTTGAATTGAGAAGCATGTGTTACTACAGTAAAGCTTCAAGTTAAATCTAGCTATGTCTTAAAAGTTTATACAGTGCCTCTGTGGACAGCGTGGAGTCAAGCATGGGACCTACAAAGCCTGTTTTGTCCAAGCATGGTGAAGGACAAAGATCCATTCCTAGCTATAAGACAGCCAACCTTTTAGCAAATGAAGGGGAAAATTGAATTTAAGTCAGAAAGGGGAAACAAATCCTCCTGTCCAGTAAATTTCTTTAATCAACAAAGTGGTTTCTCAAGACTCATTCAATGTACAAAGCTTGCTAAGAGCCCCTTCCACACCTACCACCAAGATACACAAGGTAAGTTCTTATTTCAGAAAAATCAAGAATAGATTCTCTTAGGAAGAAACAAAGAAAATTACACCAGCAAAAAGAATTTGCCAAAATGGCGTAAAGGTGTTCAGAAATATTTAATATACTCTCATTTATCTTTAAATCGAGCTTAGAATAGAAACAGAATCAATACAAAAGAAAATATTATTAGTAGACTTGTCAAATATTAAGAACTGAATATACTGTAATTCTCTGGCTTTCTTCCATGGTACAACTACAAATGTTTGAAAAAATAAGGTAATAGCTCATGTAATTTATCCAGTGATGTTTCACAGCTTGTTTTGCTAGGAAAGGTAAGTAAATGAGCAAATCTGTCAGTAACCCCAGCATAAAATGAGGGTGGAGCTGAGATCACAAAGTAGTAATGTCACACTCAAATACTTTAAAAAAAATACTGGTAATATACAAATTTAAGTCTTAAAAATATAAAAAGCTTTTATTCACATATTTTACTTTTATCTTATTTATATATTTCTAATATTCTTTTTAGGTATTCTTTTACACTGTGTCTGTACAATTCTCAAATATTTGAATGAAGAATAACTGATAATTTAAATATGTGAGCATATTACCTATTCAACTCTTAAGCACGTAGATATTCTGAAATATCTTAATATCCAGAAATATCCAGCTATTTTATGCCATTTAGAGAAAAGTCATGTATTAAACTAATTTTTAAACATCAGTATCATATACTGAAGTAAATACTTCTATTTATACAGTTATTTTGAGGTTTTTCTTTTTCTATAAGCTACTGGTCAATTTCCTACTTATAATTTGTAATATATTTTAATTTTTTTCTAGATAAAAAAGTATCTTCTCCACCATTACATTGATTCTCTTTTCAATTATTTTGGCAGCCATTGTTTCCTCTTCTTTTCTTATCTTTTCCTATTCTGTTTCCAGATCTTGTGCTCTATACATGTCCGCTGAGTATGTTGTTTAGTCTCTTTCTCTTTTGGAAAAATTCTCAGAAAGGAGTATTTTCTTTCTGCAACTGTGATTGTAAGACTGGAAAGGAAGAAAAAGGCAAAAGGGCATATATCTCCCAGCAATCAGTATCGCTGAGATGGTTAGGGGATGTTTCTCCCTTTAGCAGGAAGAGAAGGTGGTGTGGGCAACATTTTGACCCATCCACAGAGCTATACAATTGGTGTTTTATTTCTCTTTTACATGAAGATATAAGTGTTCCATGGACGGCAGAGAAGCTTACCTAGTCCACAGAGCAAAAGTAATGTGATTGCACCACTTATGTGGCATTTTAATAAACTGGGTGTTTGTTTATAGACCATATAAACAGATATAAATCTATATTTTCTAATCAATTAAGTAGTTAAACACAATTCATGTGTAAATGACTATGTTATATGCAGTGTGATTTCTATAAACTTAATTTTTCAGAATATGGATTCCTCACATTAAACTTTCTCAAATGGATTTTCACAACCTCCAGACTCGGAAGCATAAATCAGAAATCTGTTCTTCTAGCCCAGTGCTTCAAGAACGCTCTGTGACTGTCAGATTTCTCTTCGAGCAGCTTTAGTTACCATAGATTCTCAAGCCATTATTTTGTGTGTGTGTGTTCCCCCAGAGAGAAATATACAATGGACCCTCTGTTCTCTTTTTCACTCCATCAATGAATTAGGGTTGGCTCACAAAAATACTAAAAGTTTAATTCCGAGCCCAAGTGCTCAGTGCATGTTTAAGGGAAAGGTGAGTTCACACGAAACGCATGTTGGCTGAGTATACACATGTAGAATGAAGAGAAGGAATGAGACAGAATCTAGACATACCACAGCAAAAACATATGTCTGAACCATCATGAGGACTGAGGCCAGACTCTGTAAGTGTTACTTTTTGGTAAGACTAAAATACATATGGCTTTTTCATTTTACTTTGCATAAGCAGAGGAAACCATGATAATGATTTGGTTTTATCTACTACTTTCTTTACAGAACTCAAAAGGTTTAACAGATACTGTTTTATTTTCTCAGGTATGTTCTTTTTTATATTTGTCTCTCAACTGCCAAACTTCTAAAACAATTCTAATATTAATATTTCATTAAATTGATTGTGACTTAAAGCAGTAAAATTCTATAGTAGTCAACCTGTGAATAGCAGAAAAATTTAGTTGTTATATGTAGTCTTTGGATGCTTTCCCCTACCCTCTTGTTCTCTCCTGCATAAAAATGGGAGTTATTTTGAGGAAGTGTCTCATACATCTCAAACCACTTCTTACAACCATAGAGTCCCTTCCTATTTTCTTCCCTGGTTACTACACTCTTTCATCTCATGTTAGATATTCTCACCTCTCTGTTCTTCCTCATACTCCCAAACAACCAGGGCAAAATAAAAGACAGAGAAGGGTTCACAGAGAAGACTTGGCACTAACAAACTCTAAAGTAACTAAAAAGAGGCATTTTGTTCTTATCCTATCCTGTTTGGTACCTAATACTCTATTCCTAGACAAATATGCTTTCAAAAAAGTATCCAATACAAATAATTTTTCTTACTACTGTCCAGTTAAGTACCAGATACGATCTATGAGTTAAATGAGGGTGAAGCTCACAGTTGTGTGGCATGTAACAATGGCTTTGAAAGGTATTTATGTACATAAACAATGTTCTTTATAAAGGTTATCAGTTATTACTCTCCAAGTATACCCACATTTGGTTACTTCTGTGCCAATTAAAATAACATTCAAAGAGAAAGAAAGACATTCAATCTTCAGCTCATTCTATTTTCTACTGCTTTGATTTAATACAGACAAAGTTAGGGAAAGAAAGGAAGTACTTTTAAGACTGATGCCAAAAGCTGGGGAGAAGCATTTGCTATTCCTTGTTATAAATTTCTATTCATTCCTATTCACAACTGAGGAGAAAAAATAAAGTAAACCAAGGTATATTTTTATTCCTAAATATTCAGTCGAGCTTATCTTGTCCTGAAGTTCTTCTAAAGGTAAAAAAAAAGGTGGGGGGGGAATCCCAGTCAAATCTCTCATTCATCTCAAGAAGTTACACGTCCTGACCATAACACCAGGCTTAAGATCCCTGTCATTACCACTGTTCCTCACAAAGCATATCTGAGTCCATTTCTACATCCCCTCCTTGGGGACCAACTATCACCTTTTTTGTAAACTCTGTGAGAGTAGAAATTATCTCAATTTTATTTATTCCAAGTGAATGACCTTTTGGATATTTTGAGCCATATATAAAATTACTAATTGTCAATGATTGGGAAAAAAGAGACCCCAGTTCCACACACCACCCCCCGCCCTGCCTCAAAAAAAGAAAAGATTGAGTGCTTTATGGAATAAAGCAGGTTCCAGGCTAGGAAGGGAAAAACATTTAGGGAAAATAAGAAGACCCCTTCTCAGGTAGGTGGTAGAGGATAATGGCAGAAAGGATGCAGAAAAGTGCGCATTCTTTCATTTATGTATTAGTTGTTGAGTATCTTTTTTGCTCACCATTTTTGTAGATGATGGGGATTCACCACTGAATAAGATTGGCAAGGATCCATGGGAGGAGTCAGATAACAAAAATAATGTCAGATGGCAATAAATTCTGTGAAGACACTAAACAAGAATGATAGGATAAAAAGTGCTAGAGTTATTTTGATTAGTTGGTTTTAAAAAGCCTCTGGGAAAATAATATTTGAGTTGAAACCAAAATGACAAGAATGAATCAGTCATAAAAAGATTCAGGTAAATATCTAGGGCAGAAAAACAAGCTGCAGAAAAGAAGGAGGATGCAGGGAACATAGGGGCCAAGCACAGGAATCCTTTGTAGACGCTGACCATTCTTGGCATCTAGATAGAGCCAGTTAGATCAAGGGCCTTCAGTAGGTTCTGTATACTAAAATGGATAAAACAAGTTGCCTAAACTTTACATTGCCAAGTCTGATAAAAACCAAATGAAAGCAAAATAAAAAGTTAAAGTATTCTGATTACCCTTAGAGAAAGAAAGATTTGAAGACTTAATTCAAAAATATTTTGACAGATAAGCATATAGACCAATTCTGAGGCTATAGCTAACTGGAGTGTGTGAGTGAATTTGCTCAGTCGTGTCCAACTCTTTGCGACCCCATGGACTGTAGCCTACCAGCCTCCTCTGTCCATGGGATTTTCCAAGCAATAGTCCTGGAGTGGATTGCCATTTCCTTCTCCAGGGGATCTTTCCAACCCAGGGATTGAACCCGGGTCTCCCACATTGTAGACAGACACTATACCATCTGAGCCACCAGGGAAGTCCATAGCTAACTGGAGCAAATGTCAAATACTTGGGGTGCAGCAGGAGGCAGATTTTTACTGCTCTGCAGAACAAAGAGTTCCAGCTAGGACCCATCTCCTAGAGGACCCTGAGTTTTCCACCTGCTTCCTCTCTGACCACTTTCTCTTCCTCCCAGGACTTTTCTAGCTCTTTCATTCTCTAGCACTCTCCTCTAACACTTCTCTTTCCTCCAGGCCTACTGCTGTTCTTCCCAAACTTGTTTGTCATACAAAGGTTTATTATTTATATATTCAGGAGCTTCTGAATACATCTGTTTTACAGTAGTTTTCTTTCCAAAAGATTGCTTTTATCCATATCAGCAAAATAAACTATATAAGGGCTGTCAGGAAGTTTTGGAAATAGTCTTGTTATTTAGAAGAAGATGTTAAAATGACATTTGAGAAAATTGAATTTTACCTGTGTAGAATTTATTATGCATCCTTTCTTCATACAGTGTTACTGTATTTTCTCATTTTTATATATGTTCTTTTACTAAATGGGTATATTCAAATGCAGCCAACTACAGGCTAACAAAACTGAAAGTGAAAGTCTCTCAAGTCATGTCAGACTCTTTGTGACCCCATGGACTATACAGTCCATGGAATTCTCCAGGCCAGAAAACTGGAGTGGGTAGCCTTTCCATTCTCCAAGAGATCATCCCAACCCAGGGATCAAACCCAGGTCTCCTGCATTGCAGGTGGATTATTTACCAGCTGAACCACAAGGGAAGCCCTATACACTACCAAAAGGTTTGCTTAATTCATCGACTACTTTTGTAACATATCACTCTGAAAGAAGAAATACACCTATAATTGTTAGCTACTGACATAACATCATTTATTGCACAACATAGATGAAAAGAATCCACTTTTTGGTCCTGACTTATGAGACTGCTTTTATGTTATTGCTGTTGTTCAGTTGCTAAGTTGCATCTGACTCTTTGTGACCCCATAGACTGCAGCATGCCAGGCTTCCCTGTTCTTCACTATCTCTCAGAGTTTGCTCAGACTCATGTCCATTGAGTTGTTGATGCCATCCAATGTCTCATCCCCTGAAGCCCCTTTTCCTCCTGCCCTCAATTTGTCCAGAATCAGGGTTTTTTCAATGAGTCAGCTCTTCGCATCAGGTGGCTTATATATGAGGATGGCCTTCTTCTCAACTTATTTGAAAACCCAGAAATGAATGAATACTCCAGGTTTTCATTACTGCCCTAGATGAATTACCTTCAAATGCCATAAAAATCAGAGGAGGGAAAATAGAAAACTGAAGTATCTCCACTCAAACTGGAAAACAGTGCTCTCTTCAATGTATATGCAGTAAGTAATTTGGGCTTCTCAGCCTACAAATTTTATCAGACAGAATCTTAAACATGGTGACTAAGAGTAAAACTGGTGAAATATTAAGATATTACTGTTGGTACTATGCTTCAGATCCATATTTTTATAAACATGATTTTGTGAACCAGACTGGAAGCTGAATGTGGAATATTATTCTGATGGGAAGATGTAGTCCAAGCTCCAAACTGCCTTCCAAATTAATCTGTGCTGTGAAATGGATTTAAAAATCAGAAGCTTACAAGGAAAGAATGTATCTTAGTTTTTTGCCTGTTAAGAGAAGACAGAAAAACTTTACACATAACAAGTGTTCAGTGTGTACCTATTCTGTGTTCTGTATAAGTTCTTGTCAGGAACGGTAGAAAACTCCTGATATTTTTAAATTGGGGATGGAAATAAAGAATCTCTGTTTTTGCTTTCTGTTGGGGTGGGTTTTTGCAGGGGTTTTGACCTTTCATCTCTAATTAAAGATGTCTTTAATTCTGAGATTAAAAGACAAGTTCATGACTTTTATTTTTATTATTTTTTTAATTTTTATTTTAACTTTAGTTTACTTTACAATACTGTATTGGTTTTGCCAAACATTGACATGAATTCATCACGAGTGTACATGTGTTCCCAAACATGAATCCCCTCCCACCTCCCACCCCATAACATCTATTTAATATTTTTCCTCATAGAATGTGATTGTTGAAAATACACCGAAAATACACTGAAAATACACTGAAAGTTGCTTTCAAAAGCACAATGCTTTGCTAAATCTTAATAAATGGCAATTTTTTTCATTGGCAAAACAAAAAAACCCCAAAACTAACACAAAAACAAATATCAAAAAACTTTTGGCGGGTATTTGAAGTATTAACTATGAATTCACAATTTAAAAGTATATTTATACACACACAACTGTTCAGTTTGGTCATCAAAAGAATAATGACCATAACTGATTATACGATACTAATTAGAAAGTTTCCATTTTAATCCTAGAGATAAAGGGATAACATAAAATTAACACACATAAAATATATGCTCTACTTAGAGGTGACTTTTACACCAACTTCATGCTCTGAAAATTGATATTTGAATGGAAAGCTATCCTGCTTTTATAATAGTAAGGATCAGAGTTCATCATTATCATGTTGAGGGAAAAACATTATTAGAGATATATGCCAGAGATCAATGTAGAAGAAATTCTAAACTGAGAAAATCACCATTCAGCAACCATGAAGGAAATAACTTATTCAGAAAGTCAGAATGATCAATGACTATGAAAACCATTATGTCAAAACTTGATAATGCTCAAGTATTACCCCAAAGCTTGCTGGGAGATTTTCTAGTCATTATCTCAATCAACTGAACAAATTCAGTGTCACTACAATTAGGACAACCTGACATTATGTATTTCTTAAACATATATGTAATCTGTACTCAGCATTATTTATAAAATACTCTTGCCAAAAATGTTTTGAAAGTGAAAGTAGCTCAGTTGTGTCTGACTCTTTGCGACCCCACTGGTTATACAGTCCATGAAATTCTCCAGGCCGGAATACCAGAGTGGGTAGCCTTTCCCTTCTGCAAGGGATCATTCCAACCCAGGGATCAAACCCAGGTCTCTCGCACTGCAGTGGATTCTTTACCAGCTGAGCCACAAGGGAAGCCCAAGAATACTGGAGTGGGTAGCCTATCTCTTCTCCGGGGATCTTCCTGACCCAGTAATCAAACCAGGGTCTCCTGCATTGCAGGCAGATTCTTTACCAACTGAGTTATCAGGGACCTTGAGTTCAATTATGCTTTGACATTAAACATACAGTTTATAAGAAGTACAGAGGATAAAGGGACAAGTTAAAAATCACCACCAGAAAAAACAAACAAATGAAGAACACGGTACCTGTCACAACAAAATTCATCTAGTTTCCTAAAAAGTCAGGAAAGAAAATAAAAACAAAGTTGGAGCATTTTTACAAATTAAACAAAACAAATTAAATATAAGAAAGTTGTTTGGATATTAATCGAAAAAGTTATAAAAATATTGGCAACACAATTGAGGGAATAAATAAATATACACCATACATGTTATAAAGAATTCCTGTTTCTTTTCAGAGATGCAATAATTACTGTGGATATATATGAATCTACCATTATTGAGAGATGTCTAGTAAGCATTTGGAGAAGGCAATGGCACCCCACTACAGTACTCTTGCCTGGAAAATCCCATGGATGGAGGAGCCTGGTGGGCTGCAGTCCATGGGGTCGCAAAGAGTCAGATATGACTGAGCAACTTCACTTTCACGTTTCACTTTCATGCATTGGAGAAGGAAATGGCAACCCACTCCAGTGTTCTTGCCTAGACAATCCCAGGGACGGGGGAGCCTGGTGGGCTGCCATCTATGGGGTCGCACAGAGTTGGACACGACTGAAGTCACTTAGCAGCAGCAGCAGCAGTAAGCATTTAGTGCTATCTATCTATTTGGAAAAGCAGCATTAGCGGTAATTATGTCCAAATATTAACTACTTCTAAATTTCAGTGGTGAGTACACAGGTGATCATTATTAAATTTTCTAAACTATTCTGTTTTGGGGAAAATTCAAAATAAAAAGTAAAAAGGAACCAATATAATGTTAGCTTAAGGCAGATTAAAAAAGCCTGAAGCACAAAAAAACATGGTTAGATTCACAGAGACTTTTCATCTTCTCAACAGAACACAGAGCCCTGCATATGGTATGAGACTTCTTTCACACTTTCGACTCCTTGATATCTCTTCCATCAATGTATTGCTGATAAAATATTAGGGGCTTTGATTTTTGACTCATTTAAATAGAGCATATTCTCACTCCACTGTGACTTGTGCTAGGGCCAGTTTAAGGAGCAATCTGTCATGAGATCATTAACACTGGAACTGGCTAAGAAGGTGAAGATATTCATCTAAAATTAATTTCTTGACCTTTTCCACCAGGACCTAGAAGGAAATGTTTTAGTGCTTGTAACTGGGGGAGCAGCTCCACTTACACCCTGTGTTTCCCAAATGTTGTAATTAGAGAAACAGAGCCAAGAAGGAGGGACGCAGGCGGCAATTGATGTTTCAGGAACCGTCTTGTTGAGGGAATGCCTCAGGTTACCTGCGAAGGGTTGGTCTGGAGAGAAGCAAAGGTTACTCACTATAATGCATGGCCTTAGACAACTTGATGCTTGAGAGAGGACAGGCAGAAATAAAATCTAATGGAAATGAGTTGTGGCTGCAAAATATTTCAGAAGTCTCAAGCCACTGTGTGGGCCAGTGTCAAATGATTCAACCTAAGCCAGCACAGCAAGAGCTCTCTCATAAATGAGACAATGACTTAACTTTCATCATAGTCAGAGACAAATATGAACACAAAGCCAAACATTTAGCAAATGCCAGTAAACTCTGAGTCAGGAAGGCAAATCCTCAGATTCATGAGTAACCTTTACAGGGAACTCAGCAATGCCATTTCGAAAATGAAATAGATATAATAAGAAATCCTCTGATGCTCAGAGAAACACATTTGAAAATGAAAATTAATACTTTTCTGCCCTCCCCTCTCATCTCTGCGTAATCTCTAAGTTGTATAGAGCTCTGGGAGTACATATAGAGGCCAGTGAAGATTCAAAATAATTTATTCTTTTTATTTCTCCTTGTTTCTAAAAATGTAATATTTTCCATGATTGCTAATAGGGAATGAAATTCTGGTTTTGTAACAGCTTTGCCACAAAGCCAGTGATACACACTTCAGGAGGGGACAAAAAGTCACAAAAGTGATCTGAATAACCTAAAAGGTTTTTTTTTCTGAAGCGTGCCATGGCCTTGCCATCACTCTGTACTTTTGCAGGGTGAATTTTAGAACAAACACTGACTACCAGATATTGGCTGGTCACCAGGCAACAGATAATCTACTTTTTATAAAGTAAACATATATGAGTATGACCTAGTATATAGTAGCTGTTTATAAGTGTTAAATTCACTTACATTTAACCTGAGTTGGAGAAGAGAGTAGGCCAATGGGTCTCTGCTAATTCATGAGATAAAGGCTGGGTAGTCAGTTCAGTTCAGTTCACTCAGTCGTGTCTGACTCTTCATGACCCCATGGACTGCAGCACTCCAGGCCTCCCTGTCCATCACCAACTCCCGGAATTTACTCAAACTCATAATACAATATTTCCTACCATCATTATCATAATACTTGACTCATCAGTTTGTTTTATGAAATAACAGGCATAGCCAACATATTCATTTAGTTCATATGAATTACACCTACTAATTCTCACAATAAACAAGTAGTATTTTTGCATTGTGATTCTGAGGACATTGAATCTTGAGAAGATATGTTAAGCAACTTGTTCAAGGTTATAGAAGCACAAAGTGACAGAAGTAAGATTTAAATCCAGATCTCTACAGATTCAAGTTTAGGTCTAAGTTCTCCGTTTATCAAAAAAAAAAAAAATCTGCCACAGATATATAGTGCCCTAAATTCCCACCAGAATGAAAGGGCACTACAATAGCATCTACTAGTAACTTACTTTACCAGCCATGAATACCCTGCTCCGTGGAGATGGTAAGTATCGATCCTGAGTAGAAATTTCAAAAGCCCCTCAGCATTCATAAGGATGGAAATATTAAGAAGGTTTTTGAAGAAGGAGGTCTTGGAGGTTTTAGGATAGACTACTGGGTAAGTGGACAACTGGTAGTGATGGAGATGGAAATTCAGGAAGTGATGGTAAGAATACAATGTACTCCAAAGATAGTGCTGAATTTTTGCTCACTTTCTTTATTTTCTACCCTGAAACTTGATGGGACTTCTGGATCACCAATCAGATCACAGAGATTGTCCCTGAATTGTATCTTTTTATAATGTAAAATTTGGCCAAATTCACTTAAAATTTTAAAAAATGCAGCATTTAGACAAACATGAAAAAATATCTGCCAAAATATGGCAACTGTTAACATTTTTATCTATTTCCTTCCAGCTTTTTTTTCTCCCTCTGCCTATAATTTGGGAGTTTTGAAAAACAGTTAAGATGATAATACTTGCACACATTTGAATCTTGTTTTATGTTACGTTGTAAGCATTTCCCATGTTATTTTTCTATAGGATTTCACAGTCTGAAATCATAGCCAAGTTGCTTCCCCACTCCTCAACATAAGTTGCTTCTCTCTTTTTTACTTATTCTCTACTGCCCTCTCGCCCACCCTATCCCTGACAAAGCAGCAGTTATAACATTGCAAATTACTGGAAAGGGCAGAACCAACATCACAAGGGCACTAGGAGCTGAACCACAATCTCAAAAACCATGGCTCTCTTGTGTAAGAGGTCACTTTGGACTAACTGTCCATTTTCCTTTACCTTCCTCATCTAAAAACTGAAAAGGTAATGAGCCAAAAAGAAAGAGTATCATAAACTGAAACATTCTGAGGTCATGCAGCTGACCTATTGCAGTGAGCTCCCTCTAGGGAGGTGGTACATTATCCATGCTACTGAAATCACTTGGGATATCTGGGCCAAAATCCCCTGGAATGTAAACAGTGGGTCTAAATGTTTTGGCTCAATCATTATTCAATCTTTGCAATAAGAGTGGATTATGAATCCATTTTTATATTAGTGCTATGTTGCAAAAGTCACCTCCAATAATCTATTTACCAATTCAATCTATGTTTCTCATCACGAGTGAATACTGAACAAACAAATAGGCACAGTACAATATGAAGAACTCTGCTGCTTCTGACACACTGAAAAGGGTGATTTTTAATACTGAAAAAGAAGCATATTTCATAGGTTAAAATTACAGATTTATCTTAAATTTACTATCGGTCTTGCAACAGAAACCAACACTGTTGACATGCTTTGTTTTCATCATTGTTTGCTGTGGGTTTTATTTTCAGTTTTCCTTTTAGATGGTGACAAAAAAAAATCAATGCAAATAAGTATTTAGGATTCACTCTTGGCTCTTTATGATATATGAGAGAGACCCTTAACCATTCAAATTATGGGAGAATAAAAATTATCAGAGCTTTCTGTGAACTAAGATTTGAAATTCCATCCCTATCAACATGAATGGAAGACAGCATAACACTATATCCAAATGCATTATATGAACATGGAGATTTACAAAGAAGATGACTTAGAAATGCTACTCTTTTTGTGAAAATCTTTTTTTAAGAAAATATTTCTTTAAATACATTCTCCATGGAAAAATGTAAACATAATATATAGATAGTGTGAATTTCAAGAATATATAAGAAAAAAGCAGGCTACACATGCAGTCTATGTACTCTGCTATTGTCAGGATAGATTTGTAGAATTCTATCCATATGACCCAGTGCTTATACTGTTATCAACCCTAATTTTATCTCTTCATTCAAAATTTATCCCTATAAATTCAATGTATATAACATTACTGGCCAACACTTGATCTATATAATGCAGCCTGATGTAAAAATGCCAGCTTCTAATGGGCATCAGTGCCCAGATACCTACTCTAGCTCAAAATAGCTGTTCATCAACTTGTGTTGGCAGCTTACTCCTATGATCCATTAATATCTACAATAAATAAATAATCTCAGCACCAATCACCAACCTGGGAGTTGTCAATTTTCGTGTGTTTCAAAGTGATGGTGTGTGATGTTGAAGGAGGAAAGGAGAGACATATCAAAATTAGCTGCTGCTGCTGCTGCTAAGTCGTTCAGTCGTGTCCGACTCTGTGTGACCCCATAGACGGCAGCCCACCAGGCTCCCCCATCCCTGGGATTCTCCAGGCAAGAACACTGGAGTGGGTTGCCATTTCCTTCTCCAATGCATGAAAGAGAAAAGTGAAAGTGAAGTCGTGTCTGACTCAGTGATCCCATGGATTGCAGCCCACCAGGCTCCTCCGTCCATGGGATTTTCCAGGCAAGAGTGCGGTGCCATTGCCTTCTCCTCAAAATTGGCTAGAAATACCTAAAAAAGTCTCCAGGCCCTGCTCCCCTGCTTCAAAATCAGGCAAGGTGGAAGGAGCAATGAATACACATGTTTACATTGTTAAAAGTTTCAGAGACAATTATGATTATCTTCCTACAGCATGTACCAGTGCTGTAACCATCAAAATGCATGTGAATGAGTCTTTAGTAACTGGGTTTAAGATAGGGCTCTTTCATTACCAACTCTGAGTCTAACGAGTTGTGAAACCTTGGTCATGTATCTTAATTGCGCTATGTCTTAGTTTCTCATTGGTAAAATAAAAGTGTTTTACATTTTAGGTTGCTTACAGGATTAAATATGTGTATACCTGAAACAATGCCTAATACAGAGTTTGCACCCAGTGAATTTTATCTTCACAAAAAAATGTTATTATGCTATGAAAAAAAAAGGGCTAAAATTCCTCCCAAAATCTTCCCTCGCTCAAATATAAATCTTCTGCTCAAATAACTCTAATGAGCGTGAGATCCCAAATCCTCCCAACTACCCATCAGTCTTGGATATTTCAATGGCCCCATAAACTGAACTTAACCTCTGTCTACTCTTAATTGTTAATACAATAGTTGTCCTTCCACTTCTTAAAGGGGCCCCCAGTCTTCTAGTTACCCAAGCCAGAGACTTAAGAACTTTCTGAACACTTCTCACCCTTTCCTTCCAAAATTAAAATACTTAATGTCACCACATTCTCTTGATTCTGGCGCCCAAATATCTCTTGAATATATGTCCTCTCCAATTTTTATACTACCACAGTGTTAGGCTATCGTATTTCTCACTTGAATAACACTTCTCTTTTTAACCAGTACTTGTCAAGGGCCAGGGAAAGGGGAAGGGGTAGACTAAACAGGCATAGCATGAGGAGGAACTGGGGTGGAGGGGTTGTTGGAACCGATCTGTGTTTTTGACCATGGGTATAATTTCCACGACTGTATGCATTTTTCAAACTGTATAATAGAAATAAGGAATTATACTTTAGGTAAAGTTTAAAAAGTAGAAACTACAAAACGCATACAAACCACCCCCCAAATACTCTTCCTTTACTTTTCAATGCCTTTATAATAAGAAGCAACATCTTGGTGCAGTCTGGAGAGCCCTCAGCATCCTCTGCCCACATCTCCAGGTCCTTCTCCTCTTTGTCTCCCCTGAGCTCTCCCCAAACTAGCTGCATTGGTCCTTGTTACATCCCCTCAAAGCACTGTTATTTTCACCCTATAATTTCATGTCTCTAAACAATGTTCTTCTCTGGTCCCTTCCATCTTTTGGCAAGTTAACTACTATATATCCATGAGATCTCAGTTCAGATATTACATTCTCAAAGATAGCATGCCAATAAATCTTAAGGAATTCAAGACATCAGTTCAGTTCAGTCACTCAGTCATGTCCAACTCTTTGCGATCCCATGGAATGCAATATGACAGGCCTCCCTGTCCATCACCAACTCCCAGAGTTTACTCAAACTCATGTTGATTGAGTCAGTGATGTCATCCAACCATCTCGTGCTCTGTCGTCCCCTTCTCCTCCCACCTTCAATTTTTCCCAGCATAAGGATCTTTTCAAACGAGTCAGCTCTTTGCATCAGGTGGCCAAAGTATTAGTTTCGGCTTCAACATCAGTCCTTCCAATGAAACTCAGGATTGACCTCCCTTAGGATGACTGGCTATATCTCACTGCAGTCCAAGGTACTCTCAAGAGTCTCCTCCAATGCCACAGCTCAAAAGCATCAATTCTTCAGCGCTCAGCTTTCTTTATCATCCAACTCTCACATCCATACATGACCACTGGAAAAACCATAGCCTTGATTAGACGGATCTTTGTTGGCAAAGTAATGTCTCTGCTTTTTAATATGCTATGTAGGTTGGTCATAACTTTCCTTCCAAGGAGTAAGTGCCTTTTAACTGCATGGCTACAGTCACCATCTGCAGTGATTTGGGAGCCCCCCAAAATAAAGTCAGCCACTGTTTCCCCATCCATTTGCCATGAAGTGATGGGACCAGATGCCATGATGTTAGTTTTCTTAATGTTGAGCTTTAAGCCAACTTTCTCACTCTCACTTTCATCAAGAGGCTCTTTAGTTCTTCTTCACTTTCTGCTTATCATAAGGGTGGTGTCATCTGCATATCTGAGATTACTGATATTTCTCCGGGCAATCTTGATTCCAGCTTGTGCTTCCTCCAGCCCAGCGCTTCTCATGATGTACTCTGTATATAAGTTAAATAAGCAGGGTGACAATATACAGCCTTGACGTACTCCTTTTCCTATTTGGAACCGGTCTGTTCTTCCAAGTCCAGTTCTAACTGTTGCTTCCTGGCCTGCATACAGGTTTCTCAAGAGGCTGCTCAGGTGGTCTGGTATTCCCATCTCTTGAAAAATTTTCCAGTTTATTGTGATCCACACATTCAAAGGCTTTGGCATAGAAAATAAAGTGGAAATAGATGTTTTCCTGGAACTCTCTTGCTTTCTCAATGGTCCACCAGATGTTGGCAATTTGATCTCTGGTTCCTCTGCCTTTTCTAAAACCAGCTTGAACAGCAGGAAGTTCACGGTTCACGTGTTGCTGAAGCCTGGCTTGGAGAATTTTGAGCATTACTTTACTAGCATGTGAGATGAGTGCAATTGTGCGGTAGTTTGAGCATTCTTTGGCATTGCCTTTTTTTGGGATTTGAATGAAAACTGACTTTTCCAGTCCTGTGGCTACTGCTGAGTTTTCCAAATTTGCTGGCATATTGAATGTAGCACTTTCACAACATTATCTTTTAGAATTTGAAATAGCTCAGCTGGAATTCCATCACCTCCACTAGCTTTGTTTGTAGTGATGCTTTCTAAGGCCCACTTGACTTCACATTCCAGGTTGTCTGGCTCTAGGTGAGTAATCACACCATTGTGATTAGCTGGCTCGTGAACATCTTTTTTGTAGAGTTCTTCTGTGTATTCTTGTCACCTCTTCTTAATATCTTCCTCTTCTGTTAGGTCCATACCATTTCTGTCCTTTATTGAGCCCATGTCTATTGAGCCCATCTTTGCATGAAATGTTTCCTTGTTATCTCTAATTTTCTCGAAGAGATCTCTAGTCTTTCTCATTATATTCTCTACGTCCACCCAAGGCATAGAGAATAGATTTTTGTGTCAGTGAAAATTAAAATCACCAGTACCACCAGCACCTTTGCAACATTACAGAAAGGACAGCCTAGTTATTTTACAGAGTATGTACAGAAAGTCAGCACTATTAGCACATTTCATGCACGTTTGTCAGTTCTATGGGCATCTGTATATATCTTCAGAGCATTATTACAGTATCAATTCACATGGTTGATCTGTGTGATTTATTTTTATTTTATTACGCAGGACTCCACCAGTAGATTAGACTTCCCAGGTGGCACTGATGGTAAAGAATCTGCAGGAGACAGACAGTGACAGTGGATCTGATCCCTCGGTCGGGAAGATCCTCTAAAGGAAGGCACAGCAACCCACTCCAGTATTCTTGCCTGGACAATCCTATGGACAGAGGAGCCTTGTGGGCTACCTGTCTATAGCATCACAGAGAGTCAGACACTGAAGCAACTTAGCATGCACACATGCACCAGTAGATCTCAAGCTTCACAAGGTCAGAAATCATAGCTATCATCCCACCATTACATTCTGCCAGCTTCTAGCACAGAGATTAACCAAATACATAATGAACAAGAAATGGATGGATGAGCAGTAATATTGTCAAAAAGCAGTGCAAATCCAATACTATTCATTCAATGACTTCCTTCAGACTCTTTCACTTTCTCAGTCTGAATCCAAACCCTGATGATTAAGGCCTCCAAACATCTGCTTTGTCCCATCTTCTGTATCATAGCTTTTAACTTTTATTGCAGGCTGAAAAATGACCCTCTGACAAATAACCACCCCTAATCCATAGAACCTGTAAATGTTACCTTATATGCACCACAGTTCATGGGGGTCGCAGAGTCGGTCATGACTGAGTGACTGAACTGAACTGGTATGTAGGGGAAAAAAGCCTTCACAAGATATAAATCAAGGATACTGAGATGACGAGATTATTCTGGTTTTTCCAGGTAGGCCCTAAGTGTAATCACATATGTCCTTGGAGAGGCAGAGGAAAACTTCACACGCATACACACACGTGTGACCAGGGAGGTAGAGACTGCAGCGAGGCAGCCACAAGTCAGAGTGTCAGCAGCCACCAGGGGCTGGAAGAGTCAAGGAAACAGATTCTCCTCTAGAGCCTCCAGAGGCCCCACAGGCACCTTGATTTCCAATGACACTGACTTCGGACTTCTAGCCTCCAGAACTGTGAGAGAGCATATTTCCATTTTTTTTTTTAATACACACAGTTTGTGGCTAATTTGTTACAGCAGCCTTTAGTAACCCATTACTCCCAGGAACTGTCAGATTCTGGGTAACTCTTCCAAGACTCACACAAGGAACCCGTCTACTAGTGACTACTCTCCACCCTTGGGAGAATGGGACTGACACATACACACTACCGATTTTACCTATAAAATAGATGACTAATGAAGACCTACCACACAGCACAGGGAACTCTATTCAAATGCTTTGTGCTGAAAAATTGGGAAGGGAGCCCAAAAAAGAGGTAATGTTTGTTTATGTTTAGCTGATTCACTTGGCTGTACAGCAGAAACTAACACAACAGAGTAAAGCAACTCTACTCCAATAAATTATTTTTAAAAATGAGTGCAGCGATCCTTATACTCCCTGGAGAAGGAAATGGCAACCCACTCCAGTACTCTTGCCTGCAGAATTTCAAGGACAGAGGAGCCTAGTGGGCTACATACTGTCCGTGGGATAGCGAAGAGTCAGACATGACTGTGCGACTAACTTTTCAATCCTTACATTGCTTTGTTATATGTACTGCTTGAAAATATCCAATGCAGAACAATGCTTTGCAAAATGCCTGGTGTCTAATAAGTGCCTAATAACTTATTCCTTTCCTCTCACCTCCAATTAACTGACTAAATCAATTCTATTCAAATACGTTTGTAGAGAAACAGTTCTGACTAACCTACCTAAATTAGCATCATTCTGAATCTTCATTCCCCTTTTCCCTTCTCATCTCTTAGCCTATTTTAGTTTCTTCATAGCCCTAATTTCAATAGCACAGTATACAGGTATACATAGGGCGCTTCAGTCATGACCATCTCTTTGAGACCCAGTGGACGGTAGCCCTCCAGGCTCCTCTGTGCATGGGATTCTCCAGGCAAGAAAACTGGAGTGATTTGCCATGCTCCCCTCCGGGGGATCTTCCCGACCTGGGGATCCAACTCCTGAGACTACTCCTGCATTGCAGGCAGATTCTTTACTGCTGAGCCACTGAGGAAAACATGTGTAAGTGTGTGTTCAAGGTCTGCACTACCCACCACCACCACGAGGGCAAGGACATGTCCACCATTTTTAATTTTGTACCTCAGAGCATAGTGCCACATACAGATAAGTTGATTAGACAATGTTTTTGAGTAGGTAGATTTTTTTAATCAGCTAGTTGCTCATAGCCCACTTTACTTTTCTGTGGAGACCTGACTTAATAACTTGAAAGCTTTAATTGAAAGCTGCTATTGTGTTATTATAGAACTAAGCCCAGAAATGAACAGTGGAAACACAACTTTATAAAAGTAAATGAAACCAACAGGCATTATAAAGGTAATTAAAAACTCATAACTATGTCTCCATTATACATAATCTCAACTACAGATCTAACAAATAGCCATCTATAAGCATATCTATGCAAAAATCACACTATAGTAAAGTTTGATGAATGCCCAGATGTCAGCTTGTGACTATTATTTAAAACCTGTGATCATCAGCATAATAGAATACTCTGCTTCATTTTTCCCTTTAAAAAACGGGCTCTGTATCCCTTGAATTCTTTTATTTTGTCCTTTAGTCAGTCCAAAAAAAATACTTAAAAGTACACATTACACTGTTGCCACATACTTGGCTAACATTTTATTTTATGCCTAAATCACTTCAATCCTTTTGGAACCTCCTAGAGATTTTCTTAACAACTATTATCCTCATAACTCCTAAATATGTCACATGGGGCATTTTGCAGGCAGTAGCTACATCTTTAGGAACCAGGGTATTTTAAGTTTAATGGAGATGTAATTTTACTAGGCTAAATTCTAGAAATTCAAGTTATAGTGCACTTATTTTTAAAAACAAATGTTGACACCATTTTCTCTTTATTATTATGATTTGTTCTCAGATGCTTTTTTCTCCTTTATGCACAGAAAATACTAGCTAAATATCCTGCTGATCTTACTAAGGAGTTTACTTTATGTTCCCTTTAGATTTCTTAACTCTTCTCTCCACACTAGAGGAAAAGGGAGAAAAATGCTTGGAATGGCTTTTTTAAAAATTTAAGCTATCTCATGTTTAGGACAATGGGAATAAGTTAAACAGCAGAAAGAAAATATGAAAAAATAAAATGGAGGAAGTAGCACCAAGAGGAAAGGAGTGGGAAGGGGACGTGATCTTTTAAAGTAAGCATAGCACTTAAAGCCATACTGGGGGCATTTTAATCCTGGCTGTGCTGCCTATTAGCTATGGAACTCAGGCATTTGGCCCTGTGAGTGGCAGACTTCTTCTCTGAAAAAACTGAATAATAATTAGAGGAATAAAATAGGGAGGGTGTTCATTTCAGTCACTCAGTTGTTTCTGACTCTTGGCGACCCCATGAACCGCAGCATGCCAGGCCTCCCTGTCTATCACCAACTCCCAGAGTCCACCCAAACCCATGTCCACTGAGTCGGTGATGCCATCCAACCATCTTATCCTCTGTCGTCCCCTTCTCCTCCTGCCCTCAATCTTTCCCAGCATCAGGGTCTTTTCAAATGAGTCAGTTCTTTGCATAGGAAGGGTGACTCAGTGATAAAGTATCTACCTGCTAATGCAAGACACACGGGTTTGATCTCTGGGTTGGGAAGATCACCTGGAGAAGGGAATGACTACCCCCTCCAGTATTCTTGCCTGGAAAATCCCATGGACAGAGGAGCCTGGCAGGCTATAGTCCATGGGCTTGCAAAGAGACTCGGATGCGACTGAGTGAATAAAACAACAACAACAACAAAAGAGGAACTCAGCAGGTGTTTATTCCACTCTTTCAGTATTTTGCGTGGATTTACTCTTGCCTTCTTCAACAGTTTTCCCCTCCCACCATCCACCATAGTAATCCTAAGTTATTTATTAGCCATGTGTTGATTTCTCCCCAGTCATCTTTGTCTCAGTCTCTGAACTTCATAAATTACAAAGATCTGCTACTTCAAGCAGCCTTAGTTTAGCCTCCATATTCTCTCTCTTAGCTCTCTAAATCCTCAATCCTCACCTCTTTAATTCTAAATGTATGTCTGCTTTTCACATCTCCATACCCTTCTATGTCATTTGTCATTTTTCACTGTTACCTCTAGTCAGATCTCAACTCTTCCACAGTAGTAAGGCAAGCATTCTGGAACTATTTATCTCTTGTTTTGCAACACATACTTCCATTCAGCAAATATTTAGTGGCTCCTGTTACCTGCCACATCAGTGAGCCAACACAGAAATATAAAGATGAACAAATTGATCGAGACTCTCTGCCCTCAAGTAGCTTTGTTTACATTTTAGTGGTAAAAGATAAAGGGAAACATGACTACAAATATATTGCTAAGTGGTGATTAAGAAGTTGCACAAGGGGACAAAATATGGGGGTGGCACTGTTTTAGATTGGGTTTCTGAGACAGATTCTCTGGGAGGATGGATAATGGAGGAACCATGCAGATGTGTGGAGGAAGAGCATCCCAGGACAGTGATTTTTCTCCATTACCACTTAGCAATAAATTTTTAATTATGTTTTCACATATCTTTCACCACCAGAATGTAAGTAAAGCTTTTTGAGGGCAGTCTTTTGATCAGATGGTTCATCTTTATATTTCTTATGGTTGAATCACCGATGGGCAGGTAAATGGAGCCACTAAATATCTGCTAAATCCTAAATTTTTGGAAGTATTTATCTGCTAAATATGCAGAAGTATGTATTTCAAAATGAGATTAACCACTTCCACCATGCACACTCTCCATTTTGAATCCATTACTATATCATTCTTCTACACATCTTGGGTAATGTCACAGGTTTCTTTCTCTACATCCAGGCTTCTAAGTTCTACCTAAGATAAACTACAAAGATGAACTAACTGGTCCTACTGCAAATTATTACCAAGGGTGCCTGGAAACTGACAAAGCCTGGTACAGACCAGGCACTCCATACACTTCTGTCAAACATAGTTTTGTCACATGAATGGATTTTGCAGAATCCTATATTTGAATATACTTTTCCCAAAACAACCATCATCAAAAATCTTGTCATCAACTCAAACAGCTTAAGGATTTAAATCCCCAAGAGTCTTTTAATTCTGTATTTTTTCTAATATATAAGTTACTTTTCTTTATTCACATTGAAAAAGAAGAAAGAAACTTTGAGAGGCAGTTTTCCAAAACCAGAAAGTATTATTGAAAATTATTCAAGTTCAATTTTGAATAAAATCCCCTGAGGTTCCTGTAAAATCTCCACTGAATAAGTTCACAATTCTGAGAGCACCATTTTTAGTATAATCTTCTCTTGGCTTACTTGGTTATTCAGCACTCTGAAATAGGAGGGTGTGAAGATTAAGGAAAAATGTCCTACTTGAGCGAAGTCACTAACTTTGGATTTTAGAAAAAGTCTGATAAATCTTATTCTTTGTTACAAGTTAAGTTTGGGGGAAAGTACTTCTCTGTGTTTACTGGCAGTGAAATCTGGGCCTGCTGAACACTTCTGGATCATCAACTGTCTGATTAATCCAAAATGCCTCCAAAGTAATGCAGACATTTTCCCAAGCAAAGTGCTTTCTAAGAAAACTGATAGAATCACTGTGCAGCAGAGTAATTTTAGACAATTTCTTCATTAATGTTCTCAATGGAAAACATGATGCTAAGAAAAAATTTCAAGTACTTTCTTTTCTTCCTGGTCTATTTTATTGAGTCTTACAATGTGATATTAACATAAATAATTATGAATCAACTTTAAGAGCAAGATGTGCCCTTAACTGTGTGGCCTTAAAGAACACTCCAAACCTAAAAGTGGAGAGTTACAGTTTATTTCGTGGGAATTATTAGGACTTCAAGCCCACAGGGCAGCATCTCCAATAACCCAAAGAGAACTGCTCCCAGGAGGCAAGGGGAGAAGCCAGATCATATGCAAATTTTAAAAGAAAGGGCAAGTAGTCTGACCATCAAAAGATTATTGTTAATAAAAACCAGATATATCAAGTTAAAGAATTCATCACTTTTCTATGAATGGGAAGATGCAAGAGTCTTGGCTCCCTGAAATCATTCCTTTGATATGCAATCACCTATCTGGGGTCACTAGCTTGTGTTTTCATCATATCCTAAGTTTCCTTAGGGCTCATGATAGGGAGTGGCTGCAAGTTGATGGCTCCTAGATGGCAGGTATTCTTTCCTTCTGGAGTTCCCTCTGGGCTCACCTGCTTACCATCTGTTGTGGCTGCAATTGCTGATGACTGTGGCATCCTTTGTTTACTGATATGGCAGCAAATATTCCATTTCTCAGTTGGTAGGATAAATAGTTGAAATTGCTTTCCTTGTAGTACACTAGAAGGAACCAGAGGCATCTCAATATGGGGCATTGTGTCCTTATTTAGGATAGAGACTTTGGTTCAAATATTTTAGAAGAAAGCTAAGGAAGGTGGAGAAACATCCTCAACTTTTCCCTCATTCTTACCCCATCATCTGTCACAGACATCAAATCATCCCTACCCTGATTAGCTATGTGACAAAAGTACGCATTTTTAGGATGGCTAAACAGTATTCAGAGGTATATTTTAGGGCCTAGGAATAGAGCTTTGCTAGTTCATTCAACCAAACATTTTTTCAATAAGAATTTCTTATGTACCTATGCCAGGCACTGTCCTAAGCATTAAGACATAAAGCTGAAAGCAATTTTATGCCTGACTTTTTAAGCAGCCATGATATAAAGGGAAAATAGACTTATAAAAAATGGAAAGACTATTATGTTAAACTCAATTTTAGATATTTTAACATGGTGTTAAGAGAGCACAGAGGACAAACTAACTTACTCAGAAGCCACTTAATAGTTTCATTGGTAGTTAATATTTGCTTCAGATCCAGAAACTTTAGCTTAGAAATGCAGATGAGGCAAATAAGCTTTTTCGGTCAAATGTTAGACCATCTCTCAATTTGGCCTAATCCATACAACTGGGCTTCTGCTTTGGCTTTCTAGGGAACTAAAGATGTGACTGGAGCCCAGTTGAACCACATGACTCTCTGACATCTTCTCTTGCTCTTACATACACTCTACTCTCCTATCATCAATAAATGCTGGCTCAAAGGCATGTACACTGGTTAAAATCTGACTTGAGATCATTATTCCTTTTTTGTTTGTTTGTTCTACATAATAAAGTGACTATCCACCCTAACCCTCACCTTGAAAACATTCCTGTATTCTACTCAGGCCTCCCTTCCTACCATATGGTCTCAGATTCTTCATTCCTGTATAGTAGCTGCACTTGTGACACCCAGCATTTCAATGTCACAATGATTAAAAACACATCATTATTTTTACCAAATGGTACTTATACAGGACCCAACACATGCATAGGATATTGAGGTACATCACAAGTCTGAAAAACAAGAGAGACTCAGTTATCCCTTGCCCAAGATTGCACACAGTATGAACAGAAACTGACCCTCCAAGCTATATTTTCTAACTCTGAATTACATTGTCTCTTGCTGACCACACAGAGTGGACCAGGAAGAAAGGTCTGGCTCCTCTCTCCCAAGAAGTGTAGTGGAGTTCATCATGTTCAGGTTATAATCCTAGATTAAAGAAACAAAAAGTCAACTGGAAAGCAACATAATAATCAAGATCTAAATTGAAAAACAGCAAAAACAAAAGCAGAGAATAGGCCAAAAGATGAGAATAAACAAAGCTTCAGACTTAGAAGTCAAGTACATAACATATTTAAGGATAGTATAGAGGGGGTGGTCCTAAGACGGCAGAGGAATAGGACAGGGAGACCACTTTCTCCCCTACAAATTCTTCAAAAGATCATCTGAATGCCAGGCAACTTCCACAAAACAACTTCTGAATGCTGTTGGAGGACACCAGACACCCAGAAAGGCGGCCCATATATAAAAGACAAAAGAGACAAAAGAGTTAGGGACAGAGACCCATCCCAGAGAGGGAGCCATGAAGGAGGAGAAGTTTCCAAACACCAGGAAACCCTCTCACCAGTGGGTCTGTGGGGAGTTTTGGAATCTCAAAGGGCAACATTACTGGGAGGAAAAAAAAACCCCACAGAATACGCCTAACTGCAATTTCCAGCAGAGAAGTAGCCCAGACACTTGCGTCTGCCACCAGTGAGTGGGCACTGAACAGGGAGACTCAGGTTGCATGCTTAGGGTAAGAACCAGGCCTGAATGCCCTGAGGACAATCTGAGGGAGCTAACATGAGACAGCAACCCAAACTGTGGGATAGCCAGAGAGAGAGGAGAGAAGAGAGAGAGAGAGAGAGAGAGAGAGAGAACTGTCCCACAAAAAGCTCTAACCTAAGTCACAGCCTGGCCGATCACAGAACAAAGGATTGAGTGAATGCCAAAGGAGAGCTAGCCAGCTGTGGCCTGGCCCATCCCCCTGCCAGAGGCAGAGAGGCCGGTGGGTGACAGCCAGAGCCAGAAGGTGGGTGACAGCCTGAGTCAGAAGGTGGGTGACAGACAGAGCCAGCAGGCAAGTGGCAATCTCAGCCCCAGAGACAGCATCCTCCACCAAACTGTGAGCAGGCTCCCAGTTGCTAACCAAGTCTTTCTGGGATCCTAGACAGTTGATATCTTCCAGGAGGACTGCAGCCTGAGATCAGCTCTCCAGAGGAGAGACACAGCACACCTGAGATGGTGCTCTTGCTGTGCACCCAGGAAACCTAATGGCTGAGAACAGGAAGGTAAGATGCACAGCCCACCTAGGACAGTGTGCTCACCAACAACTTGGTCACCTGAGCTGCTTGGACCTGGGAAGGGCACAAAACACATGCCCAACTAAGTCTGTGCCCTTGTGGAGTACCCAAGAGCTTAGACCTGGGAAGTACACAAACCCAGGGCCCGCTTTGGACAGTTCCCCTGCAAAGCAACCTGAAGCTTGAGCAGTGTAGGCCAGGAAAGCACATGTGCCATGAGTTGGGGCAAACCCAGTGTGGTCCATACACTGCGAGCACTCTCCACACACCCCAGTGATATTTGTTTCCAGTGTTCCTCCCTCCCCACAGCACATCTGAACAAGTGAGCCTAAATAAGTGACCACGTTCACCCCCTTGTGTCAGGGCAGAAATTAGACACTGAAGAGACCTGCAAACAGAGGAAGCCAAAATAAACAAAGAAGAGGGAACCGTTCTGGAAGTGACAGGTGGAACAGATTAAAACCCTGTAGTTAGCATTGACTAAGCATTGGAAAGAGCCTATAGACCTTGAGAAGTAGTACAAGCTGGAACAAGGAACTATCTGAAACTGAACTGACCCCACATAGCCCACACCAGCTCCAGAGAAATTCCTAGATATATTCTACTATTATCATTTTTTAATTTTTAAGTTCTTTATTACTCCTTTAATTTTCATTTTTATAACCTACTATTACCTTGCAAAAAAATACCCTATTTTTAAAACAAACTTCATATATATATATTTTTATAATTTTTGTGATTGATTTTGTTTTGTATATTTAATATTGCATTTTTGAGAGCTTAACCTCTACTCTAGATTTTTAATCTTTGCTTTTGGGTATTTGCTATCAATTTTGTACCTGTAAGAATCTAATCTTCAGTACCCATTTTTACTTAGGGGTGTGATTACTGGCTTGACTTCTCTCTTCCCTTTTAACTCTCCTTCTTCTCTGCCAGGTCACCTCTATCTCCTCCTTCCCCTTCTCTGCTGTACTTAACTCTGTGAATCTTTTGGGGTATTCCGGGATGTGGAGAACACTTAAGGAACTGATTACTGGCTAGGCTGGTCTCTGCCCTCTTGACTCCCCCTCTTCTCCTCCTGGTCACCTCTATCTCCCTCCTCCCTCTTCTCTTCTCCATGTAACCCTGTGAACTTCTCTGGGTGTCCCTCACCGTGGAGAATCTTTTCACAATTAACCTAGATGTTTTATCATCTGTGCTGTATGGGTGGAGAAGTCTTGAGGCTACTGTAAGAATAAGACTAAAAGCCAGAGGCAGGAGGCTTAAATCCAAAACTTGAGAACACCAGAAAACTCCCGACACCAGGGAACAATAATTGACAAAAGCTCATCCAAAAGCCTCCATACCTACACTGAAACCAAGCTCCACCGAAGAACCAATGAGTTCCAGAGCAAGACATACCACTCTAATTCTCCAGCAATGCAAGAACATAAATCAGAGCATTAAAAAACAGGCTGCTAAAAGTCACAACACACGCACAGACACCTCAAAACTCACTACTGGACACTTTGTTGCACTCCAGAGAGAAAAGATACGGCTCCACCCACCAGATCAACAATGCAAGCTTCCCTAACCAGGAAACTTTTACAAGCTACTAGTCCAACCCCCCCCACAGGGAGAAACCTCCACAATAAAGAGGAATCACAAACTTCCAGCCTACAGAAAGGCCACTCCAAACACAGCAATATAATCAAAATGAAAAAGCAGAGAAATATTCTGCAGGTAAAGGAACATGATAAAAGCCCACCAAACTAAAGAGGAGGAAATAGGGAGTCTACCTGAAAAATGAATTCATAATAATGATAGTAAAGATGATCCAAAATCTTGAAAACAAAATGGAATTACAGATAAATAGACAGGAGACAAGGATTGAGAAGACACATGAAATGTTTAACATGGATGTAGAAGAAATAAAAAAGAGTCAGTCAGTAATGAATAATGCAATAACTGAGATCAAAAGCACTGTGGAGGGAACCAACGGTAGAATAACTGAGGCAGAAGATAGGATACGTGAGGTAGAAGATAGAATAATGGAAATAAAAGAAGCAGAGAGGAAAAAAGGAAAAAGAATGAAAAAAAATGAGGACAACCTCAGAGACCTCTGGGACAATGTTAAACACTCCAACTTCAAATCACAGAAGTCCCAGAAGAAGATGAAAAGAAAGGCCATGAGAAAATTCCTGAGGAGATAATAGTTGAAAACTTCCCTAAAATGGGGAAGGCAATAGCCACCCAAGTCCAAGAAACCCAGAGAGTCCCAAACAGGATAAACCCAAGGCAAAACACCCCAAGGCACATATTAATCAAATTAATGAAGATCAAACACAAAGAACAAATATTAAAAGCAGCAAGGGAAAAGCAACAAATAACACACAAGGGGATTCCCATAAGGATAACAGCTGATCTTTCAATAGAAACTCTTCAGGCCAGAAGGGAATGGCAGGACATTCTTTACGTGATGAAAGAGAAAAACTTACAACCCAGATTACTATACCCAGCAAGGATCTCATTCAAATATGAAGGAGAAATCAAAAGCTTTACCGACAAAAGCTCAGAGAATTCATCACCACCAAACCAGCTCTTCAACAAATGCTAAAGGATCTTCTCTAGTTAGGAAACATAGAAAAGGTTTATAAACTTGAACCCTAAACAACAAAGTAAATGGCAACAGGATCATACTTATCAATAATTACCTTAAATGTAAATGGGTTGAATGCCCCAACCAAAAGACAAAGACTGTCTGAATGGATACAAAAACAAGAATCCTATATATGTTGTCTACAAGAGACCCACCTCAACACAAGGGACACATACAGACTTGAAGTGAAGGGCTGGAAAAAGATATTTTATGCAAATGGAGACCAAAACAAAACAGGAATAGCAATACTCATGTCAGATAAAATAGACTTTGAAATAAATGCTGTGAAAAGAGACAAGAAGGATACTACATAATGATCAAAGGATCAATCCAAGAAGAAGGTATAACACATATAAATATATATGCACCCAACATAGAAGCACCGCAATATGTAAGGCAAATGTTAACAATTATGAAAGGGGAAATTAACAGTAACACAATAATAGTGGGAGACTTTATACCACACTCACACCTATGGATAGATCAACCAAAAGAAAATCAGCAAGGAAACACAAACTTTAAATGATGCAGTGGACCAGTTAGACCTAATTGATGTCTATAGGATATTTCACCCCAAAACAATGAATTTCACCTTTTTCTCAAGTGCACATGGAACATTCTCCAGGATAGATCACTTCCTGGGCCATAAAGCTAGCCTTGGTAAATTTAAAAAAAAAAAAATTGAAATCATTCCAAGCACCTTTTCTGATCACAATAAGGTCAAATTAAATATCAACTACAGGGAAAAAAAAAAAAAACTATTAAAAAACAAACATATGGAGGCTAAATGATACTTCTGAATAACCAACAAATCACAGAAGAGATAAAAATATGCATAGAAACAAATGAAAATGAAAACACAACTATCCAAAACCTATGGGTTTCAGCAAAAGCAGTGCTAAGGGGAAAGTTCATAGCATTACAAGCTAACCTCAAGGAACAAGAGAGAAATCAAATAAATAACCTAACTTTACACCTAAAGCAACTAGAAAAAGAAGAAATGAAGAAACCCAGGGTTAGTAGAAGGAAAGAAATCATAAAAATTAGGGCAGAAGCAAATGAAAAAGAAACAAAGGAGACTATAGCAGAACTCAACAAAACTAAAAGCTGGTTCTTTGAGGAGAAAATAAAATAGACAAGCTGTTAGCCAGACTCATCAAGAAAAAAAGGGAGAAGAATCAAATCAAGAAAGAAATGAAAATGGAGAAATCATAACAGACAACACAGAAATACAACGAATCATAAGAGACTACTATCAGCAACTACATGCCAAGAAAATGGACAACTTGGAAGAAATGGATGAATTCTTAGAAAAGTATAACTTTACAAAACTGAACCAGGAAGAAATAGAAAATCTTAACAGACCCATCACAAGCACAGAAATTGAAACTGTAATCAGAAATCTTCCAACAAACAAAAGCCCAAGACCAGATGACTTCACAGGTGAATTCTACCAAAAATTTACAGCAGAGCTAACACCTACCCTACTGAAACTCTTCCAGAAAACTTCAGAGGAAGGCACACTGCCAAACTCATTCTATTAGGTCACCATCACCCTAATAACAAAATCAAAGATGCCACACAAAAAAAGAAAACTACAGGCCAATATTGCTGATGAACATAGATGCAAAAATCCTTAACAAAATCCTTGCAAAAAGAATCCAACAACATCCTTAAAAAATCATACATCATGAGCAAGTGAGTTTTATCCCAGGGATGCAAGGATTCTTCAACATCTGCAAATCAATCAATGTGATACCACATTAACAAATTGAAAGATAAAAACCATATGATTATCTCAATAGATGCAGAGAAAACCTTTGACAAAATTCAACATCCATTTATGATTAAAAAAGCAGGCATAGAAGGAACATACCTTAACATAATAAAAGCCATATATGATAAACCCACAGCAAACATTATCCTCAATGGTGAAAAATTGAAAGCATTTCCCCTAAGTCAGGAACAAGACAAGGGTGCCCACTCTCACCACTACTATTCAACATAGTTTTAGAAGTTTTAGCCACAGCAATCAGAGAAGAAAAAAGAAATAAAAGGAATACAGATTGGAAAAGAAAGAAGTAAAACTCTCACTTGTTGCAAATGACATGATCCTCTATATAGAAAACCTTAAAGATTCCACCAGAAAATTACTAGAGCTAATCAACGAATATAGTAAAGTTGCAGGATATAAAATTAACACACAAAAATCCCTTGCATTGCTATACACTAACAATAAGAAAACAGAAAGAGAAATTAAGGAAACAATTCTATTCACCATTGCAACAAGAAGAATAAAATACTTAGGAATAAATCCACCTAAAGAAACAAAAGATCTATATATAGACAACTATAAAACACTGATGAAAGAAACCAAAGATAACACAAATAGTTGGAGAAATATACCATGTTCATGGATTGGCAGAATCAATATAGTGAAAATGAGTATACTACCCAAAGCAATTTATAGATTCAATGGAATCCCTAGCAAGCTATCAGGGGTATTTTTCAGAGAACTAGAACAAATAATTTCACAATTTGTATGGAAATACAAAAAACCTCAAATAGCCAAACCAATCTTGAGAAAGAAGAATGGAACAGGAGGAATCAACCTGCCAGACTTCAGACTATACTACAAGGCTACAGTCATCAAGACAGTATGGTACTGGCACAAAGACAGAAATATAGATCAATGGAACAGAACAGAAAGCCCAGAGATAAATCCACACACCTATGGACACCTTATCTGTGACAAAGAAGGCAAGAATATACAATGGAGAAAAGACAATCTCTTTAACAAGTGGTGCTGGGAAAACTGGTCAACCACTTGTAAAAGAATGAAACTAGAATACTCTTTAACACCATACACTAAAATAAACTCAAAATGGATTAAAGATCTAAACATAAGACCAGAAACTATAAAACTCCTAGAGGAGAATATAGGCAAAACATTCTCTGACATAAATCACAGCCGGATCCTCTATGACCCACCTCCCAGAGTAATGGAAATAAAAGCAAAAATTAACAATTGAGACCTAATTAAACTTAAAAGTGAAGGAAACTATAAGCAAGGTGAAAATACAGCCTTCAGAATGGGAGAAAATAATAGCAAACAAAGCAACTGACAAAGAATCAATCTCAAAAATATACAAGCAGCTCCTGCAGCTCAATTCCAGAAAAATAAACGACCCAGTCAAAAAATAGGCCAAAGAATTAAACAGATATTTCCCCAAAGAAGACATACAGATGGCTAAGAGACACATGAAAAGATGCTCAAATTCACTCATTATCAGAGAAATGCAAATCAAAACCCCAATGAGATACCAATTCATGCAGGTCAGAAGGCTGCTATCAAAAAGTCTACAAACAATAAATGCTGGAGAGGGTGTGGAGAAAAGGGAACCCTCTTACACTGTTGGTGGGAATGCAAACTAGTACAGCCACTATGGAGAACAGTGTGGAGACTCCTTAAAAAAAACTGGAAATAAAACTGCCATATGACCCAGCAATCCCACTGCTGGGCATACACACCGAGGAAACCAGAATTGAAAGACACGTGTACTCCAGTGTTTATCGCAGCACTGTTTACAATAGCTAGGACATGGAAGAAACCTAGATGTCCATCAGCAGACGAATGGGTAAGAATGCTGTGGTACATATACACAATGGGATATTACTCAGCTATTAAAAAGAATGCATTTGAATCAGTTCTAATGAAGTGGATGAAACTGGATCCTATACAGAGTGAAGTAAGTCAGAAAGAAAAACAGCAATACAGTATATTAACACATATATATGGAATTTAGAAAGATGGTAATGATGACCCTAGATGCAAGACAGCAAAAGAGACACAAATATAAAGAACAGACTTTTGGACTCTGTGGGAGAAGGTGAGGGTGGGATGGTTTTAGAGAATAGCATTGAAATATGTATATTATCATATGTGAAATAGATCACCAGTCCAGGTTCGATGCATGAGACAGAACGCTCAGGGCCGGTGCACTGGGATGACCCTGAGGGATGGTGTAGGGAGGGATGTGGGAGGGGGGTTCAGGATGGGAAACACATGTATACCCATGGCTGATTCATGTCAATGTATGGCCAAAAACCACTACAATATTGTAAAGTATTTAGCCTCCAATTAAAATAAATAAATTTTAAAAAACAGTATAACACCCACTCAAGGCTGAAGGATTGAGGCAGCCTGGAAGATCACTTAACGGTCCTACCTTAAGGTTCCAAACACTAAGCCAGGTTCGGGCATCAAAAAGCAACGATAGGGCTTCCTTAGTTGCTCAAGTGGTAAAGAATCCACCTGCCAACGCAGTAGACACAGGTCTAATCCCTGATTGAGGAAGATAACACATGCCTCGGAAAAACTAAGCCCAGTGCACCACTGCTACCGAGCCTGTGCTCTCGAGCTCAGGAGCTGCAGCTACTGAAACCTGAGCACCCTAGAGCCTGTGCTCTGCAACAAGAGAAAACACCACACTGAGAAGCCCACAAACAACTAGAGAGTGTCCCCTACTCACCGAAACTAGGGAAAAGCCTACATAGCAATGAAGATCCAGCACAGCCAAAAATAAACAAACAAAATTATATATTAAAAAAAGGAAAGCAACCGCAAAATCAGATATGGCAGGGTGGTCAAGATACACAGCTATCAGAACTTTTAGGGAGGACATGAGAGGGCAGAACTTATGACTGTTTTGAATTATTATTTCAATTTGAAGAAACAGAAAGGATAGCATTTCATACTGAGGAGACTGCATGAATAAAGGCACTTGCTTTGGATCAGTTAAATAAAATAGAATATAAAGTAAATATGTAGGTTCCCATTTCAGTTGGGATTAAAATCTCCTAATTCAGAAATAATTAGCATATTTTTGAATTATGCCTCCACTGTCAGCTGAAAGCATTTGTCTATTTAAAATGAGGTGGGTTTAGTTTATTAAAATCATTACTAGCTATCAAAAAAGAGATAATGCATTTGAATATCCTCAAGTGTGTATAAATTGTATATACATTACCTAGCAGGAGTCCACTTTCAATCAATATTTTCTCAGAATGACATTTCTCAGGAAGGAAGAAGATCTCCGTTAAGCTAACAAATTATTATCCTTCACAGGAGAACTCCAGACAGAACCCTAATTAATGAATTGGCTTAATAGCAGTTCCTTGTTTATAACTCAAAGCCTACACACACTTATGAACAGTGGGAAGCAGCCATGCAGGGAGCAGCCTTAGGAGGTGGGTGTAAAGAGGAAGGAGTGTGGAGTGTAGTGTGAAAGATGAAACCAGACAAAGGAGAATAGTTATGTCAAAGTTATGGCAAGAAAACCACCTAAGAGGCTCTATGTCATACAACCGGCCTCTGCCCGCACTGCATAAAAGGAGAGAGACTCAGAAGAAAATCTTTTTCTTGTAATCACAAATGCCATTTATGGCTGCTTTGATTCATTTCATGGTCTTAAGGACAATTATGCGGCTTTCATTGCTAAAGGTTCTCTTGAAAACAAAAGACTTAAGAGTAAAGAATTCATTTATTTCTTAGTAGCACTATACATTAATTTGGAGTGTGCTTTGTTCTATTAGATGCAATTTCAAATTACTTCCAATCCAGTGTAATGCCATTTTTGCAATTGATAATGTAAGTTTCAATTCATTTTTTGCCGCTTTGCCAAATAAATACAGAAAAATGATGTCTTGGTCATATATAATGATGGTGCTGTTTAGAATAATAATTAAATGATACCATAGTTGCTATTTAATTCTTCTGGCTCTGCTGGGTATTTTTAAAATTAAGTTACTGTTCTTTTTCACCATTCATTTCATGTTTCTGTCATTAATTCTATCAGTTAATTTCAGGTTCTTTCCTAGATCTTTCTCAATGTTTTGCCCTCTCCTTTTCTCCATCCCCCATTAAAGAAAGCATGTGACCAAAACAGCTATCTAGTGTTCAAGGGTTATGGACTGAAAAAATAATGAGAAATGTGTGATCTGACTTGGATCATTTGCATTTAATATCTAATATTGATAATGATAAATTCTAGAATGGCACTAATTATTTACCAAATTCACAAAGAGCAAAAGTAGTCCCTATATAGATTAGGCCAGTTATTCTCTGACATAACCCTTCTCTTGCCTGCATTTAAATCACTTTGTGATAACCACTGAGTTGGATAGGAAGGTCCTTTCCATACCCCACAAAGCCCAGGTCACAGATGTCAATGTGGATGTCAAGTCTCACTCTCCATCCAGCCCTGTTCAATTATATTCCTAGAAAGATTTTGAGTTTTTATCTAAGATTTGAAATTAAGAGAGGTCAATATATTTTCCCTAAGTCTCTGGAAATTACATTAGGCAACATTAGGCAATTATATATATTAACCATGCCTGACTTATAACCATCTAATTAACTCAGACCACCCAAAAGTATTTTGGAGCAAGTACATTTTATTCCATATTGTTTTTCTGTAATTCACACTTTCAAAGAATGGTTCAACACTGTTAAGTTTGGATTGAGTCATCTTAGTCAATAACTGTTTATACAAAAAGTAGATATTAATTGAATGCCTTGAATACAGTTAGTACCAAGAACTTAAAAGTAAAGATTACTAAAAACACACTATATGTAATAATTTAATGTAATCACTAAATATATATGATTTACCAGAAGATTTTACAGATCCAAATTCTTATCCCACTGCTCTATAGAAAATACTGATTCAGGATTATCTTGCATAAGAAGAACTAAATATGTTGTAGAGAAAATCCTGAGACGTTAACTCTGTGTGTGTGTGTTGGGGCTGAGAAGGAAGTAGAATGTAGTTAGTTTCTGCCTCACAATACCTATAAAACAATTTGTGTTCCTTTATGCTACCAAAATCACAGGAAAACCCTATGACAGAGGTACTGGTGATTAGTGATGCTGAATTTACAGCTGCTGTTTAGTTGGAATACTTTCGTGTTTTCTAGTATTTCTGAGGCCACTCCAAAAATAAATAAATAAATAAATAAAACCATAGTGTCCTTAGATACAAAGAGTTTTGGACTCTGTGGGAGAGGGAGAGGGTGGGATGATTTCAGAGAATGGCATTGAAACATGTATACTATCATATTAGAAACGAATTGCTAGTCTAGGTTCGATACAGGATACAGGATGCTTGGGGCTGGTGCACTGGGATGACCCAGAGAGATGATACGGGGAGGGAGGTGGGAGGGAGTTCAGGGTTGGGAACTCATGTACACCTGTGGTGGATTCATGTCAATGTATGGCAAAACCAATACAGTTTTGTAGAGTAAAAAAAAAAATAAAAAAACAAACAAACCAAAAAAAACAAAAAGTTGCCTGAAAATGATCATTTGCCTCATTTTTTAAATAAAATTCATTATCAATTTTTGTAAGTGATCTAATGCAAGAGTATTAGTTTCAACTAGGCTGCTTCAACCTTATTTCAAGCCTCTATGGATCCAAACTATAAGAGATCTATTACCACAGTCCTTTCTAATTCAGATGAGCTCTCCGGCAGGTTATTACCAAATATTACTCGAGTTCACTCACTAGAGCTCTTCTTTTATCTTCATATAACTTTGAAGTTCCTTTTGGAAATAAAAGTTTATCTTCCCATGAAACTAAGAAAGATTTTATAGATGTGAAGCAAAGAGTTTGAGATTTCAGCCATTTATTTCAGAATATCTAAACTTTTCTATTCATAAATCTACCCCTAACTTTTGAATAGGAATAAGAAAAAGTCCTATATTAAACTGAATAAACACTAAATGATTACTAAAAAAAAATGATGGAATGAAAAAATGAAGAAATTTTAAGTTTACTGTTAGGATATTTTCCCCTTTGGTTTGGTAAATTTCTTGCCTCAGGCATCTATTTATGTAATTTATTTCAAATGTACTATGATATAATTTATGTTGTAAAGCAGTACTTCCCAAATACTATTCTCTGAAGACTGTATTCTGGAAGATGATAATAGATATGTGCAAAAAGGTTTTAAGTTAAATAACAGCTGGAAAGCTTTGCAGAATATATTCCTCCACCCCCTTTAATATCAAAGCCTATGAGAATTTCTGTAATAAATAAATCTGTTTAATTTTGTTTAACATGGTATTTCTCAAAAATATTTCACTATAGAATGCTATTCATTTTTCCAACTACATAGTCATCCTGGGAACACTGTTTTAGGAAAAAAATGCTACATGAAATTCCCTCCTATTTTAAGCACTGAGCTTTTGAAACACTGTATCTTAAGCCAATTATTTTAAGAATGTTTAGAAAAGTCATTTTAAGAAAATTTCTAACTAAAGGACTGTTGCCTTTTTATATCTAGGACACTAGTAGAAGCCATCAAATGATCTCATAAAAACAACAAAAAATAACAATTTGTGAAGTAATAAAGTATTAAGTGGTGAGGTAGGGGATGATAATTATACTCACTAGGCCATATTCATTCCCTGATTTCTTCATTGATTGACTCAGTAGATTTATTCAACATATTCTATTGATATGTGGCAGTAACTGTGCTGGGTCACTTTTTATACTTAGATTATTTATGAGGATTGCCAATAACCAGCCATCATCGTCTGATGTCATGATTGACTAAGTGTGATCTACAAGGCAAGCCTGGACCATTGCCTGTTTTTACAAATAAAGTTTTATTGAAACATATCCACAGGATTTGTTTACATATTGCTGCTTTGGCAGGCCTTCCCTGGTGGCTGAGTTGTAAAAGAATCAACTGGCAATGCAGGAGCCACAAGAAACACAGGTTCAACCCCTGGGTCAGGAAGACTTCCTGGAGGAGGGCATGGTAACCCAGACTAGTATTCTTGCCTGGAGAATCCCGTGAGCAGAGGAGCCTGTTGAGCTACAGTCAATATAGGGTCACATGGAGTCAGACAGCACTGGAGCGACTTGGCATGCGTGCAAGCATGACTGCTTTTACACTGCAAAGACAAAGTTGAGCCGTTGCAAAAGAGACTGTCTAGTAACAAAGGCTAAAATATTTACTACCTGGCCCTTTAGAGAAAAAGTTCACTGACTCCTGTCCTAGATCATCTTCATGTTATGTCATCTAATACCTAAAACAAATTTATAAAGAAGGTACAGTTCTCCTCATTTCATAAATTAGGAAGTTAAATTTCAAGCTAGCAGGAGCTATTTGCTTTGTGTTACTCAGGTCGTGTCTGACTCTTTGCCACCCCATGGACGGTAGCCTGCCAGGCTCCTCTGTCCATGGAATTCTCTAGGCAAGAATATTAGAGTGGGTAGCTATTTCCTTCTCCAGGGGATCTTCCCAACCCAGGGATCAAACCGTGGTCTCCTACATTGCAGGCAGATTGTTTACCAGCTGAGCTACCAGGGAAGATCATCACTCAGGTAGTACGCAATAACGTACGCATGCATGCTAAGTCTCTTCAGTCATGTCTGGCTCCTTGCAACCCTATGGACTATAGCCCACCAAGCTCCTCTGTCTGTGGGATTCTCCAGGCAAGAATACTGGAGTCTGTTGCCATTTCCTACTCCAGAGTAAGCAGTAAATCCAGATTCAAATACATATGACTGACAACAAATTCTAAGAACTTTTTTCTACATTCCAGGCAACATAATGGTACTAAGCACGTTTATTTCTTTGGGCAATTAAAACATTTCCAAAACATCTCTGTTACTTTTAGAGTAACCAAAGTAAAATCTATTTTAGAAATCTCCTAGTTTTCTATTTTCGTGGATCTTATTTAGCACGTTTCAAAACAATGCATTTGTATTCAGTTTTGAGTATCTGCCTCTCCACCATAGGCACTGCTCTGCCTAAATAGCTCCTTTGTTTCTTGCCTAATAGTTCTCCTTTCCTGGACTCCTCCTTGTGCAGATCACATTTTGAGAAACACTGCTATGTTATACAAAGATAAAACATTCTTATTTTTGACACATGATTCAATTTTTCATTCTTGTTAAAGATCTGAAAAACTGCTTCCCTTTGATGGCTTTCAATTTAACTTAGTGTTTGATTTATTTATTTGATTAAATGTCTTGGTCTTTAGAGTACTGTTTTTGTTGATTCATCTAAAAAGGGATATTTCACTATTTTATCTTTATAGATTTGGTTCATTTTCATTTATTTCTGTTTCTGTTTTTTTGTTTTGTTTTGTTTTGTTTTTTCAGTGTTGAAGGTAGAAAAACAAGTCTTTGTTTTGAAACACTGGGTATATGCTTTGGTCTCTGGAGAACATAAAAGATTTAGCCAATTCTAGAATGGAATAAAGATAAGAGTCAATACCAAGAGGTTCAGAGGAGCTTCCCAATCCTAATCAATTCACTTTAATAAGAATCTATTGAACATCTAAGTGCTGTGGAGCTATATATGGAACAAAGGACAATGCCTGCCCAAAGGAGGTAATACTCTTCTATGGGGGAGACGTTATACCCTGGGGAAAGAGAGATGATCAAAGCAGCTTCTGCATAAGTGCTATGGGGTATCAATGGCCTATAAACCTACTTATTCTAAAGCCTGAAGACTTCTGATGGTCTTTCACTTACACGCAATAGTAAAGGCAAATATAAATTAATGCAAAGATCAACCATCATATTGGTGCCAAACATCAAGGTCCCCAACTCTGACTTCAACAAAGTCTGATGTCCTATCCACTAGGATCCGGTGACTTTATTCATTCATTTTAATGAATATTAACCCAACTAGTTTTTCTATGTCAGTAATTATTAATAATTAATAGGCATAATCAAAAGTATTTTCATGAGTTTAGAATAAACTATTTGGAGAAACAGGAAATAGAATTTTAGATGTGAAGAAACACTCCATATCAACCATTTGCTCACTCAACACATATTCAATGCCTGCTGTGTCAGGCACTGTGCTTGACCCTAGGGAACACATAAATAAGATTCGTCTCTATGTGCTTAAGGATTTGCTGCCTAGTAAAAGGGACAAGGGTGTTACAAAAACATAACAAGGTGAAAAAGAAAATCTTAACTGCTAACGCTTACTAGGTACTTTTGGGAAAAGAACTAGTTTTGAAAATGTGCGTGGATAAGCCATTTAGTATAGAGGATGAGCCCCAAATCATAAGTGCTTTAAAATACTTGGTAACTGAGTATAGAGATAAAATGCCTTCATAAAGTAAAATAATGAAAGAAAGGAGCTCATTCAGAAGGCAGTAGAAAGGTAGTTGCTAAGTAGGGGGTACAATGGGTTGAGAATGTTTAGATGTAGGACAGCTAAAAGAAAACTTAAGGATAGAAAAGTTTAATATAAAAAATTAAACTGACTCTGTGTGCTGGGAAAATCAGAAGCCCCCTTTTGACTTTTCACATGTGTGTGTTGCAGGTGCTTGGTTTTGTTTAGTTCACTTTTACTTTGAATGTTTAAGGAATTAAATGACCAATCTTAGGGTAAACAAGAAGGGTCTAAGTTTCATATTTGACTAAATGTTGTTCAGAAAAGGCAGTTTTCAATAGTCCAGGGGTGGAAATGACTAAGAAGCATAAGATCCCTGGATATTCACAGAAATTGTAGGGAGTTTGAGAAGGGTTTTAGTTTTCTACAGAAAACTATTCGACACGAAAGTTCAAGCCAAAAGACCTTATTTAATTCCTTACTAATGTATGTAATATGTTATTTAATTGTACAATACAAAAACTGAAATACAACTTAGAAAGCAATGACTCTTCCATACCACACACATGTGTACTAATATAAAAATATTGCTAGATAATATTTTAAATATATTATGAAAAATAATGGATTATTTTCACCTGGAGTAGAATTATAGAGGGCTAAGTAGAATGTAGTGATATAGAGACCATCTCAAGAAGGACAATGAAGAGCAGTATGCAAGACCAAAATGCACATTAAACAGTAATTGTTGATCAAGCAATCCTTAAAAAGATATCAGAAAAAACTAGAAAGAAATGGTTGTGACATAATCTTCAACTAAAATCCTTAGATTCTAGACTATAGAGCTTGGATTTTATTCTATAGACAAGGAAGAGAAAGTGAATTTTTTTCCAGAAGGTGGTGATCTGATCAGAGTTGTAGGAAAAAAACTAATCTAACAAGTGTAACCCAGAAGGGTAGATTTTGACTCCATACTGGATCTGCTTCTGTGGCTTTAATCTTTGTTTTATGCTACTTTTGTTATTACAGCATACATAATGACCTGCCTCAGGGAACCCTGCCCCTCCTCTGTCTGACCCTTAAAGTGCCTTTGTTTAGTTCACTGGGGATAACCAGATCCAGCCCACTATGAAGGAACGTAACATTCTTAAGTTGCTTGTGTGAAGAACAGGCATAAAGGACAGAGGACACCTGAATAACCCCTTCTAATGTAGGGATATAGAGACCATCTCAAGAAGGACAATGAAGAGCAGTCTGAGTACTGTTGGGCCTAGGACTCCATCTCCCACTTCAGAACTTCATCCTTCCTGTGCCTACTTCAGGGCAAAAAACATGGAAGTTAGGTTCAACTAACATGTCGTTCCCTCTCAGTGCTTTCAATCTGGATTGTGTAATTCAAAGATAATGACGAGATCTGAAACAGTGGCAACATCATCTAGCGTCAGTGTTTTAATATTTCCTGGAGGAGTTGTGTGTATTTTGTGTCTCCACATTCTTAGCTCCCATTTTCTTCTCAATCCTCTTCAATTGTGTTCTCATCATTATCGCTTGACTGCAAGAGCGCTTATTGAATCCCCAGTGGCTCACATCTTGCTGAAGACAATGGTTTACTTGATAGATCAGCCAGATTTGCCAAGGTTGGCTGCTCCTTAATTCATGAATCGCCTTCTTCATAAATTCCCGGATTTCCTCCTATATCACTGGAGCCTCATTCTTTGCTTATTTCAATGGTTTCTCTTACGAGAGCTCCCTTAGAGTACTTATTGTTCAGTTGCTCAGTCAGGTCCCACTCTTTGTGGCCTTATGGACTATAGCATACAAGGATTCCCTTTCCTTCACCATCTCTGGAAGTTTGCTCAAACTCAGTCCATTGAGTCAGAGATGCCATCCAACTATCTCATTCTCTGTCATCCCCTTCTCCTCCTGCCTTCAGTCTTTCCTAGCATCAGGGTCTTTTCTAATGAGTTCGCTCTTTGCAACAGGTGGACAAAGTACTAGAGCTTCAGCTTCAACGTCAGTCTTTCCAATGACTATCCAGGTTTGATTTTGTTTAGGATTGACTGGTTTGATCTCCTTACTGTCTCAAGAATCTTCTCCAACACCAGAAATTGAAAGCATCAATTTTTCAGCACTCAGCCTTCATTCTGGTCCAACTCTCACATCCATACCTGACTACTAGAAAAATCATAGCTTTGACTATACGGACATTTGCTGGCAAAGTGATGTCTCTGCTTCTCAATATACTGTCGAGGTTTGTCACAGGCTTCCCTAGTGGCTTAAACAGTAAAGAATCCGCCTGCAATTTGGGAGATCAGGGTTCAACCCTTGGGTTGGGAAGATCCCATGGAGGATGACATGGCAACCTACTCCAGCATTCTTGCCTGGAGAATCCCCATGGACAAAGAAGCCTGGTGGGCTACAGTCCACGAGTTGCAAAGAGTCGGACATGACTGAGACACTAGTCACAGCACAGCGCAGGTTTGTCATAGTTTTTCTTCCAAGGAACCAGTGTCTTTAAATTGCATGGCTGCAGTCACTGTCCACAGTAATTTTGGAGCCCATGAAAATACAGTCTGTTACTGTATCAACTGTTTCCCCATCTATTTGTCATGAAGTGATGGGACCAGATGCCATGATCTTAGTTTTCTGAATGCTGAGTTTTAAGCCAGCTTTTTCTGGCTTAAAAAACTCTCCTCTTTCATCATCATCAAGAGACTCTTTAGTTACTCTTCACTTTCTGCCAATAGGGATTAAGTCCTCAGTTCTCTTCCCTTCTCAATTTGTTCTTACAACTTGCAAAATGTCATTCTATTTTATGACTTTCGAATCTCCACTACATGACTATAAAGCCCCAAATTGTATTTTGGTTCTTTCTTTCCCTCTGAAATCCAATCATTTCTATGTGACTGCTTAATAATCATTTCAAATTCAGTATATCCAAAATCAAATTATTGATACTCACTCTCTCTATGTAGTCCAATGCAAGCTCTAGGAAAGCAGAGTCCTAAAACCTTGTTTACTACTGTTACTTAAAGACTAGAATATTAACTACCATGAAAAAGGTACATAATAAACACTTAATAAAGTATTTTTTACACGAGGATATCTAAAAGGCAGTTAAAAATCCCCCACTTCATCTTACTGATGAAGATACTGAGGCCAATTTAAATGAAGTGAATGTTCTGAGGTCATGGCACCATCAGGGGCAGACTTGGCTACTCACTCTAATCAAATCAAACAGTTTCACTTGCTATCAATAGCACTTGTTCCCATACTCCAAGCCTGTTAAAGATTCCTCAAGGTTCCATGGCTCTGTTGAAAAGATTCCTCTGCTGTTCCTGAGTTTGTTCAACATGCAAGAGAGGAAGACAGTTGAGATTTCAGAAGAACCTAAAGCTTCCCAACAGTACTAGATATCTACGATGTTTTTCTGACTCACCAGTACCTGAATTCTCTTTCTCAAGGATGTGCCTGGAATGCACAAACTTTGGTCTGGACAGGACTCTTCTTCATGCTACAAAAGCTATAAAGGTTCAAACATCCCCTCATCTTTTCCTCCAGCAGCCAGGTTAGTCTATCAGCTAGCGGTCCCTACCCAGGCCTCTGAATCTGAACATCGGAACATAAGGACATGGGATTCTCAAAAAGCAAGAATTCACAGTGCTGGTGGTGGACACAACATAGGAAAGGGGCAGATGGGTATACACTTTAGTGATGCCTTTTTAGTGATGAGGGGTTAGAGACAGCATTCTAGGCAGACTTGTGTGGCCTGATAACCTGGCCGTCTGCTGCACAAGCTCCCTTCATTCCTAGCTGGGTTGGTTGTCTCCTAATTCTGCTTAAATTAGCCAGAGTTTTCTTTTTTTTTTTTTCTTTCATTTGCACTTAAAGCACTGACTGACTCATTGATGACCTCCAAACCATTCTTCAGTGTCATTCACTGACTCACCATTACTGATGCTGGTCCCCTCCCCACACCTAAATCTATCTTTTCTGCATCATGTTACCTCAGAAACCAGTTTCCTGACTGGCTCCCTAACATAATGGCCAGATTCAAAATAAAGAACCAATAGTCTGAAAAAGAAATCATATATCAATCTCATCATGTTCTGGCATTAAAACTGCATTCTGTATGCCAAGGTAAATAGAGGTAAATTTTTAGACACTACTTGAATCAGAGTTACTTTTGAGGCAGAAAAACTTTTACCACCAGTCTTTTCCCAAAACCATTCTTTGCCACTGTTTCTTCAGTGAAAATTAATTTATGGTTTAAATGTAAACTTGTTCAAGTTTCCCGAGCACCACCTCTTAGCTACATTCTATCACCAAAATTAAAGGGGCTGCTACCCCTCACTACTGCCCAGTAAATGTCTCCAGCAAAAAGGGAATAGGAGTGGCTACTTGGATTTTTTTAAAAAAAGACAAAACAAAACAGCTCGTTGTTTGATCAAATTTACTCATCAGATGGCTGCTGATAAGACTGGGCTTCAAGAAGGAAAGATCCTGGCTTGAATCTGGTCCTAAGTCAAGTGTCTGAGCAGCTTTAATAGAAAGATTTGCATAAGACATTAGGGCCTACAATTTACTTTTGTCCTTTGCACATACAGCACTCTTGGCAACTTCAGGCAAGAGAAGCAACTAGGACAAGGAAGCATTTATGTATTTCTGGACCTTTATCTATAAGATCTTCTTGAAAGTGAAAGTGTTAGTCAATCAGTTGTGTCTGACTCTTTGAAACCCCATGGACTATATATAGGCCTCTAGGTTCCTCTGTTCATGGAATTCTCCAGGTAAGAATACTGGAGTGCGTAGCTATTTCTTTCTCCAGGGGATCTTCTCAACCCAGGGATCAAACCTGGGTCTCCTGAATTACAGGAGAATCCCTTATCATCTGAGCCCCTAGGGGAAGACCTCTCCTTACATCATCACAATCCCTAACAATGGTTCTTAACTTGATGTGTGTCATATTTCTTTAAAATATAATTTAGACTTTTTTTTACAAGGAAAAAGGTAACACACTCACACACATGTACTTGCAAAGTTTTGCATAGAATGGAGTTCACAGCTTAACTCCTAAGCACATTCATGACAGTGAGTCATCACCCAGATTAGTCATTTGTTAAAATACTTGGATCACTTTACTGTTAATTGTCTACATAATTCTTGCTATTAAAAATTGTTTACAGTTCTTGTTTACATATTCTTGCTTTTTTTGAGGTCCATGAGAGCAGGGTATCTTATTATCTTAGTTATTTTTTTTCCAGCACACCTGAACACTATCTAGCATATCTTGGACACTTAATAAATGTATGTTGGAGGAAAGAATAATTCAATCTTTTAAATTGCTTCACATAGATAATATTAGCCAGGTGTCTCATTATCCTACCTATGCATATTTAATCACCCTGTACTTCAAAGATCTTACCTGTGAAGAGTGTATACAATTCTCTTATTTACTAGGGACTCACAAGCATTGCATCTAATAACAACTACTAACAGCCACTCTACAAATGTCAAGAGGAAGAACTGTTGATGAAATAATAGCAATTTATATAATTTGAGTAAATACATATTTACTTGTCTTCCTGGGCATTTCAAGGAACAGAAAAATAGACACAAAGACATTCCAGAATAATCCTATTCCTCCAACAAAGCGAGAACGTCACTGTCAGTGAAGACAAGCACCATAGCCAATCTCTTTTTTAACAGCATTTTCTTCTGCTTGTTTTCCAGATCTTGGGAAATCCACTGAATCCTCTGTGTAAAGGCTGAGACCAATGAGGTGAACAAGACAAACACTTTCATTTCACTGAGACATGTGGATAACTCTGAATAAAGAAAGGCTTGTTACCCAGTGACTTCTACACTAAGCTTATCAACATGATGTACCATGTAAAAATGGATCTCGTATTGCTCACATTTGAGAAACTTCCAAAGTCAGAGAGTGTTTCCTCCATGTTCAAAGTCTCACAGTTGGTCCCATGAAATCTATCAATATATCGTCTAAAATGAGTCTTAATGCCAGCCCTAGACAGGGGACAATGGATTCCCAGAAAGACTGGCTTGATGAAACACTAGACCTGAATCCTCTGAACCAAGGACAGGGTGTGCACAGCTTGCAGACTGGCCTTCGTCTATTGAGCCTGCATGGGACTTGACCAGCATCATCCACAGGTGTCGATTTTCTCACCTCAAGACAGTGCAGCCAGGAAATGCAAAGGGCTCCCAGAAGGTGCCCACCCTCTGTGCCTACCACAACACACCTGGCGGCACTAATTTTAGGTTCTCATCAGCTGTGACAGCAAAGCTGCAGCACCAGTTAAATCATAATCAGTGAAGGATAAGCGTGTTTATAGACTGTATGTTAGGAAGTCAAGGGGAATCTTGCACAGCTTTTCACTTAAGTGTCATCTTGGGTTGGGGGATGGCTTCAGGGGAAGTAGTGTTAGGTATACAATTGTTCTAGGAGGAAAAATTAGTATCTCAGCAGGTCCTAACAGAAAGAAAGCACTACCCTGGTGTATATCTAGGGACTTCTGCTATAGACATATAAAATTTCCATGATGTTTCCTTTTGTAAATTTATATTATCCAGGTATGGCTAAAATAACAATCTGAAATGCATTTAAATTGTGAGACATAACAAAGTAATTTAGGCAAATTACTTGGTCCCTCTGAACTTCTGTAAAAATTAATATAGGGCTGATTTACAATGTTGTCTTAGTTTCAGGTGTATAGGGAAGTGATTCAGTTATATATACATTTTTTTTCAGAGTCTTTTCCCTTATAGCTTATTACAAAATATTGACTACAGTTTTCATGTGCTATACTGTAGATCCTTATTGTTTATCTATTTTACATATGGTAGTGCATATCTGTTAATCCCAAACCCTTAATGTATCCCTTCTTTAACCCTTTCCCCTTTGGTAATCTTAAATTTGCTTCCTATGTCTGTGAGTCTATTTCATACGTAAGTTCATTTGTATCATTTTTTGGTCCCTCTGAACTTTAGTTGCCTCGTCTCTTAAAATGAAGATGGAAAATAACTACAAGATTATTTTGCTTAGCTCATAGTTCACTTCAGTTCCTCAGTTGTGTCCAACTCTTTGTGATCCATGGCCTGCAGCATGCCAGGCTTCCCTGTCCATTACCAGCTCCCAGAGCTTGCTCAAACTCAAGTCCATTGAAGTCAGTGATGCCATCCAACCATCTCATCTTCTGTTGTCCCCGTCTCCTCCTGCCTTCAATCTTTCCCAGCATCAAGGTCTTTGTTACAGAGTCAGTTCTTCGCGACAGGTTTGGCCACTTTGGCTCATGAGTGAGTGAGTGAGTGAAATTGCTCAGTCATGTCTGACTCTTTGGACTCCATGGACTGTAGCCTACCAGGCTCCTCTGTCCATGGGATTTTCCAGGCAATATTCCTGGAATGGATTGCCATATCCTTCTCCAGGGGATCTTCCCAACCTAGGGATCGAACCCAGGTCTCCCACACTGTAGACAGGCGCTTTACCATCTGAGCCACCAGGGAAGTCTTGGCTCATAGTAGGCATACAAAACTGCTCTGTTCACTGCTACTGTCAAGTCTAATAAATTATACACTTAAAGCTAAAACCCACTGCCTTTACTTCCCAACCCATCCATGACTTTCAATAGTACACTTGACTTTTATATATTCGCAAACATTTCACATAATTTACATTTCAACGACTAAATCTGAGGTGCAGTGAATGTATTCAATACTGAACATTGCAATCAAGGCAAGACACCTTACTTAAGCTAACAAATGATTACCCTTCATTGCAGACCTATAATTCATCAATTTGTTCATTACAGAATTTGAAAGGCACAAACTAAAGCAATTGAGGGCATAAGGACACAGTAAACTGTTAGATGCTTCCCCAACATCTAGCAGTTACTCTCAGCAAGACACATTCCCTGTCTTCCTGAGCTCAATATTAATAAGTGAATCAGAGGTCCGTGGAATTGCCTCATACCTATCCAGATTTCCTGTTAAAGGTATCACATGAGAGAGTCTTTCATACCAAGTATCAGTCACTGCCTCACCACAGTTCTAGAGTATGTCAAAATATAACACAAACTCTTAGGAGAATCAGAAAGGCAACAGATGGATAAGAACCCATCCTTCACTCTCTCTACTTTTAAGAAAATCAGAACGTGGCCTTCAGTGGTCGAAAGAGAAAGTCTAGAGGTTCATTGGAAGGACTGATGCTGAAGCTGAAACTCCAATACTTTGGCCACCTCATGCGAAGAGCTGATTCTTTGGAAAAGACCCTGTTGCTGGGAGGGATTGGGAGCAGGAGGAGAAGGGGACGACAGAGGATGAGATGGCTGGATGGCATCACTGACTCGATGGACATGAGTTTAGGCAAACTCCGGGAGTTGGTGATGGACAGGGAGGCCTGGCATGCTGCGATTCATGGGGTTGCAAAGAGTCAGACACGACTGAGCGACTGAACTGAACTGAACAAGACAGTCAGATTTGTTTTAAGGAGATCTTTAGTAGACTGTCCAGGGAAATCAGAGAAGAGTTAAGATTTCAAGTATAATTTACAATAGTTTAGGTGGGAATCTTGATTTCCTCACATTATCAGCTCTTCTCTACCTTTAAGCTTTTACTTATCATCAAAGTCAGAAGCTAGGAAGTAAAGGTTTCCTAAGCACACTTTAGAAGAGAGAGAATGTATAGGGCAATTGTTACCAAGAGCACAATACTGAGATGAGTAAGATACCACTATAATTTCCTCGTCTGGGTTACCTACTTGCTTATTTTATATCACTATCTTGTCTCAGTAGGTATACTCATGTTCAAGTGCTTTGTCTTTATTTTCCAGGAAAGGAATGTGGCAGACAGTTAATCAGTTAACTCAATCATGGTCTCAAACTCGTTCCCATGTCACCTCTACATTAGGAAAATGGGAGAGCAAAACAGTCATATTTTACCATCTTCTGCAGTCAGGAGGATATGTGTGAGATACAGAACTGACCAGTGGCATGACTAGTGCGATATAAGCAGAAGTCACCTGAAGGGTTCTGTGAAAGCTTCTGGCTTTCCTAATGAAAGGGGCAGAGGGTTGACATAGTTCCTTCTGCTCTTCCCTACTCCTTTCTGTCTTGAATGTGAACATCATGCCTAGAGCTGAGGCAGTCATCTTGGGACTATCAGGCAATACTCATTATGAGAAGTCCAGAAGAATGGCAGAAATATTTACTCACTATGACATTATTGAGCTACTAACAGACAATAATACATTTTTACTAAAACAGTTAATTCTTGCAGATTGAACTAGTCATTGCTACACAAGATCATTTGCTATGTTCTGCCAGGCCTTCTTTTGAAGGCAATAAGAACTATTAATAAGAAAACAGTTCCACAGACTATATGAAATCACTTATTATAGGTGACCTATTTAAATGTAAGTATCAGTAGACAGGAGATAGAGGAAAAGTAGGGAAATTCTAAGAAACAGGAAGTGGGTTAAGCAAAAGAGAGACAATCAGACTGGAAAACAAAATGAAAAGTTAATGAGAAACAAAAATGAAAAGGATTCTAAAAATGAATTATTAAACTCCAAACTGGAGGCACTGTAGAAAAGACTAGTTAAGGTGCTTGCTCTTGACTCTATTACTAGGCTAATCCTTTCTTCTCACTTACCATTTCTGATGGGCAGCTCCTAGCCTGTTCCCTCACTCCTCTCTTCCCTTCCAGTTTCCTCCTCCCCATACTCAAGCATAACTCCAAATTACTTGTTTTGACTGATAATCCCTCAGGATGCAACAGGAAGAAGCTAGGATACAGTAAGTTTGACAAGAAAAAAGCTAAGTGTATCAAAGAAAGGCAAGCCATGTCTTCCTAACCGAGAGCATTATACAAGGACCATGGGATTTAGCACATTTCAAATCTGGCTACTGGATGGGCAAATGTAAAACTGCTCACCTGGCCTAAGCTGTGAGGAAACAGGGTCTTCAGGACAGGTTGTAGGAGCAGAGAGCTTCTATATCCCTTAGCCTTCCTTCCTCAAAAGAAAGATGTAACAGAAAACTATCCATCCAATAAAATAAAAATACACTCAAATCTACAACATTATGCATCTCTCAACTAACACTGCTAGGAGGAAAGATGGAGAACTTAAACTCTGTATTAAAACTAATTATGATTCTGTTTATGTACTAAATATAAAAGGACCTGCATCTTTTCTAATTCATAGAATCTCCTTCATTTAAGTCTAGTGATAAAAATGATAAAGAGTAACTTACAAAAAATAAAAATCCTTAATTTTTAATGAAGTATTATTTTAGAGTAAAAGAAAGACATAGTAAGTCACTATTCTATGTCTGAGATTACTACCTGCAAATGGAAAATTTTTAATGTACAAAAGCAAGAAAGAAAACATATAAATAACAAAGGGCAGATGTTTTTGTGTAAGGTTTTTGTTTTCTAAAGTGTTATGTACGACATATACTTTATCCCTACCACTTCTATCTAAAATTCAAAAACAACTAAGGGGAACACAACGGGAAATCACATAATTTATATACACTCTGTTCCACAACTTAACATTGCCTGTATTATAAGAACAATATTTAGAAACCTAATTAGTTTATTGCTTTTTGGTGGCAGAACAGAAAAATAACGCACAGATTCCTAAGTTCCTGTTCTTTGATGTGTGAAGCACAAGTTGTACAGTCTGAAACCATAACATCAGCATATGCTGTCTCCACATCCCATGGGGACTAGGAAAGTAACATGAAGAAAGAAACCTCAGTAGAAATTGTGTAGAAGAGGAAATGAGCAGAATTAATTTACAGAAGCTTTATATAGCTCAGCAGCATATTGTATAAGAGGGAAATATGCAGTAGCTTTTTTTTTTTTCTGACAGGAGATACTTAATCTTAACACAGCATTAAGAAACAGAGAAAAGAAGCCATATCTCTGCTCTAGTTGATAGAACAACAACAAAAGAATATGGATTTGAAATTCAGGTTAACTGGTTTTCAGTCCTGACTCTAACAGCCTACACTATCTAGCTTATAGGTTAATAACCTGAAAATCTATAAAAATACTAAAAAATTTATATATACTTATATACATTTGCTGTAGGAGAGGTGCCATTGCTATAATTACTTACCAATTTGCTGTACATCTGAAATTAATACAACATTGTTTATAGTATCACCCCCAAAATGTTAAGAACTATTATTATGCAAATCATTTCACCTTTGTCTTGGTTTTCTCATCTAATAATGGCAATACTAGCATCTATCCAACTTTAATCATTGTTAAGGTTTGAAAAGCATACTGAGGAGAAAAAATAGTTTTTTAAGAGTTAATATATAATTTAAATATTTTAGCTATTCCTCTCATATATCTGATAGAAAATTATTAATACAATCATGAAGTTTTCTATAAATTCATTAAAAAAACAGTCTTTAACTTTTTCTTGAACCTATATATGAAATTCTTGGGGGCAACATTAGTAGAGAAAGAATATGAGAATATTTGCTTTTCTAAGACATCATTATTAAAGGTTAATAATAGTATTGCCTACTAAGTAGTCACAGAATAATTTACAGGAACATTTTATTTGGGATAATATGTACCAGGGCACATTGTTCATACAAATGCGACAAATGTAAGCCAAGATGTAGGATTTTTTAAATGATTCTACCATGTAAAACAATGCAGCTAATTAGTTTAACTGAAAGTTATGGCCAAAAGTGATTCTCAGAGTCCTTCAGGCACCATTGTGCATATTGACATTTCAAAATCTGATGAGCAAGCCTGTGCTTTTAGTTGCTATGATTTACTAACTATTGATAAGGAAAACATTTGATTAAAACCCTCATTAATAGATTTTTGTTTTCCTTTCTGAGACAAACACTAGAAATTTGCTGTAAACATCTCATTAATAGGAATAGAGCAAGGGAGGATAATTAGTTGGTATCATCAATCAAGTTTTCAACTTCTATACCCCAGTCAATGCTCTCAACACTCTTTTAGTATTTAAAGTACAGCAAAGTAAAAGGAACTCAGTGTTTGTGAAACCTGACAAGTATCAGTTGTAAATTAATTTACTTGAACAAACCAACTCTGAGAACCTGCCAGGGGCATCAGAAAATTTTGTGCAAATCCTATGGTAATTGACTGGAAAGATACCATCTCTTCAGAATTTCTAATTATAAAGCTATGAAAACATTGACACAACATAAGAAACCATTTTGGGAGTGAGTAAGCTTTATATCTAATATGAAAGTGATACAGTATAGAGCAGCTAATTCATTGTGTGAATGATCACTAAATGGCCTACTAGAGTTATACATCTGTACAGCAAGCAATGATTCCAAAGATTAAAAGCAACCGAAATGAGAGTGCAGGGGTAGAGCAAAAATCTCACACAAGCAATATGCCCTAGCTGCACACACACACAAGAGATCTCAGTTACTATGGAGAAGTTAAATTATAGGAGACAGATCAAAATGGCAGAGTAGGAAGAAGCTGAACTCAGCCCCAAGAACACATCAAAGACACATCTACATGTGGAATAATTCTCACCAAAAACTAACTGGAAAATGATAGAACGACTCTAGTACAACCAAGAATATAAGAAAGATACACACTTCATCAAGTAGCAAGGGAAGAAAGCAATCAGTTTGGGACCTGGGCCACTGGGAAGGGACTCAGAGGAATAGGGAGATTTCACAGGTAGAGACCCACACTAGGGAGTGAGTGGGGAGAGTCACAGAATGGGTGTTCTGGTTCTGGGGTTCTGTGCAAGAGAGAGAAGCCCTCTGGGCTGGCTGGAGGGCTGGTAGGAATAACAAGAGGAAGTGGGAAAGCTAGATTCTACTCATGAGAAGTGCACATGCTAGCTTGCCAAGTGTCCATAACCACCCAGCCTGAGCCTAAATGCTCTGCCCCCCACCCCCTCACTCCACATCACAGTGAAGCATTGGATCTGGGGTCGCCACAACCAGATAGAAGACCCGACCGTGAACACAGAAATGAGCCAGTCCCTGTGTGGAGCCTGTGTTGGTGGAGGCAGCCATTGTTGACACTTAATCAAGCAGCGTATCCAAGGCATCCCGGCTCTCTAATGGGGGCTGCTCCATCATAATTCACTTCTCAACACATGCTGTGAGTCCATGTGGGCCCCCCAGTCTTGTGTTGTGGCTTCACAATGGGGCAGGGAGAACAGAGGCCGGGTGCACTGATTGACTCTGAGGGACAAAGGGGACTCACACTCAAGACTGCACCTGAGCAGAGAGAAAGAAACAGCTCTGAGCACCTGCAAAGGCAGCAGCACATCAGACAGCTCACACTTCGGTCTTCAGCTGACCTGAGACAAGAACCCACACAAACACCACTTTCTTCAGCACCCCTCCTTCTGGGGCAAGAGTCCCAGTTCTGAAAGAGTGGAAAGCAAACAAAGAGAACAGAACCAGCTCAATCCTGACCATCAGGGCTTTACCAGACCCCACCCCCATTAGAGCCAGAGGGAAAGTCCAGCCTCACACCCAGCTCCAACTCTAGCCCTCTATCTTCAGTCCCATCACCTACCAGGTGATAGCTACCAGCGTACCCCAGGGAAAGAAGGAAAGACATGACTTGCATCCATATCAAACCCAGATCTCCCACCAGAAAGATCAGGCACATGCAGACTGCACAGGGACACTCCCACATAAGAACAAGTCTGCCAGACAACAACAGCCTTAAATTCAGAGGCAGAGAAAGTTAAGCAAAATGAAAAGGCAGAGGAACTGTTCCCAATTGAAAGAGCAAGAGAAAACTCCTGAAAAACTAATGAAACAAAAATAAACCACTTACCAGATAAAGAATTCAATGCATTGGTTATAAAAATGTTAACTGAATTAGGGAAAAGAATAGACTACACAGTGATGATTTTAATAAGGAACTAAAAATATTAAAAATTCCCATTCATAAAGGAAGAATTAAATAGCTGAGATAAAAGAACATACTTTAAGGGATGAANAATAGCAGACTAAATGATACAGAAAAACATGTAAGTGCTCTGCAAGATAGAATAATGGTAATGGTAATCACACAGAACAGCAAAAAGAAAAGCAAATGAAAAATATGAAAACCATCTAAGAGATCTCTGAAATAACATGAAGTATATCAACATTCTCATTATAGGGATCCCAGAAAAAAAAAAAAGAGAGAAAGAGAAGAGGGTTGAAAATGTATTTCAAGAAATTATAGCTGAAAACTGAGCAATCCTGAAGAAGAAAAGAAATACCCAGGTACAGGAAGCACAGAGGGTTCCAAACAAGATGAATTCAAACAGACCCACACCAAGATATATCATAACTAAAATGGAAAAACTAAAAAATAAAAGAGAATTCTAAAGGCAGCTAGACAGAAACAAAGAATCATATACAAGGGGATCCCCGTAAGGTTATCAACTGATTTTTCTGCAGCAACTTTGCAGGCCATGGGAGAGAGCCATGAGAGTTCAAGAATAGTAGTCTTTCCTACAAAAGACTGATTTGAAGGAAGCTAAAGTTTGGAGTTGAATACCATGATGTCATCCTATAATGAAGGATTACACTTGAGACAACAGAGCCTCTGAAAGGTTGAAACATAATCCTCTCCAATTCCAATAGCCGAGGACTATCTGAATTGGTATTTCTTCAGACAGAAACATGTCACCTACCAACATCCAAGAGTCTTTTAAGCTATAAACCCTTAGGGAACTTATAATTTCATTACTTGTGGGGGAAAAAAAAGTTTAAACACACACAGAAACAGCTATTGTTGAATTGGGTGTACCTGAATATTAAAATGAAGAACAAACAATCTCTCTTCTGTCAGGAATGATGTTGATGTATGGCAAAAACCAATACAATATTATAAAGTAATTAACCTCCAATTAAAATAAATAAATTTATAAAAAAAAGAAACCAGTACTTGACTAACTTCCAGTGAAAAATAAAGGACTCACATTCTTAGGGCCATCTAAAATTAGAAAACCTTTTCCCCCAGAATCTGGAATAATAATACGACGAAGAGACCAAAGTCTACCCATTCTGCATCAAATCCATCTTCCCATTAGAAAGGAAAAGAAGAAGGAAAATATGACTATTATTCCTTTATTTCCTACTTCCTGGCTTAGAGATCTAAGCTCTTTGACAAATAGAAAACTAGGCAAGCGTTTCCTTACATACAGCACAGGAAGAAGCACCTTCTCCTTTCTTCCTTTAAAACAGAGTTCTGGCTGGTTAAAACTATGTTTTTAATTAGGTTTAACAGCTTTTTTGAGTTAAAAAAATTTTTTTGACTACTTTGGAAAAATAAAAATTTGGTAAATTTTATCTTGANTAATATGGCCCATATTTTTAAGAATATACGTGCATAATTAATAAAAATACAAAAAAAGGCTTAGAAAAAGGCTTTTAGTTATCTTTTTGAATGGGGATTATTATTAACTATTCTTCCTAATTCCCTATGTTTTCTAAATATTAATATATATTTTTAAATAACTTCACTCAAATATGCACAGTTGGAAACAAATTTAAAAACAACAGAAACTCTTAAGCAGATGTTGTGCCAGATGTAAGTGATGAGAATGCGGCTGGGCCAAAGGCTATACATACATGCTGGGGAGAAGTCAGAAATGTAACTAGAGAGCTAAAGCATGGATATGTCTTAAAAAGCCTTGAAAACCGAGATAAATCACAGACATTCTTGAATCAGATAGTGATTTACTGGATATGAAGCTCCCTTTGGATTAACATACAGCAGTGCAGTAGATGGACTAGGTGGAGTGAGGGAGAAGAGGTATCAGCTCAGTTCAGGGGCTCAGTTGTGTCCGACTCTGCGACCCCATGAATCGCAGCACGCCAGGCCTCCCTGTCCATCACCAACTCCCAGAGTTCACTCAGACTCACGTCCATCGAGTCAGTGATGCTATCCAACCATCTCATCCTCTGTTGTCCCCTTCTCCTCCTGCCCCTAATCCCTCCCAGCATCAGGGTCTTTGCAAATGAGTCAGTTCTTCGCATCAGGTGGCCAACGTGGAGTTTCAGCTTCAACAGCAGTCCTTCCGATGAACACCCAGGACTGATCTCCTTTAGGATGGACATGTTGGATCTCCTTGCAGTCCAAGAGACTCTCAAGAGTCTTCTCCAACACCACAGTTCAAAAGCATCAATTCCTCTGTGCTCAACTTTCTTCACAGTCCCACTCTCACACCCATACCTGACCACTGGAAAAACCATAGCCTTGACTAGATGGACCTTTGTTGGCAAAGTGATGTCTCTGCTTTTTAATATGCTGTCTAAGTTGGTCATAACTTTCCTTCCAAGGAGTAAGCGTCTTTTAATTTCATGGCTGCAGTCACTATCTGCAGTGATTTTGGAGCCCCTCAAAATAAAGTCGGACACTGTTTCCACTGTTTCCCCATCTATTTCCCATGAAGGGATGGGACCAGATGCCATGATCTTCATTTTCAGAATGTTGAGCTTTAAGCCAACTTTTTCACTCTCCACTTTCACTTTCATCAAGAGTCTCTTCAGTTCTTCACTTTCTGCCGTAAGGGTGGTGTCATCTGCATATCTGAGCTTATTGATATTTCTCCCGGCAATCTTGATTCCAGTTTGTGCTTCCTCCAGCCCAGCGTTTCTCACGATGTACTCATATAGGTTAAATAAGCAGGGTGACAATATACAGCCTTGACATACTCCTTTTCCTATTTGGAACCAATCTGTTGTTCCAGGTCCAGTTCTAACTGTTGCTTCCTGACCTGCATACAGATTTCTTAAGAGGCAGGTCAGGTGGTCTGGTATTCCCATCTCTTTCAGAATTTTCCACAGTTTATCGTGATCCACACAGTCAAAGGCTTTGGCATAGTCAATAAAGCAGAAGTAGATGTTTTTCTGGAACTCTCTTGCTTTTTCCATGATCCAGCGCATGTTGGCAATTTGATCTCTGGTTCCTCTGCCTTTTCTAAAACCAGCTTGAATATCTAGAAGTTCATGGTTCACATATTGCTTAAGCCTGGTTTGGAGAGAATTTTAAGCATTACTTTACTAGCATGCACTAGTGTGAGCATTCTTTGGCAAGTAGAGGTATAGAAAAGAGTTATTAATTCAATCTACTAAATGCTTCTGCAAATGAAAGGATAATCATAAACATTCTGAATTCCTTCTCTTGACACAAAGCATCATCTGAGAATCTGCACAAATTCCCAAAGGAGAGCACTGGAGAGATTTAATCAAGCACATCAAGATGGTGTTGAAAGTGTGTCATCCATAAGAAAGATTTAGGTTCTTCTTCTAATTTAGCTTCTTTGGGTGTAATAGTTGAAGACCAGAGCTCTTCGCCATTCTGAATCTTACTCCCATTGTTTCTGTCCCCCTGTTTGTCTCCCAACATGATGACCTTGCTTGTCTCTACTTGAGACATATTTCCTTTTTTTTTTTTTTTTTTTTTTCACTTGTCTAGACTTGGAATGTGAGTGAGTGAAATCGCTCAGTCGTGTCCGACTCTTTGCCACCCCATGGACTGTAGCCTACCAGGCTCCTCTGTCCATGGGATTTTCCAGGCAATAGTCCTGGAGTGGATTGCCATTTCCTTCTCCAGGGGATCTTCCCAACCCAGGGATCGAACCCAGGTCTCCCACATTGTAGAGAGATGCTTTACTATCTGAGCCACCAGGGAAGTCCACCAGGGAAGACTTGGAATACCTCTAAGATTCATCTCAATTAGTTTGGAGAAATCAGACACGGGTGATTTGAAACTTGTTTCACTCTTTGCTAATTAAAAGATCAAGTACATTATTTAGTCTCAGTTTCTTTATAAGTAAAATGTAAATAATACTACCAATTCTGACATCTGATTATACATTCAGACTAAACTACATGAGGTAATGGGATGTATCTGAAACATACTAGAGGCTGTATTATTATTATTTCCTTCAATCTTCATTTCACCTCTGATACCAGAATATATCTAACAAAGAGTTTCTGACAAAGCCAAGAGAAAATACAGGTAGAGTTGATACTATTGGGGACCAAAGTTGTCCTTGTTCCTATTATTGTTGTTTTTTGTTTGTCTTTATTTGTAATAGTTACTGTGCCACTTTATCAGTACAGGGGAAAAAGTTGGAATACTTAGTTGCAAAAAAAGTTTCATTGAAAGACTATTCTTGTAACTTTGCCTACTGGAAAATAAAATGATTTTTAAAGAATCTTTAAATTTGAATTTGCATACTGTGCATTTTATTCTACCTATACTTCTTAAAAATAATGCTTAATGACCTCCAAGGTAAGGTTCTTCACTTGCTTTCCTTCCTTTCTTGTTTTATTTTCAGAGGAAAGCAAGTGAAAATGGATTTATTCACCTGACCTGGCTCACTCCCTATTGTGATGACCAACTTTCTGTCCCTAAATCAGACCAAGAAATCTGTGGCCACAAAACAGTGAATGATACGTAAAGAAATAAGTTGCAGGCTTTTCGCCTCAGTGGCACCACATATTAATTGAGTTCAACTGGCCACAGTGATACCAAATGAAGGAAAATGTTCTAACTGCTTCAACGCCATGCAGACTTTAAACGCGATGAAGTCTTGAAAATTGCTGCAGGACAGCATCGTATATTTTACCATATTTATTTTTCATGAGTTCTCTCTTGCCAGGTTTTGTAAAACATTCGTCCCAATAAATGATTTACCGTGGCAGAAAAGTTGCAGGAAATTGCTCTTAGCTCACCTTCAGACATTATGAAGGCTCTGAAGTCTAATCACATTCTAGAGAGGATTCAGAGGTGGCAGGCATTTGTGAACAAAAAAGGGGAAAACACACTAGAAAAACATCATAACGACTCATTATCTGTCTTTCATTTTAACATATGCCTATTCTGAATGCTCCTGCTTTGAAGGAAGGCCATTCACTTGAAATTTATTTTTAGTTAATGAAGGTAACCTTTTAAACTCCATTAGCAGCTTCTTTCTCCGTCTAAGTGTAGAGAAGCCTGTGGGATTTGGGAGATACCCAGCTGTTCTACAGGAAGTGTGTTTTTAATAGTGACCTGGGGCTTCCACAAAAGCAACATTCAGAATAAACCAGAGAGCCCACATGGACTCTCCAAGAGCCAGAGTCTTAGGTTTAGAAAACTGTCTAATCAGGATTTCCCTGATAGTTCAATGACAAAAACTCCTCATTCCCCATGCAGGGAACCTGGCTTCGATCTCTGTCAAGGGATCCAAGTCTCACATGCTGCAACTAAAACTCCCACGCTCCTACGTGCTGCAACTAAGAGGGGTGCAAATAATATATATATATATATATATTTTGAAAAGAAAGCTGTCTAATCTTTGAGAAATAAAACACTAACATCCCAGACATCCAGATTTTCTTTACCTTTTACCAGGTTTCACTAAGTCTCATCCCAAGGGGCACCATGTTTTCAGGGAAAAAGAAGAGTTGATTCTTGGAGTAGCTAAGTACTATTTCACTAAGACCTCTGGATCTCTGGATGTAGAAGTATAAGCAGGGTTTTAGAACTTGAGCTTGGGAGAGAACCAAACTCCTAAATGTGATATGCAGAACAGGGTGTGGCAAAACTGAGTCACACAGTGTAATAAGACATCTGGGTTTGGAGGTCAGACATGGATTCAAATCACAACTTGTCCATACTAAAGAAGTTATCATTAGATATTCATCTGATACTCTAGTTTAAGTCCTATGCAGAAAGCCCTTGAAGTTATAGAGGAGTTGAGATAGGATAATGAAATCACTGTGCCTTAAAAAAGGAAAATTCACCCTTGCTATTCTTATTAGTTACCTCTGAGACTTTCTCTAATTTCTAAACTCTGGAATATTATGTTATTTTCCCCATAAAGTGTATATTGACCCTTCAGACTCTTAGTGAGAAGTCCAGAGTAATGGGGAACCATGAATTCATGTGGGAGCATGGTCCTGGGTGATGGGCTGCTGATTTGCTTCCATGAACCTGGCTCCCAGAATGTGCTTCAAATCCTATCCTTCGTAAATCTATAAATGATTCCTTGAAATAGGCATTAAGGTTATTCACAAATCTTTAAAACTTGAACTGTTAAATTCTAGAATTCTAAGTACCTACTGCACTTCAGAATATATATGCAGTTCCAAATAGGAAAAGGAGTACGTCAAGGCTGTATACTGTCACCCTGCTTATTTAACTTATATGCAGAGTACATCATGAGAAATGCTGGGCTGAAGAAGCACAGGTTGAAATCAAGATTGGCGGGAGAAATATCAATAACCTCAGATATGCAGATGACACCACCCTTATGGCAGAAAGTGAAGAGGAACTAAAAAGCCTCTTGATGAAAGTGAAAGAAGAGAGCAAAAAAGTTGGCTTAAAGCTCAACATTCAGAAATTGAAGATCATGGCATCTGGTCCCATCACTTCATGGGAAATAGATGGGGAAACAGTGGAAACAGCGTCAGACTTTATTTTTGGGGGCTCCAAAATCACTGCAGATGGTGATGGCAGCCATGAAATTAAAAGATGCTTACTCCTTGGAAGAAAAGTTATGACCAATCTAGATACCATGTTGAAAAGCAGAGACTACTTTGCCAACTGAGGTCTGTCTAGTCAAGGCTATGGTTTTTCCAGTAGTCATGTATGGATGTGAGAGTTGGACTGTGAGGAAAGCTGAGTGCCAAAGAATTGACGCTTTGGAAGTGTGGTGTTGGAGAAGACTCTTGAGAGACCCTTGGACTGCAAGGAGATCCAACCAGTCCATTTTGAAGGAGATCAGCCCTGGGATTTCTTTGGAAGAAATGATGCTGAAGCTGAAACTCCAGTACTTTGGCCACCTCATGGGAAGAGTTGACTCATTGGAAAAGACTCTGATGCTGGGAGGGATTTGAGGCAGGAGGAGAAGGGGATGACAGAGGATGAGATGGCTGGATGGCATCACGGACTCGATGGACATGAGTCTGAGTGAACTCCGGGAGTTGATGATGAACAGGGAGGCCTGGCGTGCTGCAATTCATGGGGTCTGAAAAAGTCAGACACGACTGAGTGACTGACTGAATGAATGAATATAAATGAGTTTCCTCTATCTCTTTTGAACTATGGTGTTGGAGAAGACTCTTGTGAGTCCCTTGGACTGCAAGGAGATCGAACCAGTCAATCCTAAAGGACATCAGTCCTGAATATTCATTGGAAGGACTGATGTTGAAGCTGAAACTCCAATACTCTGGCCACCTGATGCGAAGAGCTGACTCATTTGAAAAGACCCTGATGCTGGGAAAGATTGAAGGCAGGAGGATAAGATGGTTGGATGGCATCACTGCGTCAATGGAAATGAGTGTGAGTAAACTCCAGGAGTTGGTGATGGACAGGGAGGCTTGGCGTGCTGCAGTCCATGGGGTCACAGAGTCTGACGTGACTGAGCAACTGAATTGAACTGATCTATTTAGAATGCTATCCCTAAATGGTATTCTGCTGGAATTTAGGCAACAAAGACTTAATGGTCTTCTGAAAAATAACTGGGGGTAAGGAATAAATGAATCCTTAACAGTGGGGTAAACCACTCAACAGCCATTTTGTTGACATTTGGGATTGTGCACATATGATTCTGAAGAGTTAACTTCGATTGTATCAGCAAATATGGTAATCCCAGCAGTAAAACATGTTATACCCATAAGTGAATCATAATGTTACCAGAAATATACATTCCTTCAGTATCTACCATGGGTGTGAAATCATACTAAAGAAATTATTATTTATAAAGTTAGTTGATTTAGTCATTAACTGAGGGCTAAAGACAAAAAAAGAAAAACAAATGCTTCCCAAATATGGACCATATCCATTTAAAAAATAAATAGCCTGACATTCAACCATTGTGCAATTTTAGGAAACTGGCGAAACGTACTCAACAGTTATCTGAACCTATGTCCCAGCTTTACCCCCACTTTCCCTGATAAGAGCTTTAGCTTCAAAAGTAGGAAATTTTATATATACTAGTCAAAGAGCATAGAAAATCTATCCTCCTACATATCATGGGTTTCACCTACACAGCTAGTTATATGTGAATTTCCCTTACCTCTCTGAAATCTATTCTCTCAAATGAGGGCAGTAAAGCAAATCGATCATTCTTTCCTTTCTGTCATGCCTACATACTGAAAAAAACATACTTCTCTTTCCTTGCAGAGGCCATCTCTTGAATAACCAATAATTCTTTAGCCAATTATTCAAACTATAGTGCCCTTTATCTTTAATCTGTATGCAATAGTTCAGCTACTGGTGACCCCAGAGATGAGATGCCCCTTTCCAGGGACATATAAATCCAGTAGTAGAACAATGTTGTAATCATGAGCACACTTTGCCAGAGTATTTGTAGGTTTATGGTGATAAAATGATTATCTGAGCTTCTACTGATACAAGACAGTTATGGTCAAGAGCTCTGTTCAGCCCGCTGAGATAACGTCCATGAGTCCACTGTATTCAAGTCAACAAGAGCTTTTGGAAAACTGAGAGGGTACTCATTTTGTCAAGTGATCAACATCATCTTTGTGAATCTGCATTATCAAGTATAGACATTAGTAGTTGCTCTGCACAGAAACAGCTGAAATTTAGATAGCCCAATAGTCCAAATAGATTGGACTTGTTAAAGGTCAACACTGCCCCCGTGTTTCACCTCATCCTTTCACGACTCTATTTCTACTTCCCTTCATGCAGTCTTCTTTTATTTTTCTGGAAAACCAAAGCTTCTCTCTCAACTCCCATGCCTCATCTCCCTCCCAAGTCTTTGACTTTAATTGCTAACATCTCACTTCTTTCTTTTCCTTCTCAACTTGTGCCTCATTCTCTTCCTATAAGTATTTTAAAGTAATATTTTGATTCAACTCATGCCTATTCCAAAGTTTATGTGTAACACAATACTATGATGTTGGCAACAAGAGATATTGTCTTCTTTTAATAAATGAAGGTGAAGACACAGGTTCAGACAGATATATTTTGCTCAAGTTGTCCTCATGTATAATGCTCTGATCTGGAATTAGAACTCTTTTCCCCTTATGATTCTGCCTTATCATAGCTGCCTCTCTCCATCTCTGACTGCTATGGCTGTACATCAAATCTCCTAAAATGTAAGAAAACTCACACACTAGAAAAAACAGATTATGTCTTCAAGACAGGTGGTCCTGCTAATGCTGCAGAAAACTACAGACTAATCCTCTGAGCCTTGGAACTTTTGGGATGTGCTGCAAAGTATATCGTAATTAACCACAGAATCAAGAGATCAATGTAAGCCATCAGAAGCGCAGTGCTGTACCAAGTATAGCACACTGTGGGCAAGCAAGTAAATCCACAGTGTTCACTTGAAAATGCAAATGTGCACCAACTGGCTTACCCAGCCTGAGGATCACTCTGTGACAAGCTGAGCGGTCACAGCTCACGTTTTTGTTTTTGTTTTTTTTAATGAGTGACTAAAATACTATCACTTTGGACTGTGACTGCAACTATGAAATTAAATTGCTTCTTGGAAGAAAAGCTATGACACATCTAGACAGTGTATTAAAATGCAAAGACATTATTTTGTCCACAAAGTTCCATATAGTCAAAGCTATGGTTTTCCCAGTAGTCAGGTACAGATGTGAGAACTGGACCATAAAGACGATTGAGTGCTGAAGAATTGATGATTTCAAACTGTGGTGCTGGAGAAGACTCTTGAGAGTCCCTTGGACAGCAAGGAGATCAAACCAATCAATCCGAAAGGAAATCAACCCTGAATATTCATTGGAAGGACTGAAGCTGAAGCCGCAGCATTGGTCACCTGATGCAAAGAGCTGAGTCATTGGAAAAGACCCTGATGCTGGGAAAGACTGAAGACAGGAGGTGAAGGGGACAACAGGGGATGAGATGGCTGGATGGCATCATCAACTCAATGGACCTAAGTTTGAGCAAACTGAGGGAGATAGTGAAGGACAGGGAAGCCTGGCGTGCGGCAGCCTAAGGTGTCTCAAAGAGTCAAACATGACTTAGTGACTGAACAACAAAATATTTCAATGACCGCATGTCATTTGACACAAATGTGCATCCCATGATAATAAACCTAGATTATGGAAACAATTGCCTGTGATCTTTTGTAAGCATTTTTCCACTCTGGAGTTACGATTTCATTTTTAAGGTTTAGCTGATGTCTAAAGTCCTCTACAGTTTCCACTGATACACATGTAAAATTAACTACACAATCTAGTAGTTTCCATATAAAAACTGAATTCACATGCTAGTAGTTCTTTTCAACACTTCTGATTTATTTTGCAAAAGTTGGTTTGATTAGTAGAACTTCAAAATCACTCCCTGAAATCAGTTGTAAATTTTCTCATTTTCTTTGCTTGAGAAGTTGATAAGAAAATTCATCACCAAGGCAAAATCTAATGTCCAGATGAGTCCAAAACGAAGTACACGGTTGTAGTCCATTTCACACAGAAGATATCATGATGTTTTTGCAAATATTGGGCTGCCCTATCTCCTATACCAATCATGCCATGCTCCATTATGGAAATGTACTAATCTTTCTAGAATGTTCTAAACTGCGTTTATACCAACTGCTGCATTTCACAGTAGTAGAACTGAAAGTACATCAATTCAGAAAAATCCCTTTTCCATCAGAATAAAATATGTAAACAAATTTCCTTTTGACTACAATCATGAATAAAAACACTTGTTCATTCTCTGGTGGCTCAAAAGTTAAAGCGTCTGCCTCTAATACGGGAGACCTGGGTTTGATCCCTGGGTCGGGAAGACCCCCTGGAGAAGGAAATGGCAACCCACTCCAGCATTCTTGCTTGGAGAATCCCATGGATGGAGGAGCCTGGTGGGCTACAGTCCATGGGGTCGCAAAGAGCTGGACACGACTGAGCGACTTAACTTATGAAGAAAAACATTGGCATGAGATGCTCAAGACTTGCAATTCAATTCTATGTGTCATCCGGCTTTTCCTGAACTGTATCGAGGATTGAAAGACAACTGCAAAAGAATTTTTTCTGAGCATTACAGTGATGTACATATTAACAATTTAAGGATGCAAAAGCCCCTGGTATTAATAGAAGGATCTCCATAAAGAAAACAGTTTTTAAAAAATATGGGCAAACAGATAGCTGGTGGGAAGCTGATATATAGCACAGGAAACTTAGCTAGGTGCTCTGTGATGACCTAGAGGGGTAGGATGGGGGGTCGTGCAAGACAGACTTGAGAGGAAGGGGATATTCGTATACATGTTGCCGACTCATTTTGTTGTACAGCAGAAACTAACACAACACTGTAAAGTAATTATACTCCAATAAAAAATCAAGAGAATTTTAACAGATTTGGGGAAAAATAAGGTACAGATTAATAGTCATAATGATTTGGAGTCTGGACCCTTTATCTGAACAAATCATTGCAAAAAGCGGGGGCAAGTTAAGAGGCATAGAATGGTGTTTGTTTATTGGTTATCTATAGTATCTTGTATCATGTGGTGGGTTTGGTTGCTGATTTAGTGACTAGTCACTGCATTTCAGTACTTAACATGAAACATCTTGATCTATACAATCAGATTACTCATTTTCCAAGACAATTCATTTGTTATATTTCACACTTGTATCTAAAAATGCTTGAAGCCAAACTGTACTTTTATTAAAATAAGAGAAACAAATATTTGGAAGCAAATTTTTAGGAGAGGCAAAATACAATAACATTCATAAAAATAATTACTTTGTATTGAGTGTTGACTAGGTACTGTTTGATTTTCTTAATGCTTTACAAATATTAATTTACTTAATCCTCTCAAAAACTTTATAAGGTGAACAACACAGCCTCACAGAGGTAAATTTGCCTTTGATTATAAAGCTCTAGGGCTTCCCAGGTGGCTCAGTGGTCAAGAATCTGCCTACCAATGCAAGGAGAGCAGGAGACACAGGTTCGATCCCTGGGTTGGGAAGATCTTCAGAGAAGGAAATGGCAACCCAATACAGTACTCTTGCCTGGAGAATTCCATGGACAGAGGAGCCTGGCAGGGCTACAGTCCATAAGGATCATAAAGAATCTGACACGATGGAGTATGCACACACATGCAAAGCTTTAAGCAGCAGAACTGAATTTAAATTAAGACAACCAGTTCCACAGTTTATTTTAACCACAAAACAGCATGGCTTCTCTTTTACCTGGCTGTATAAACTCCCTATTTTAAAGTTTAAAGGTACCCATTGGTACCACCATATATTTATGATCTTCAAACTTAGTGGAGACCTGGGAGGGCTTTGCCATCCTGGTGTGGTCACCCATTTTCCCTCTCCACAAGATTAATCAAAACTACTGATTTTCTTAGGTCCTCCACTCCATTTCTGCTCTCAACCTCACACTGATAAGAACTCATACTTATCAGAGAAAAATTCTATCTCCACCATGAACAATCACAACTGTTTCATATTTCTGCAGACACACTCAACTCCTCAGAAAAGGAAACTTTAATGCAAATTTGAAGTAAGCCGTCTACCTGGATTCTTGCTGTGAAAATCTCTCTCTTCTGCTCTTTCAGTTACCTTTTCTATTTCCTAAATGTTCAGTCTTCCTCTCCCTGGATCTTCAGCTTGTTCTCATCACATGTATGATCTCTTTGTAGTTCATCTTTCTGCCATAGCTCTCTTTCCTCCTCCTTTCTTAGCCAAGACTTTGAAAATATAATTGCTACTTACTGATTCCACTTCACTTTCTTTTCATATTCCCTCATTAGTTTTCTAGTTCTCTAATTCACTGGTAAAGGTCATGAACGATGTCATAATTACCAAATGTGATGTATTCTTGCTATCTAATCTTTATTTCCACCATGTGAAACTCAACCGCTTTTAATTTCAGGGCAATTCTTTTCTGGCTATGCTCCTCACTCCCCGACCCCTCCATCTAAAACTTAATGCAATGATTTCCCATGACAAACGTTTGAATGTAGACACTGCAGAATGTTATGTTTTTGTCCCTGTCATACCTCTAAACATTATTTTTACTAGACTGAACTCTCTCCTGCATTTCTAACCCATATACCTGATTGCTTACTACTTACAGAGCTTACTACTTCCTGACACTTAAACTCAATATGGCTTCTCGTAGCCAGCCTCCAAGGCAATCCTATGATCCATGCCTGTGAGGTCCTCCTACTATTCACACTGTCTCAACATTCTCTCCCATATCAAATTGTGCTGACCTGTATAACCACTAGGACTGTGCCAAAATGGCATATGTGGCTTATAGGCTGAATCATGGAAGACGTGTCTTTTTCCCTGATGTCCCTTGGATCATTTGCTCTGAGAAGAACCAACTGCCATGTTATGAGGACACTTAGGGAGCCCTGTGGAGAATCACGCCAGCCACCCGCCAAAAGCTATGAGGGTGAATCATCTTAGAAACAGATGCTCTAGCTTCAGTGAAGCCTTCAGATGACTGCAAGTCTAGCCAACATCTTGAAGCAGTCCTGAAAGATCCTGAGTTATAACCACTCATCTAAGCTGCTTCCAAATTCCTGACTCAAAGAAAAGGTGAGACAATATAAACTTGTTATTTTAAGATGCTAAAACTGAAGATAATCTATTATGCAACAAAGAGAAGTCATCATTCCCCACTTATGTATTCCTTTTTTCAATTATTGACAACAGTGTCTATTACATTATCCAAACCACACAGCCTATGTTGCCACCAATTCATCGCCCACCCCCCACCCATTATTCCTCATCTCCAGCTGAGTTCCAGGTTTTCTGTAATCTCTGCTATAAATCTCTTGAATCTACCCCATATCAATAAGTGATCAGTCCTGCCTTCTACAATTTCTCCTAGATTGCATCAAGAGAGCAATTATTTCTATAATGTCTCTAATTCACTCTTCATCTTTAAACACAACCACTAGGCTTCCCTTGTGGCTCAGATGGTAAAGCGTCTGCCTACAATGTGGGAGACCTGGGTTTGATCCCTGGGTTGGGAAGTTCCCCTGGAGAAGGAAATGGCAACCCACTCCAGTATTCTTGCCTGGAAAATCCCATGGATGGAGGAGTCCGGTAGGCTACAGTCCATGAGATCGCAAAGAGTCAGAAATGACTGAGCGACTTCACTTCACTTCACTTCAGATAATACTCTCCAAAATCAGGCCCTTAAATGGTGTCCCATATGGTATAAGCCCACTTGCTTGCAACCTTATCTCTTCCCATGTCCTACAAAACCTAATTTCAAGTTCTATACTATTTCATTCTTTTAGAAGTTGTTTGTTTGTTTGTTTGTTTTTTGCCTCCTGCTAAAATGACTTGCTTCTCCTTTCCTCTCGTTGTTCAGGCAATCATGACTTTGACAACTAAACTGAAGAATCATTCCTTTAAACAATACCACTGTATATATAATTGACAACTCCTTCCTTAAAACTACTGTGTTCTGTATACATCAGTGTACTTAAAAATGTTTTTAACATTTGTTAGCTTATATGTCTGCCTTTCACTGCATTAAAATGTAGACTATGTCATTCTCATCTTTGTAGCTTCAAGGTACAGGAGAGGTTTTGTCATACATTGGGCACTCAATTATCACCTGAATAAATAAATGAATGTTCAGTTCAGTTCAGTCACTCAGTCATGTCTAACTCTTTGCGACCCCATGAATTGCAGCCAGGCCTCCCTGTTCATCACCATCTCCCGGAGTTCACTCAGACTCACGTCCATCAAGTCGGTGATGCCATCCAGCCATCTCATTCTCTGTTGTCCCCTTCTCCTCCTGCCCCTAATCCCTCCCAGCATCAGAGTCTTTTCCAATGAATCAACTCTTCCCATGAAGTGGCCAAAGTACTGGAGTTTCAGCTTTAGCATCATTCCTTCCAAAGAAATCCCAGGGCTGATCTCCTTCAGAATGGACTGGTTGGATCTCCTTGCAGTCCAAGGGACTCTCAAGAGTCTTCTCCAACACCACAGTTCCAAAGCATCAATTCTTTNGGAACTCTCTTGCTTTTTCGATGATCCAGCGGATATTGGCAATTTGATCTCTGGTTCCTCTGCCTTTTCTAAAACCAGTTAACCAGTTCATTTCATTTCAAAAGAGACACTTAGCAATCCAATAGATATAAAAGAATAAAATATAAGGGAACATCTACTTACCAAGTATAGACATCATCTTAATTTAACAGAAATGTTTGATTCAGATCAACCTACATAAGAATAAGTAGAGTAAATACCTATTTTCAGCTAATTTACTATGACCACAAAAGATATCCCTACATGCTTATTCCCCTAGGTTCATACCATGGAGGTAGCCTGGTAAGAATAAAATATGCACAGTATTTTAGTTCAGTTTTCTTATGCTGTAGAGAATTGCTAAGAGGAAATAGTGAGTATGGAAAGAAATGGGTAGCCTTGAGTCTTTACAGACAATTACACTTTAATATTGTTCCATATATTCATGCTTGATCATTCATGTTCTACCAAGAAACACATTACTGCCAGCTAGAGCGATATTAAATCATTGACCCCTAGGAGTTCAGTCATATTTTAAGGATATCTCTATCAACAGAGGTCTCAATCAAACTTACTACTAAAACTGTCCATGATAAAATTTTAATAATGAAGTAAAATTACTCAATCCTGTCCTTTAATAATGAAATAATATTAAATTACTCAATCCCACTCAATCCTGTCCTACTTTCTGTGACCTCATAGAATGTAGCCCACTAGGCCACTCTGTCCATGAAATTCTCCAGGCAAGAATAGTGGAGTGGGTTGCCATTCCCTTCTCCTGGGGATTGTCCCAACCCAGGGATCAAACCTAGGCCTCCTGCATTGCACAAGACTATTTACCATCTGAGACACCAAGGAAGACTCACAATTTCAAGTTAATCAACAACAGAGGAAACGCTTATAGGGTCATTTGTGAAAACAAATTTTTATGTTAATACTTGTTATAGTTACTCATATTAAAGGTAAAATTTTTACAATTGTCATTAAAATGCAAGTTTTTTATAAAGGAACTGGAGATGGCACTCTGCGCATATTTTTCTAAAGAGAAAAATAGTGTTCAAAGAATGCTAAACCTGCTGATGAGAAAAAGAGATCTATTTATTCCTTCAATGAAAATATTTTTTCCTGATTTAGATATTTTTATAATTAGTGAATAATATGAAATAAAGAAAAGGGGTCAACTAAGTTCTGAACAACTGGTAAAGGGTGGATGGGGATGAAACCTAAGACTTTATAAAAAATGTAAGCTAGAAAATATGTTTATTAGGGGTGGGAGGGAAGGAAGGAAATGACTGAGGAACACAAAAAGCTGGGTGGAAGAGAAAGGAAAATAACAGAAATAGATCAACCTGCTGGAGGAGTCACTCATCTACTTCTCACTAAGAGGCAAGAGCAATTATAATCCTCATTTTACAGGTGAGGAAACTGAGGTATGAATCCAGCAAGCAGCTGGGTGGATTTCAGCAGTTATCCATCACTGATGGCAGCCTTTGATTATATTGGGTTGGCCTAAACATTTGTCGGGTTTTTCCATATAAGGAAAAACTTGAACATACGTTGAGGCCAACTCAGTTACACAAAGATTAATGCTACAAGCAGATGTGTGTTAATAACTGGGTCATGATGTTGTGTTGGCTATGTCAAGAAAGCCACAATAAAGTGTATGTCTTCTTTTGAGAATCTCAAACATTGCAAAGGAATACGTCCCAGAGTCCAAAAAACATCTCTCATCTCTCTGACAGCAAGAGATTTCCAGAATGTCGACAATGTATTTTAATACCATCATCTTGGGCTTTTGATACATTCCTCAACATT
>SJYQ01000284.1:1670596-1714910 GCA_006410935.1 Redunca redunca
TTTTTTTTTTTTTTTTTCAACTTACTTTCCCAGCAGAGCGCTACAGTAGTGCCTTTTTTAACAAGCAAGCCGAGAGAGGTCAATGCAAGGGAGGAGCTTAGGCTTGTTTTATGTCCAAGTAGACAAGAAGAGCCAAGAAATCTGGGAGTCACCAAAAGGAAAGAAGGGTCAGGAAAGGTTAATGCGTATGGTCTTAGTGAACAAAGTATTTGCCTGAGGTGAGATGGTTTGCTGTTAATCTCTTACTCTATGTGGGTGGCTTTGTATAATGTGTGCTGATTAAAATCAGGGTTACTTCACAAGGGCCAAGTGAATAAAACCTATGAGGAAGCAAAAGCAAACCCAATTTCTGTAATGCCCACCAGGATGGAAGTGGTGTGTAACATCTTTTACACTGCATGTGTATTCTAAGGAGAAGAGGGTGTCAGTGGATGAGATGGTTGGATGGCATCACCGATGCAACGGACATAAACCTGGGCAAAGTTTAGGAGATGGTGAGTGACAGAGAAGCCTGGCGTGCTGCGGTTCATGGGATCACAAGGACTGGGAGACGGAACAACCAGTCTAAGTCCTGTATGTGGCTCCTCTGACAGTTGCATGGTGCACAGCCTCTAATTTAATGCTATTCTTTCCACATATATTTTAGTGCCCCCTTTTCAGTGCTTCCACCAGACAGTTTTACCAAAGGACAGAGTACCTTTTTGGTTAAACGTTCACACCTAAAAGAGAACTGGGTATGCCCAAGGCGACAGGTAAATGGAATCCAGGCAGAAATGGGGAGTTGTGGTTCAATAGACTAATCCCAGGTTAAAACCCCAGGTGTAAAAAATAACCTAGAATACATTCTCAAGTACAGATTTATTTTCTTTTCCTTTCCTCTCACCCCCCAGGTCCCTGGATGATTCTGGGAACTACGGCATGATATAGGGTGCACAGGCAACTGGTGAGAGGTTTCCAAGTATCTGACTTCATCAGATATTCCCTCGTGGACACCGTACATGCTGTACTCGGTGTTGTCATCTTCCTAACTTGCTTGTAAGGACTCAGGATGCTGTTTGAGACAGCTGTTAGGGCGAATGATGCTGGGAAAGTTAAATTCTTCTGTGTATAAGCTCTTATGAAAAAGATCCAGGAGGATAACAAAGAATGGTGTTTCTCCTTTGGCCTCCAGGAGGCCATGTTACTGAAGCTGATCTCTTGGGTGCAAAGGGTGAATAAGAAGTGTATTAAGAGTTCAAGTATACGTATCCCGTGATGGAGCGGTTATACTTAGGGAGAGAAATGACACTCTTGATTTCTCTAAGCATACCACATTAAGGGCTTCTCTGGTGGCTCAGGCGGCAAAGAATCTGGCTGGAATATGGGAGACCCAGGTTCGATTCCTGAGTCAGGAAGATCCCCTGGAGAAGAAAATGGCAACCCACTCCAGTATTCTTATCTGGAAAATCCAATGGACAAAGGAGCCTGGGGGACTACAATTCACAAAGAGTCAGACACAGCTGAGCGACTAACACACACATCACATGAAAGCAGTATTTATGCAGGGCCCCACTCTTTGGGGCATTCAAAAAGACTGGGAGATAGATGCTGCCTTCAGAGATCATCCAGCCTAGTTATGTATTAACCAAAGATGTATTGGAAAATTGGGATAAATACCATATGCGTTCTTTTCCAATATAGAGTCTATGTTATTTTACTCCTTAAAATTGTAAAATAACTTAAAAACCATTCCTACTTAATAATATAAAAAAGGACAAAAAAACTTGTTAACATTTCGGTAAAGCTTATTCCATATTTCTCTCATAATATGGGTAATAGTTACATTACTTGCATATTTACTATAAACCAGGTATTATATTTAAAAATTTAAACCTATGACCTCTCTTTTAATGTCCATGGTTTCCTCATTTTATAAATCAGAAAACTGAAGAACAGAAGAACTATGTAATTTACTCAAATTTGCACAACTGATGTGAGGGAAATCCAGAATTACAGTTTTGGCAGCCTGACTCGAAAGTCCACACACTCAATCACAATCCCCCAATGTATGCCCCTTTCACCCCTGGTAACCATAAGTTTGTTTTCTAGTAATAAGAGCCTATGCTAATTAATACTGTGTAATGACCTATATGGGAAACAAATCTAAAAAAATTGAATATACGTATAACTATTTGATTTTGCTACACAACTGAAAATAATACATCACTGTAAATCATGTATAATAAATATTGTTTTTAAAAAGACCACATACTCAACAATTACACTATATGGCCTCAAGACTTGTCATTCAAAAAGAGCTATCCATATGTAAAGTTCTACTAACTTAGCCTACATTATATATTGGAAGCTTTCTTCTTTTACCTAACAGCTCATTACATTATGAACATCATTCCAGGTCAATAAGTATAGATCTAAATCACCATTTTAAATTTATGCTAGAAATAGTCTGTAATTTTAAACACATCACATAAACTATTTTATTGGCTCTATGTTAATTAAATTTAATTCAATTCAATAAACACTTATGAAGAGTCTGTTAGGCATGGCACTAGAAGAAATGATCTATCTAATCACTGTTCCCAATAGCTTTCAACTATCTTAGAATTTATGTAGTGCACATCTCCCATCCTCACAGGATATACCTCTCATGTCCTGGGCCTATATTCAAGGGGATTTTATAGATAGTCAGTGAATCTGGGGTAGCATTGACAATCAACTCAGGTAATTTTAGGAAAAGTTTAGAGATTATCTGTACCTAGCTCATCTCACCTGTGAGTAATCAACAGTGTATTACAGTAACTTCTAACACTAGGGGGTCATTCAGTATCTTGCAGAATAACCACGCTGTTTCAGAAAGAATAAGACAAGGCTTCCAGTGAAAGATTGGCTGGTTAGGAAATCCATCACATTTTATCATCCCATTGAATTATGATGTGTCATCCTTCATCTCTTTGTAATGCTTGCACGTTGGCTCATAATATTCTGTCAGTGTTTAGTCCCTCAGTTGTTTAACCCATTCTACCTGTTTTTGCTAAATGCAGAAAAATGAAAAGTCTCTGCCAAGAGGAAGGTAGAACAATAATGGAGAAAGGTTGGTGGTTGCCAAAGAGACTTAATGTTAAAAACCAGGTTGATAGTGGGAAGTAAGTGAGGGTACTGCTTGAACAATTTAGTTGGAATCCCATCCCAGCTCAAATATTCAATTCCTGTTTATTCATTTACCTTTTTTTATAATTTTATGTTTTCTATCGATAATTTATTTACCTTTCTGGGGGGTAATACCTCATGTCTTTGGGACAATACTGGTACCCTACAGGGCCTTTTTGGAGATTATATGAATTGAGTCTTGAAAGCTCTCCAAAATGTGCCCAACAGATAGTTAAGGGTCACTACATGCTAACTTTATGACCTTAAACAATATTAAATTGTTTGCCAGCATTGATTATCCATGCTTTGTAATAGTGCCCATTTCCCTTTGTTGTTGTTGTATTTCAGCTGCTAAGTTGTGTCCAACTCTTTGAAAAACCCATGGACTGCAGCTTTCAGGGGTCCTCTGTCCTCCACTATCAGCTGGAGTTGGCTCAGATTCATGTCCAATGAGTCAGTGATGCTAAGTACCTCATCCTCTGCTACCTCCTTCTCCTTTTGCCCTCAATCCTTCCTTGGCATCAGGGTGTTTTTCAGTGAGTCAACTCTTTGCATCAGGTGGCCAAATAATTGAAGCTTCAGCATCAATCCTTGTAAAGAATATTCAGGGTTGATTTCCTTTAGGATTGACTGATTTGATCTTCTTTTTGTCCAAGGGACTCTCGAGAGTCTTCTCCAAAACCACAATTTTAAAGCATCAACTCTTTGGTGCTCAGCCTTCATTACAGTCAAACTCACATCCATACATGACTATTAGAAAAACCATAACTTTGACTATATGGACATTTGTGGGCAAAATGATGTCTCTGTTTTTCAATAAGCTATCTAGGTTTGTCATAATTTTTCTTCCAAGGAGCAACTGTCTTTTAATTTTGTGGCTACAGTCACTGTCCACAGTGATTTTGGACTCCAAGGAAATAAAGTCTGTCACTGTTTCCACATTTTCCCCATGAAAATTTTCCCCATTTTGCCATGAAGTGATGGGATTGGATGCCATGATCTTAGTTTTTTTTAAGTTGAGTTTCAAGCCAGCTCTATTACTCTCTTTCCCCTCATCAAAAGGCTCTTTAGTTCCTATTCCCTTTCTGCCATTAGAGTGCTATCATCTGCCTATCTGAGATTGTTGATATTTCTCCCAGAAACCTTGATTCCAGCTTGTGATTCACCCAGCCCAATATTTTACATGATGTACACTGCACAGACGTTAAATAAGCAGGGTGACAATATACAGTCTTGATGTATTCCTTACCCAATTTTGAATCAGTCCATTGTTCCATGTCTGGTTCTGTTACTTCTTGACCCACATACAGATTTCTCAGGAGACAGGTGAGATAGTCTGGTATTCTCATCTCTTTAAGAACTTTCCAGTTTGTTGTGACCCACACAGTCAAAGGCCTTAGCATATTCAATGAATCACATGTTTTTCTGGAATTCTCTTACTTTCTCCATGATCCAACAAATGTCAGCAATTTGATTTCTGGTTCCTCTGCCCTTCCTAAATCCAGCTTGTACATCTGGAACTTCTCAGTTCATGTACTGCTGAAGCCTAGCTTTAAGTATTTTGAGCATAACCTTACTAGAATGTGAAATGAGCTCAACTGTAAGGTAGTTTGAACATTCTTTGGCATTGCCTTTCTTTAGGATTGGAATGAAAACTAACCTTTCCCAGTCCTGTGGCCACTGCTGAGTTATCCAAATTTGCTGGCATACTGAGTACAGTACTTTCACAGCATCACGTTTTAGGATTTTAAATAGCTCAACTGAAATTTCATCACCTCAACTAGCTTTGTTCATAGGAATGCTTCCTAAGGACCACCTGACTTCACACTCCAGCATGTCTGGCTCTAGCTGAGTAACCACACCATCATAGTTATCTGGGTCATTAAGACTTTTTCTTCTACAGTTCTGTGTATTCTTGCCACCTCTTCTTAATCTCTTCTGCTTCTGTTAGGTCCTTACCTTTTCTGTCTTTTACCATTTTCATCCTTGCATGAAATGTTCCCTTGTTATATTTAATTTTTTGAAGAGATCTCTAGTCTTTCCCATTCTATCATTTTCCTCTGTTTCTTTGCATCATTCATTGAAGAAGGTCTTCTTACCTTTTACCTTTCCTTGCCCTTCTCTGGAATTCTATATTCAGTTGGATATATTTTTACCTTTCTCCCTTGCTTTTTGCGTCTCTTTCTTTCTCAGCTTTGTAAAGCCTCTTCAGATAACCACTGTGCCTTCTTGTATTTCTTTTTCTTTCTGATGGCTTTGGTCACTGTCTCCTTGTACAGTGTTACCAACCTCTGCCCATCAGGCACTCTGCCTACCAGATCTAATGCCTTGAAACTATTCGTCACCTCCAGTGTACAATCACAAGAGATTTGATTTAGGTCACACCTGAATGGCCTAGTGGTTTTCTTTTTTGCCAAATATTAAATTCTGAAATGAAACCAATTAAAACAAAAGACATAAATAGCTTCAGTCAAACATGTTCATCTGCTCACAGGATATTTCCACTTGGATATCCCAAAACTGTAGAAAAATAAATACGTTTAAGGCTTTTAAATTCATGTCTTCAGTCCCTTTTGCACAATTTACCTTAATTTCTATGATTATTTTCACGTTTCATCCCTGTATTCACATCAGCTGATTATGCTCATCTCTTCCTCTTCCAAAGCTGTTCACATGTGCCAGTTGAGAATCTCTGTTCTGTGTTGAACAAATTATTTTACACTTTTGATTAAGACCATTTCTTATTCTTGATATGTATGGCTTAACCAAAATTACCATGTGACCTTCTTTTCTAAGACTGCCATTTGTTCTTCTCCTGGTCTTACCACCTCTACCCTCTACTCAAGGGCTGAGATGAGGGATCTCCTTATTCTGTGCTCTCCAATGGGCTTCAAATCCACTTTCTATTTTCACCATCTTTGAGGTTCCCTTTCTCCTCTTGTTGGTAATCATTTGCCTGCAGACAATACACTGGCTCACAGCTCTCAATGTCCAGGAGATGCTCTGGCATCATATTTCTTCAACTCTGGAATCTGCCAGTGGTATCATTCCTTATCTTTTATCATCATTTGAAACCAGAATCTCAAATCTGATATTCTCTCTCCCTCAGTCACACAGTAGATTTTCTTTTATATCATTTATGTTTAAATGTTTATCATATACTTTGCTAAGAACTGAAGACATAATGAAAAATACATCATAGTCTTTCCCTACCAGGTCCAGTTCCATCCTTCCTTCTTTCCCCTTCCCATGGAATGCACATTTCATCCTCATCATACCCTCTAGTCTAATAACCCTCATTATTCTACCAGTCCATTGGTATGATTCTGCCTTAGCTGACTGAATTATATCTATGACTGAACATTTCAGAAGTCAACAATACCCACAAATGAAGGCCCTGGACTCTGCAACATACCCATCTGCTAATACACCCTGAGTTATTCTTGTAGATCTATAACATCCCAAGTGTTGTAGGAAGAGTATCCAAAAACATTCTGATGTAATATATATTACAGTTCATTTTCTGGCTTGGCGATTCTATTATACATACTTCATTTGAATATTAAAGGCAAAAAAGCATAGGAGTGTAAGATTAAATAGTTGGCAGTAGGATATATGACCATAGCTTTGTGCCTCGTACAACATAGGGGCCCAAGCCCTAGAACTGGGGCACAGGACAAAGCTGAACTGGCAGCCAGAGTAATATGATTTTGAATCACCTAGGTGAATAAACTGAAGCTTCATAAATTTCTCCTCCCTGGAGTGAGAACTGTCCCAAAATCTGGTTTAGGGTAAGCTGACATTTTGAGGTGGGTAATGCTGAGTATTTCTTCGTAATCTAATCTCTTCCAGCCCACAAGAGTCCATATGGCTCTCTTTAATTCTAATTTTGGTTTTAAGTACATACCACCTCTTATCATTATGCACTGTTTCAAAAGATTAACACTTGTATTCTTATATAATCTATGAACTTCTGGAAAGCAGGCTCTGTAATTCACACTGCTTTTTTATTCTTCTCCATTCCCAGCTATAAAGAGTATGAAGTCAACATGTATCTAGTGAGTGATAGGACAAATTGGATGAACAGAATGAACAAAATTCTAAATATGGCTCCATCTGTTTTCCTTTAAATGAATTCCTACATTATCTCGGGCTTCCCTTGTAGCTAAGCTGGTAAAGAATCTGCCTGCAATGCAGGAGACCTGGGTTCGATCCCTGGGTTGGGAAGATCCCCTGGAGAAGGGAAAGGCTCTAGTATTCTAGTCTGGAAAATTCCACGGATTGTATAGTCCATGGGGTCACCAAGAGTCAGACACGACTAAGCAACTTTAACTTCACATTATCTCACTCTTGTCAGTGAATCTATGCATTTCTGCTAATAATATATTTGAAAATAGATCACTCTAAGAGAAGGAAAAAAAATACCTACGTGCAGGTTGTATGTTGAAACATAATATACAATAAAACTATAAATAGCCAAACCTATTATTGAGAAACATGGGGAAATGGTAGACATGTAAGTAGCGAAATTCTCCAACATACATGTGGAAATTATTGACACTGTGTCATTACCGAGGTCACTATTCCTCCAATATTTTGAATTCAGGAAGCAATGTTTTCTCACAATACCTCTCTCCTCACTGTGAACCCAAGCACAGGCACATTAATGAACTCCATTAGTCCTCTATAGACAAACATTATACTTGATTTCCTAGTCATCTTTTCATTTGCATCTTATACATTTCATATTGAAAGCAGGTGTAAGTCTGAAATAACATTCTCAAACCTGGAGAATATTTTCTTCTTTCATTAGCAGATGCCTCCATCACCTGGACTCCAACAAAATCATGGAACATAATCAATTATTCCTCCCAACCAGCATTTCTATCCAAGAGTTCAGTTACTACGTACAATTAATACCTGGAGTGTGTGAGATCATTTCACTCTAACATTTAAATAAATTAAATCTGACCAAATGTGATACTCTATAAAAGGAACAAGAAACAACTTAAATTCAATTTTGACTACAGTAGACCATCTGAAAACAAACTGGCAGTCTATGCATTTTCCATATGGCCCTTTTTTTTGTAATTCTTAACATATTTCAGTGAAGTTTGGTAGATGTGCAACTGCCATGGCAATTCCATACTCTGAGAAATATTAATACCAGGATCAAAGAACCATCAGTTTTCTATATTATATAGACACACATGACATTAGGAATATATCAAGGATTCATCAGTTGATACTATTGTCTTGGCTACACTTAATAATTAGTGTTCAAGATGAATCACTCATCTACGTGGAAATAAGACGAGCTCACAGGTTCTCTGGGTAAAGGGATTAGAAACTTGATTATTAATTCTTTAGATTACACGAAACAGTAGAAATTAAATTAAAAAAAGAAAAAAACATAGACTGGAACTCAAAGTTACTTTGAGAAATTGGAGAAATAGCCAGGCATAAATAGCAAGTTCTAGGAATAAAAATGAGTAACACCATTTAGGTCATACCTGAAATGGCCTAGTGGTTTTCCCTATTTTCTTTTAATTTAAGACTGAATTTTGCAATAAGGCGCTCATGATCTGAGCCACAATCAACTCCAGGTCTTGTTTTTTTATTGACTCTAGAGATTTTCCATATTCAGCTGCAAAGAATATAGTAAACCTAATTTTAGTATTGACCATCTGGTGATATCCATGTGTAGAGTCCTTCCTTCTGTTGTTGGAAGCGGGTACTTGCTAATGACCAGTGTGTCCTCTTGACAAAACTCTGTTAGCCTCCATGCTGCTTCATTTTGTACTCCAAGGCCAAACTTGTCTGTTACTATAGGTATCTACTGACTTCCTACTTTTGCATTCCATTCAACAATCTCAAATATTCAGTAGATATCACTCTTATGGCAAAGCAAAGAGAAACTAAAGAGCCTCTTGAGGAGGAGGAAAAAGAGAGTGAAAAAAACTAGCTTAAAACTCAACATTCAAAAAACTAACATTATGGGATCTGCTCTATCACTTCATGGCAAATAGAAGGGGAAAAAGTGGAAACAGTGACAGATTTTATTTTCCTGGGCTCCAGAATCACTGCAGATCATGACTGAGCCATGAAATTAAAAGATGCTTGCTCTTGGAAGGAAAGCTACAGTCATGTTTGACTCTTTTGCAACCCCATGGACTGTAGCTCACCAGGCTCCTCTGTCCATGGGATTTTCCAGGCAAGAGTACTGGAGTGGGCTGTCATTTCCTTCTCCAAGGGCTCTTCCTGACCCAGGAATCGAACACGTCTCCTGCACTGCCAGCGGATTCTATAATACTGAGCCACCAGGGAAGTCCTTGACAACCTAGACAGCTTGTTACAAAGCAGAGACATCACTTTGCTGATAAAGGCCCATATAGTCAAAGCTATGGTTTTCTCCAGTTAGTCATGTATGGAAGTGAAAGTTGGACCATAAGGAAGGCTGAGTGCTGAACAATTATTTGATGTTTTTGAGTTATGGTGCTGGAGAAGATTTTTGAGAGGCCCTTGGAGAGCAAGGGGATCAAACCAGTCAATCCTAAACAAAATCAACCCTGAATATTCATTGGAAGAACTGATGCTGAAGCTGAAGTTCCAAAATTTTGGCTACCTGATGTGAAGGGCACACTCATTGGAAAAGACCCTGATGCTGGGAAAGATTGAGGGCAGGAGGAGAAGAGGATGACAGAAGATGAGATGATTGGATGGCATTACAGACTCGATGGGCATGATCTTGAGCAGACTCTGAGAGATAGTCAAGGACAGGGAAGTATGGCGTGCTGCAGTCCATGGGGTCACAAAAAGTCAGACATGACTTAATGACTGAACAGCAACAACACTGTTTATAAATGAAAATAAACTAAAGAAATAACGGAAAGACAAAACATGCAAATACAGAAGGCAAAATTATTAGCCAAATAACAATGCAGTCAAACATACTCATTAAAGAATTATATACCTGACATCTACTGAATATAAATATTTGATGTAGAAAAAGCTGTGATGCATGACTGGAGGGCTAAGGTTTAAGAAACCTGACACTCACAGTCCTGTCATAGCAAGAATAGCATACTGGCCAGATTTGTCCTACACAATAAAAGACAAAATTTAGGAAATCAGAGATATGAGGATAATATTTACTGGAAATATTTGAGGAAAAATGTGAGATTGGGATTGTTCATCCTCCTATTAAATACAAATATATGTGGAGTTTTAAATTTTTTTTTTGTAAGAATGGTGATAAGCAGTTGTTTTCCATTATCATAAAGACTGAACATGAGAAAATACATCTAAATTTAAGCAGAAATGATTTAAGAGCATTGTAATGTTTCCCTGAAAAAAAAATCAGTATATATTATGAAAACCTAAGATTTATTCTTCTTCCACAGATACCATTAAAGATAGGAAAGATGGTTGCTTCCCTGGGACAGAAAAGAATAACTGATTAAAGATTTTAGTGTTTCTAAATCTCTTTGCTTTAGGTCTAGAGAAATAATATGTTGAAAGGAATGGTCAAAAGCTGAATGAGAAGTCTAAATACTTTTGGACAGGAGGCTATTAAGTAAACAAGATGTCCTATGAAATTTTCACCTTTAGGTCTCCAAGACATGAATCAGGTGATGTGGTAAGTACAAACAGGTGATTTGTAAGTGCTAAGTGTGTAAAAAAGACAAGATTAAAGAGCCTTCTGACAATGGCATGGCAAGCCATTCCCCACCTGCAGAGTCAAACATGGTACACTGAGGCTCCTCCACCTTAATTAAATAAAGGATGGCACTGGGAAATGTTGGCTACATGCTGCTGACAGCTTCTGAGTGAACTGGCATCTTGCCTGCTGCTACTGACATAATTTTTTTTCTCCAGGGACTCTTCACTAAGACTGGCAATTAAAACTGTTGGAAGGCAATCCAACATGGGAGACCCTGTCTCCTAATTACAATCTTCCTTTCTTTCCTTGGTGGGACCCCTACAGGGGTTAAAAAGATACTTATCTTACTCAAGAAGTCCACTGTGAACACATGAAGTGTATTTGTAAAGATTAAAGCTTGAACTGCACTAGTTTTCTGAATGTTATTGCAGTGATATATATGATTACCTTACGCCCACATCTGTATATTGTCACCTTGCTTATTTAACTTATATGCAAAGTACATCATGTGAAATGTTGGACCAGATGAAGCACAAGCTGGAATCAAGACTGCAGGGAGAAATATCAATAACCTCAGATAGTGAAGAAGAACTAAAGAGCTTTTTGATGAAAGTGAAAGAGATGGGTGAAAAAGTTGGCTTAAAATTCAACATTCAAAAAACTAGGATTGCGGCATCCGGTCCCATCATTTCACAGCAAACAGATGGGGAAACTATGGAATCAGGGATAGACTTTATGTTCTTGAGCTCTCAAATCACTGCAGATGATGACTGCAACCATGAAATTAAAGGACATTTGCTCCTTGGAAGAAAAGCTATGGCCAACCAGCATATTAAAAAGGAGACATATTACTTTGCTACCAAACGTCTGTCTAGTCAAAGCTATGGTTTTTCCAGTAGTCATGTATGGCTGTGAGAGTTGGACCATAAAGAAAGCTGAGTATGAAGAATTGATGCTTTTGAATTATGGAACTGGAGGAGACTCTTGAGAGTCCCTTGGACTGCAAGGAGATCAAACCAGTCCATCCTAAAGGAAATCAGTCCTGAATATTCATTGGAAGGACTGGTGCTAAAACTGAAACTCCAATACTCTGGCCACCTGATGCGAAGAACTGACTCATTGGAAAAAACTTACGCTGGGAAAGATTAAAAGCAGGAGGAGAAGGGGATGACACAGGATGAAATGGTTGGATGGCATCACCGATTCGATGGACATGAGTTTGAGCAAGCTCCAAGAGTTGGTGATGGACAGGGAAGTCTGGCATGCTGCAATCCACGGAGTCACAACGAATTGGACATGACTGAGCAACTGAACTGAACTATGCCCTCGCTATCCGATAAGGGGGCCACTCCAGTTTGGAGGTGCACTCTAACAGAAGTTATTGAAATAAGAATTACAACCCATTAATTCCACAGGCAATGGAATTAATTGCAGAGCTACTCATTTTTCAAAATAATGGAATGGAGTAGAAAACATTAAAAGGCATCACGTGTAGTAAGGCTAGGCATCACCGTGAAGTGGTTCCTTCACTTATACATTTATAGGGGGTGTGGTTGTAAGTGTGACCATAGTGGGCCATGACATAAAACATGGGTTGTGGTATGCAATATGAAATACACTGCTCTAAGACATTATTAGGGTCTTCAAATTAAGGGGACATCTTGGCAGCTATACGACACTAAACAGTCATGGGAATAAACAAAATTGTCAAACACCAGATGTTTCTAAAACATCTGGACACTTCAGAGCATGTTGACAAAATATCTGAACGTCTAATTGTCTGCTCCCCTTCTCTTCTGGATGTTTACTTTAATAAAACAGAGCCACGAGTTGTGCCTCAGAGATGTCAATTCCAGCAACAATTTCATTTACATCTTAAACTACAAAGTATGCTCATTAAATTTCCTATGCTACTAAACTGCTTTCTCCCCTGGAATAGGAGAGATTTAAACAAGAAATTTCCTTAATTTAAAAGGAAATTTTATTAAATAAGTTAGTTAAAGTCAAAGAGGATTTTAAAAATATACAAGTAACCACAGTTGGAGCTAATATACACAATAGGATATTATTTACAAATGAAAATGATACTGTGAAGGGCAATAAGTAGAAAATGAGAAGAAATCATTTGACTCCCTTCAGTATCTATCTGTTCCATTTCAATTATGGCAGTGTCTCATTGTGGTCTCCCTCACATCAAGTTATAAGTAAGTATGTCAATCTGTGAGTTAAGATCAAGATGTAAGAGGGGCATGCTGAGATATAGGCTTAATACTAACAATCATGATTAGATAAACCATGATAGATAGCTATGTTCCTAAGAGAACACTTCTTTAAATAAGTGACAATTTCAACAAAGAAAAGGCTACTAAGGGGAGATTGTAATGATGTTTTTCATTATAATTCTTGACAAAATTGGGGGAAAAGTAAAACAAGAACTTCTCATTCTCATGTCTTCAGCATGTAATTTATTGCAATTCCGAGTTATTAATTTCAGTGTCATTTCTAATTTCTGAAAAGTGAATCTATGAAAAATAAGAAAAAATAAGAACTCTTTTCCTTAGTTCTTGAAGTATACTTTTCATGCAGCCCCCTCACCAGTGGTCCAAGGAGGTTGAAAGATGAGTTTACATCATCCCAGGAATTTCCATAGGGACTCTACAACAGATCAGTGGAGTAAGTGTGATGTTCAACAAGGAAATATTTTGGCTAAGCTTGAAGTTTATTTTCATAGACTCTTGTTGAGCTGTGCCTGAGCATAAACCATGAAATGCTGGAACTGAACAGATACAAGAACAGCAACAACAAAAACCAAAACAAGAAGAACTCCCAATAAAAATAGGAGTAGTCATTTCTGTTGTATAAACCTTAATTTCAGATTCAGATAAAAAACATAACAGGGAAGTTGCCTTAGTAGTTAAAAAGTTTAGGATGAATGATAAGACCTCTTCCTGGATGTTCCGGACTAATTATATGGCTAGTCTACAGTTTTCTAGGTTATTGGGTACTTATGAGATTTTACAGACTCATCTTGTCAAGATCTAGTCACATTAGATTTGGGATAGACATGTTGCCCTGTTCCATGTAGATGTTTGACATGATTTGACTGGCAAGTTTTAATACACAAACAATTCTAGAATGGTCTAGTTATACTAAAGAAGAAGCATATGATTCACCTGGGAAAACTTCATGAGACAACATTTTCTAACACAAAGGGAAATATGAACATGCTTTTTAAAAAGTAACCTTTGAATAGACTTTCTACTAAGATGGGAAAACAAAAGTTCTTGAGCTGAAGCAAAGCAGATGAAGCTTAAGACTTTTAGGGAATGACCTCTATAGAGAAACACTGCTACTAAGGGCTACTCCTGTGCCTCCCTCTATCCATTTGCCTAGGAACACTCTCCAGAGTCCTGCCACTAGGTTTATTCATACCCTGAGGCTATCGTAGAAGGGAAGTTTTATTGCACTTTCTGTGTAAATAAAATAAATCTTAAGAGAGACTGAGTAAGCATGTGTTCTAATGAGCATTCAGGTCAATTTTTATTCTATCTGGACTGGTTCTTCTATTTCTTTAACAAAAATGAAAGAGAAAAAATGTAACTGAGTAGAAAAACACTTGGGATAGATAAAGCTTGGCAGTATCCCAAGGGGCAGTATTTTCTACAGAATAGTTCTGTCTCACGTGACACTTTCCAAGCTATTTTATTATCAGCACTAAAAGCCAGCCAAAGGCAGCTGCTCCTCCTAAGACCCCAGCATTTTCTATTCAACCTCCCACCTCCAGACCACCCTGCTGCAGGCCATAGAAAGAAATGAGTATGTCAGGCAATATCCCAGTGACCTGGAACATATGTGGGTCTCAGAAGGCAGCTCCATCTTCATGCACAAGTGCAACATGTTCCCTGGATAGAGATCCACTTTCCTCCTTCAGGGAGAGGTGAGAAATGACTACCATTTCTCAATTTGTTTCATCAAATTTGCCCCAGGGCTTCCCTTGTGGCTCAGCTGGTAAAAAAAAAATTCACCTGTGATGCAGGAGACCTAGGTTCGATCCCTGGGTTGGGAAAATACCCTGGAGAAGGGAAAGGTTACCCATCCCAGTATTCTGTCGTAGAGAATTCCATGGACTGTATAGTCCATGGGGTTGCTAAGAGTTGGACATGACTGAGCAACTTTCACTTTCAACCTGAATGTACCTGGATTGTAATTTTTCTCTTAATTTTATTGCCAGTAAATTCATAAAAAACCACAGAGATTCCTAATAAGCTCAGGTATCTATAGGGAGAACAGAAAAGTTTGACAACTTAAAAAAAACAAACAAACAACTGTTTCAGAGTCCTGTGCACAGTGCCAAGCAAAGTGATACCTATTCAGACCTCATGTGCAGATGATGTTTTATTCCATTGTCTACAACAGAACTTGACTTGTCTGATTCAGGGTAGAAGGCAATTGACCACCAACAGGGATATCTTCAGAGGAGATCTGTGATGTGCATTGGCTTTCCAAAAGCAATAAAAAATGACCCATGCTGAGAACTGCTTTCCTGATTTCTATAAGAAACAAGGAAAAAGTTAATTCTGCATGATGGAAAGAGAGAAAAGCACCTGCTGCTCCAGAGGACAAGACTGGCTGCAAACCCCAGTGGACCTGTGGGTTCTATAAAGGACAACAGCTTCTACTTTCTACCATCCTTCCCTGTATCCACTTCCTCTCTTCCACCAAAATGTGCAGCTGCCGAAGCCCAGAGTTAACTGTGACAAGGGCAGACACCAAGAACAACAGGGACAGCAAAAATATGTTAATGATGCTCTCAATACTGCCAGTTCTTCAATCCATTCAATTATCTGTACTTTTTCTCCTGATTTCCATCACTTCAGGGCGTTATTTATCAAGTGCTCCATAATTAATCAGGCACCAAGCCTGACTGTGCTAATGAGACTCTATTTACAGCACCCCTCCCCCAAGTTATTCTCCACCCAGAATCCTTACTCCTACTGTATAAAGCTTCTTTCTCATTCTCGTTCTCCTTCCTACAGTGGCCTTGGGGCTTTTGAAATGATCCTCAACAACCAGAAGAGCTCCTCCTGACAGTTTTAAGGAGAATTAACATATAAGCAGTATCAGTTCTGCACCAGTTATCCATCACTACTCCCCTAAAGATAGGAACTTGCTCTGTTCATAGTGAGTGACTCATAAATCCAACATCCTTCACATTTTTCCTTTCCTATTTTCTCCATCCCACCTCACTTAAAGCTCTATCTGTGATCCACAGTTCCACCACTATCCCTCTTTATAATTTTTATTCAACTTTGGGCTATTTTTCTTTTCTTTCCCACTTCCTCATAGTCATAAATTTGCAAATATTCATTCTGTTTCTCCCTGCCTTTTAGTTCTCCTATATAGATATTATTTTTCATTCTATCTAGGAGAAAACATTTGAGGATTTGTAATTCTTCTTTCTCAGTCCTTTGTAGAAGCTTTTGCTGAGTTTTTGAGACAGAATCTACCAGGGAAAAAAACAGAAATAAAGAAATGCAAGTGGACATTAATTCATGACTATTGTTTTGAGTTCTCTCCAACAGAGGTGAAAGCAACACAAACAGTGGAAATATTTGGGGTACATTAAGAGTTGGGACTAGAGAAAGTAGTGATGTCAAGATATGTATCTGGAATCTGGAAATTACATGAAGAAAAGAGAAGAAAGGGCAGGTACTTAGGGAGTCAACTAAAGAACAAGTGGCTGAGAGCCAAACTTGGAATATGAAGACTCTAGTAGGTAAAGCAGGCTAGAACTAGAGGAAGCAGAAAGACAGTAAGAGAACCCGAATGGAAAAGTACATTATCATAGAAGCCCAGGTAAAAGGAGGCATCGGGACTGTACACAAACATCCTATCTCTCCTTTTAAGCATAAGACAGTATTGTCTTCCTGTCCACTTAAAGTTAGGAATGATCACATAATTTGACTTGTTCAATAAAATGTGAATAGGTTTAAAGTGTGTCACTTCTGGCTAGAAACAGTACGCACTTGCAATGCTAAGTCGTTTCAGTCATGTCTGACTCTTTGTGACCCTATGGACTGTACCTCGTCAGGCTCCTCTGTCCATGGGATTCTCCAGGCAAGAATACTGGAGTGAGTTGCTTTGCCCTCGTCAGGCATCTGCCCAACCCAAGGATCGAACTCAAGTCTCTTCAAGTCTCCTGCATTGGCATGCAGGTTATTTACTACTAGCACCACTGGGAAGCCCAATAAGCAGTACAGGGCTTGTCAAAATTCTTTCCTCCTGCTATAGTGACTATGGAGATTATTAAGATCATGATATGCACCCTCCATCAGCCTGGGTTCTGGATTGATTGTAATGTGAAGAGTGCTCCAATCTCTAGTTCATATTGGACATGCAGCATCAGTTCAGTTCAGTCCAGTCACTCAGTCCTGTTCGACTCTGCGACCCCATGAACTGCAGCACGCCAGGCCTCCCTGTCCATCACCATCTCTCGGAGTTGACTCAGACTCACACCCATCGAGTCAGTGATGCCATCCACCATCTCAACCTCTGTTGTCCCCTTCTCCTTCTGCCCCCAATCCCTCCCAGCATCAGAGTCTTTTCCAGTGAGTCAACTCTTCCCATGAGGTGGCCAAAGTACTGGAGTTTCGGCTTTAGCATCATTCCTNCTGGAGTTTCAGCTTTAGCATCATTCCTTCCAAAGAACACCCAGGACTGATCTCCTTTAGAATGGACTGGTTGGATCTCCTCGCAGTTCAAGGGACTCTCAAGAGTCTTCTCCAACACCACATTTCAAAAGCATCATTTCTTCGGCACTCAGCTGTCTTCACAGTCCAACTCTCACATCCATACATGACCACTACCATAGCCTTGACTAGATGGACCTTTGTTGGCAAAGTAATGTCTCTGCTTTTCAATATGCTATCTAGGTTGGCCATAACTTTCCTTCCAAGGAGTAAGCTTCTTTTAATTTCATGGCTGCAGTCACCATCTGCAGTGATGTTGGAGTCCCCCAAAAATAAAGTCTGACACTGTTTCCACTGTTTTCCCATCTATTTCCCATGAAGTGATGGGACCAGATGCCATAATCTTCATTTTCTGAATGTTGAGCTTTAAGCCAACTTTTTCACTCTCCTCTTTTACTCTCATCAAGAGGCTTTTTAGTTCCTCTTCACTTTCTGCCATAAGGGTGGTGTCATCTGCATATCTGAGGTTATTGATATTTCTCCCAGCAATCTTAATTCCAGCTTGCAGCATAAGTGCAAGGAAAATTAAGCATTCTTTATACCCCTTATATAAGGTCTTGTGGACCTTATCTGCTTTATAAAACCTCAAACAGAGATCAATTCTGCAATCCAATATTTTCTGTTTCTACATTTAGGGAGCTGAGCACTACTAGGTAAAATAAGTACTCACATCACTACGACTCCTCAATCTTCAAAATCAGTGAGAACTCAACAACACTTTTATCTGAACTCAGATAGTTCCCCTCCCCCATTTCTACCACAACTCTTCCAAATTTTAATCATTCTTCTCTAAATCCCTATGCAGTCTCAGAAGAGCAAATGGTCTCCTGAATCAACAAGATGTGTATATTGGTCCATCTAATTATGCCCCATTAGTTGCTTAAGTTATCTTTGCTCTTTTTTTCTTCTCCCTTCTCTGATTAAGATGAGTTCTACTGCCCTATCTTCAAGTTCACTAACCCTTTATTCCACATGATCTAGTGTGCTATTGAATCCTTCCACTTAAATCTTCAGTTCAGATATTATTCTTTAGCTCTATAATTTCTGCTTGTTACTTTAAAATATTTTTATTACTGTTGAAATTCTCACTTTATTTTTTCATTGACTTGATTTCAATAAACTTATGATCATGGTTTTGCACTCCTCAGTAGGCAAATTACTTATTTCTTATTAATTAAGATTGGTTTCTGGATATGTATCTTGCTCTTCCATTAGAGCGTTTCTTCATTTTCATTGATTCCATGTATTGTTTTCTATGCATTAGATAAAACAGTCACCTCTCCCAATCCTCTCCCACTGATCACGTGTAGGAGATGAACCTTGTCAATCAGCCTGGCCCAAGTCCTGGTTGCCTCTTAAACCTTTGATTGTCTAATCCACTGTCTTTGTTATTAATGATTTCCAGTTGTTGGGAATGTGCCAAGACCCATCAGTGTCCCGAAGAATGGAAAATGGCCATACACCTGTCCAGTCTTTATGAAGATTGTTAATTGCCTGCCCCTTCAGTTTCCCAATACTGGCTAATAGGAAGCCCAACCTTAAGGCAGCAGCTGGAAAAATCAGGATTTTAGATATGCAATCTAGCCCCTATCAGGCAGAAACCATGAGCTGGATATTTTTGCTTACTTACTGTGTGCTAAGTCAAAGGGAATAGCCACTGAGAGAGCTTATGTGCCCAAACAGAACAACCACTTTTTTTAGTGTGGTCCTGGGGATTGAGTGCCAATCCCAATCAGTCCCCAAAGCTAGGTGATATGGGAGCATATGCCCTGGGTGGTAGCCATAAGAGTTGGGATGCTAAATATAACAAGCTCCTTCCAAGGGGAAGCTGGCAACTTGGTTTTACTGTTGGAGTGAGCCAGAGAGAGAAAAAGGGCAAAGTTCTACCAACTCTTTCAGGATACTGGGAGGACTACAATCAGCATCTAGATGCAAGCTGATTAGAAGCTGGACCCTCTGACAGCAGCTGGAAGTTAGGCAGTCAGACTCTTTCCAGGAAAAATCTGGGAGACAGTATTTTTATCTACTCCCTCTGGGCTGAGTCTGGATGTACAGGCATGAAGAGTGCCTCTGTAACATTTAAACCTGTTTTGTTTGCTATAATACTATTAGATTTGTAAATGCAAGGCTTATTAACTTTCTAAACTAGATTCTTTGGGGGCTCATTCCTCAGATGATAGCCTTAAAAGCTGGAGTGCTAGACACGCAAGCCAAATCCTTCCCTACTCATGGAGTAGCTAGCTGGTGGCTTCCTCCTGAGGAATGCTGCTATGCCAAAGGTGGGGATTATGGTGAGAATGAATCTCAACTTTTGCTATCTATCTTGATGCAGACAGTTTCTCCATTGCCTGATATAATGGGGTAACTCAATTAATATCTATATTTCTCTTAAAGGGAGGGAAATGCTCCATTTGCAGCTGTATAGTCAGAGTCTCCATGGGAGGAGGGGAATTCAGGAGCCTTCTACACGATCATCTGGGTCCAGAGTCTCCCTGGGGTGGGATAATGTTAAAGCATATGTTCTATGCTGCTTTCCAAAGTCCCTCAGTAGGATTCTGCACCAGTTACTCATAGTGGTAATTTGCTTGAAAATGTGCCCTTTATTGGCCAAATTTCCTTCCCTGTTCTACCTCCCCATTTCCCTGCTGGCATTTTCTCCCTCTCCAAACTATACTATTTTTGCTTCCATTCTCATCTAATGGTCCATTTCTGAAAAAAATCCAAACCCACACACTAACACTTATTTAAAAACACAGTCAAACACTTGATTTGAGTTGGTGACTATATCTAAACTCTATCCAAGATATTCCAAACTGGTTTACACTTTCTTGCCTAAGACTTTTCAAAGGCCCACATTCAAGTCTTTGTTTCTAAATCTTGCCTACCTCAAATCCATCCTGTACACAGATCAAACAGTAAGCTCTTTAAAAAGCAGATCTACCTGTCAACTCCTTAACTGAAATCTTTCAGAGTTCTTCACCACCTGCAAGACAAAGCTCAAGCTTCTGATCATGGAATGTTAAGATCCATCATGATCTGGTTCTACTTTTTAGCATCGCTTTTCCTACATCTCAACACAACTGAAGCAACTTAGCAGAAGCAGCAGCAGCATGTTTTATTCCAACAACACCAATCAAATTGTACTCTCCCCCTTCTCTTAATGTACATATAAAGATAAACTAGATTTCACCTCTGTCCTACCTTTTTTAAGAAAACTTTCATTTCCCCTCCTTAATCTAAGTGAAACTTACAACTCTTTACATCTTAGCTCAACATATCAACATCCAAAATAAAATTTTCTAACCTTCCAACACAAGACTAAAGTTCACCTGCCCTTATATTACTGTCTACATATATTTCTTCCACAGATTATAATTTTCTATTTCAGTCACTCAGTCAGTTCAGTCGCTCAGTTAGTCATGCCCAACTCTTTGCAAGCCCATGAACCACAGCATGCCAGGCCTCCCTGTCCATCAACTCCCAGAGTTTACCCAAACTCATGTCCATTGAGTCGGTGATGCATCCAACCACCTCATCCTCTGTCATCCCCTTCTACTCCTGCCCTCAATCCTTCCCAGCATCAGGGTCTTTTCAAATTAGTCAGGTCTTCACATCAGGTGACCAAAGTACTGGAGTTTCAACTTCAACATCAGTCCTTCCAATGAACACCCAAGACTGATCTCCTTTAGGATGGACTGGTTGGATCTCCTTGCACAAGTGACTCTGAAGAGTCTTCTCCAATACCACAGTTCAAAAGCATCAATTCTTTGGGGCTCAGCTTTCTTTATAGTCCAACTCTCACATTCACACATGACTACTGGAAAAACCATAGCCTTGCCTAGAAGTAATTTTCTATTTATGCTGGAATTATTACTAATTCCTCTTCATAGATCTCCATTCCTTGAATTTCTTTCTCTTTTGAATCCAAATGACATATTTCTACCAATGTTAATCTTCCAAAGGAAAATTAATAGAGAGTCTCAGCCAACATGGCTATCTAACCCTATCTCTAATCACTCCATCTTGATCTTCTGTTCAAGTCAGATCAAATTAAATGATTTTCCTAATTCAATGCCGTACTGAAAGGCTCCAGTATGTTACTATGCTCCTGAACATGTCACTGACTAGAATGGGTCTACCCACCTACTATTCCATCAGATTTTATCTCAAACATCACTGCTCTGTGGCACTTTCTCTAAAATTTCCCCTATCCACTTGTTAGCAATTCCTTCTACTGGGTTTTCTTAGCACTTGACAAATATTCCCTTCATAATACTAATCACATTTCCTTGCAATTATTTGTAAGTGCCTACGGGCTCTTCTTTATCATCTTAGTTCAATATCTAATACTCAGTAAATGTGCAATAAAGAATTGTTGAGAATAAATAGATGAGAAAATTAATGGAAAGAAGGACTAATTTTTAATGAAGATAAAGACAATCACAAAGAAGTAAACAATTTCACTCATAGCAAGAGTGACATGTCAAACCATATTTGCCCTTCCTATTGATAGCACAATTCTCACCTTCAAAACTTGAAAGTAAATTTGAAAACAAAACATAGCAAAGAAGAAACTGAGGCTAGAAATGAAGTACAGGAATAAATACAGGAGTCAGGACAAAGGCAAGTTAAACAGAGCACAGTAGAGAGAGGCAGGGAGAATACTGCAAGTCTTATCCTCATCAATTATCACTTTCTAGAGCTGAGGGGTCAGCCTCTTACAACGATAACATAATTCAGCCTTATACATAGGAACCTCACACTCTGCTTCAGCTCAGAATACACATAATCACAATAACTCAAGCAATGGGAGAGTAAACCACAATTCCCCTTGAAGTACTTTCATTATCTCATCACACCTTCCCTATTACCCTAGGGATTTAAACTATCAGCCATGAGAAGCTGCATGTGTACATGCATGCTACGTCACTTCAGTCATGTCCGACTCTTTAGGCAAGAATACTGGAATGGGTTGCCATTCCCTCACCAGGGGATCTTCCCAGGGATTGAACCCGTGTCTCTTATGTCTTCTGCATTGGCAGGTCTACCACTAGTGCCACCTGGGAAGCCCATTGAGAAGCTGCACATTGTGTTAAAGCACAGAAAGAGAAATAGGCAAAGGCATTAATGAAACTAAGCTCCAGGGACTCAGGTAGAAGGAGTATTAATCAAAATAACATTAATTATTTAATGGACTACAGCCACTGCTGGTCACTGCAGTGGCCAGAATGATGGAAATATACCCAATCCACTATTGGGTGAGGTTTTATGTTTTGAACATCTGTCTGCTATAAGTAAGAATATCTTCTGATTCTATTCAGTCTGAGATATTCAAAGCTCTAACCAGAGCTGGAAATTCAGTAAGAAAACCAATAATTTAGGCTACACAGCAAGGTGTGTTTATGATTAGAAAAAAAAAAAAACAGATCACTCAGAAAATAGACATAAGATACATATTTGATCCAAATACTGACTCTTAATTCCAATCTGAAGTCAAAAGATAGAAGGTTTTGAAACTAATATGCTAATAACTGGACAACAGCGAAATGGTACAGTTACTCTTCTTAATATATATAATAAATTCCCAGTCCCTACAATTCACTATTTTCCCTGCCAATGAAAATTTCAAAATACATTAGTTAAACACTGGCAATGCCTAACCCCTCCCTGGCAGGTTCTGAGGTTGTCTTCTCTCAAAAGGATTCTCTTCTTTCACAGATTTTCCATTAAGCATAGGTCAACTGATGAGAGCCTTGGAAGATACAAGAACATCTGTCTAGTAACTTTCATTAATCAAACAGCAAGACCACCATTCCCCCACTCCTGTGAGTGACATGTTTTTCCTCCCTCCCATGGCCCACTCCCTCATCCCTCTTCTGCTGTCTTTCTGTTTCTCTATCACCTATTATGAAAACAAAAACTTCCTCAGAGCCATCAAACACATTACACCTTGGTTGCAGCGTGAACAAGAATGTTTTTAAAAGGCAATGTCTGAATATGACAAATGACATCCGCCCTGTGTTTGGCAGGGTCACAACCAAAGCTGAGCCTCGTATTTACAGTATGCTTTATAAAGCCACAAACATATTCTTAAGTCCCATGGGATGTCATGTCACACAGAACATATGCAATTAATCTCTTATTGTGACATTAATCACCTTTCTCCTCAGGCAAGCCTCTCCCAGGGATGGCTAAGTAGCCATGGCTGGAGCTGCTACTTGTTAGTAATAGTCACGTGTGTTTTTCAGGGTTTGGCACCAGTGCAACATTCTGCCTGAAGCAGCAGTCTTATAAAGGAGTGATCATTGAACAAGGCTCAAACTTAATAGATCATAGAGTAAAATCTTCTGCCACCGAAATGAAACATGCAATGCTTGGAAGAGATGCTCACCCTGGGGAACTGACTGCTGTCAGTTTTAAGCATTATATGAATGTGCCTTACTTTAGCTCTACTATGCCCATTTATTCCAAGACTGAATACACTGAAATTGCAGAAGTTTCAAACCTGGAAATTTGGTTTTAATAACTATAATTACCTGAGTCAAGGCAATGCCAACAAAATAACTTGAACAGGTAACTATAGTTTATTGAAAAATATTAAGAAAGATCAATAATCTCAGACATGCAGATGACACCACCCTTCCTTATGAAAGAAAGTGAAGAGGAACTAAAGAACCTCTTGATGAAGGTGAAAGAGGAGGGTGAAGAGGCTAGTTTAAAACTCAGCATTCCAAAAACTAAGATCATGGCATCTGGTCACATCACTTCATGGCAAATAGATGGGAAAACAATGGAAACAGTGACAGATTTTATTTTCCTGGGCTCCAAAATCACTATGGATACTGACTGCAGCCACAAAATTAAAAGACGCTTGCTGCTTGGAAGAAAAGCTACGATAAACCTAGACAGCATATTAAAAAGCAGAGACATCACTTTGTCAAAAAAGGTCCATATAGTCAAAGCTATGGTTTTTCCAGTATGGATATGAGAGTTGGACCATAAAGAAGGCTGAGTGCCAAAGAACTGATGCCTTTGAAATGCGGTATTGGAGAAGACTCTTGAGAGTCCTTTGGACTACAAGGAGATCAAACCAGTCAAACCTAAATGAAATCAACCCTGAATATTCATTGGAAGGGTTGAAGCCGATGTTCCAATACTTTTGCCACATGATGCGAAGAACCAACTCATTGGAAAAGACCCTGATGCTAGGAAAGATGAAGGCAGGAGTAGAAGGAAACAACAGAGGACAAGATGGTTGGATGGCATTACCAACTCAATGGACATGAGTTTGAGCAAACTCAGGGAGATGGTGAAGGACAGGGAAGTTTCGCATGTTGCAGTCCATGGGGTTGCAAAGAATCAGACATGACTGAGCTACTGAACAAAAACAACAATCCAAGATTTTAATGTCATGTCCTACTCCTTTCCTCAGACTGGTGCCCAAGCACAAGCCCAGAGCCAAACACTTGAATATTCCAAGCATTAACTCTCCAGCATTATGAGGACCTCATTGATGAGGGCTGACTTCCATGTCTCAAGGTCATTATGTAATAGAAAACTTAGACTTGGTCGGCCAGGCAAGGGCAGCTTATTAATCCCAGCCTGAGCAATTGCCTAAGCAGTAGTTCCCAGTCCTGATGCACTTTAACATTTGCTCTTGATACCCTTCCATCGACACATACAGCTTTAAACTCAATTATCACATGTTGGCTTTAACTCCACTTTTTCTGTAATACTCAAGAAAGCTTATCAATGAGTTAGAGTTAAAATATTAAAAATATTGTTGAATCTCATGAATATAAAATTAAACCACTCACATGTTAGTATTTCACTATGAATAACACGATTTGTTATTTAATCACCAAGTCATGCCCAATTCTTCTGTGACCCTGTGGACTGTAGCTCACAAGGCTCCTCTGTCCATGGGTTGAAGTGGGTTGCTGTTTCCTTCTCCAGAGGATCTTCCTGACCCGGGGATCAAAGCCATGCCTCCTGCATTGGCAGGCAGATTGTGCACTATTGGGCTACCAATGAAGCCCCATGAGTAACAAGATACTCACGACAAAACTCACAACTCATGGGCTGAGTTTAGGGTGTCAACACCCTGTAGTTGATGTATGACTCACCATGATAATCCTACCACTTGCTTATTATGACAGACACAGTGCTAAGGACATATATATGTCCCATAGGATGTCATGTCACACTAGCATATACAATTAATCTGCTGTGACATTTTGCATGTGTGTGCACATACACACACACACATATATAATTTCAAGAACTTTCTATATTACATTTATCATTATCAGACTTTATATATTACATTTATCATTATCACAGATAGAAACTATTAGATTACCCGACCAAGGTCACATGACTTGTTTTGGATTCAGGGCTTGAATCTAGTTTTATCCTACTCCAAAGATGATGCTCAAACACTATCCTTATTTATAACCCCCTTCTCACCATTGCCTCAAAACACTGCATGTTCTGCAACAGCAAGAGCATCAATCTGAATACAACATGTATTTGTAGCCTTCATTAGCCCTCATATTTTAAGACCCAGGTCAAATAAATCCTCTCTAATGAGCCTTCTCTGAAAATTTCACAGATGTTATTGTTTTCCTCTAGTGCAACAATTACCAACCAGGATAACTTTGATCCTCAGGGAACATTCTGAAATCTTTAGAGACATTTTTTGCTATCGAAATTGGAGGAAGCCTACTGGTGCCTAACTGTACTATGGATGATAGCAAACATCTATAATGCACAGGAAATCTCTCACAACAGAGAACCATCCCTCTGTCTCAAATGTCAAAAGTGGGATGCTGAGAATCCCTGTTGTATATGATAATACACTTTGTAACTTCCTTATGGAATTTAACATTTTTGCCTTGCAAAATTCCCAGAGGTCAAAGATGACATGCTATGTAATTTTGTTTTCTACATTTCTTTCCTCCTGCGTGATTAACATCTTCAATTACATATTGGGTACTCAACAAACATTGGGTGTGGGCAAAATGTCTGATAATCATTCCAGGAACACTTGACTTTTCAGAGCAAACTCTGAAATGCCTATTGGAAGAGCGATGTGCAACAATGGCTATATCATAGAACTGTACAAATTTTAGAGATGGAGAACGTATTAAAGAAACAACAATCTTATTTTAAAGACATGATGATGAGGGCCAGAGAAGTCAAGGGAACTGGTTAAGATCACAGACCAAGGGCCACTTGCCTGGCCCTCAAACTGGGACGATTCTCAGATAACTGCCAAAGCGATGACAGAAAAACATCAAAAATAGAAAGCACCTCTTTAAAAAGTAAAATTTATCATTTCCTAAGAAAGTGAAATCTTTCTCATGACGTGTCAAGTGCATGAATTGTTTTTTTTGTGTGTATTTTTAATCATAAACACGCTATGTATCAGTGCCTCCTCTAATCATAGTGACAGTGGCGATCAATGCCTTTTACAGAGATTTGTGGAAACCACAAAGAGTCAAACGTTGCTACTATGGAGATAAATGTCCTTGAAGGCTCTCAGCCTTAGCTCACCACTAAATGCCTCCTTGGAGGATGTTTTATTTGATCCCCACGTTATTACTGGAATGGGGCAGTGGTTCAGAATTGGCTCAGAAAAGTACCCAAGCTTTTACGTCAGGACCTAAGTTTATGACTCATACACAAGACAGCTCTACCTTGAATTCTCTCTTACCATCTCTTGTTCTTGTCTAGTCCTGGTGGATTTTTCATCCGATTAGTACATGAGATCTCTTAAAAAACAAAATGGGAAGTTCTCTCTTAACATACACTCAGACACACAAACATTATGACTGGAAATTTGTGTTCTCTGGAGAAATGAATGTCTGTGCCTCCCTTAATTCACCTACATCTGTTAATAAGTAGTTCACAAGTGCTAAAAAAGTGACTTAACTGCTTTATATTCTGAAATTTTTACAATGTCTATGGATGTGTGCACCAGCCAAAGAGACCAAAAGTTTTATGTGGCTTACTTCAGGAGGGATTGCCTTGCTTTATCCACAACAGCTTGTGCTCAGTTGAGAGAAACCAAACAGAAGAGAATGCCACACTAGCCCAAAACAAAAGCAAGATATGCCCTACACCGGTAAGTAAACACTGTCACAAATGATGGAGCGAGGTTAAACGGCTGTCCTGACACTGCGATCCTGAGCCTCAGCTCTCTCCTCAGTTAGTAAACCAGTGACCTCCTGAGATGCATGGAAAGGCAGCCTCCGTTAGCCTTCCATTGCACTGTGGGCAAAAACAAAACAAAAACGGAGGCATCATATTTTCTTACTCAAAGGAGAGCTGCGTCCTCCTCCCAAACTGGCTACAGATCCAAGTGTGAGAACACTGGGCTGCATAGCACCTTTTCACATTTTCAACACATCACACAGTCTTGTGTGTAACCCCCTCCTCTCACATAGAAAGTAAAATCCTTACATAAATATTAATGAGTAGTAGACCCAGGAGCAGAAAGGTATCAATCTGGCAGCACTTCATAATGATTTCAATTCTCTCCTTCAAAAGCCACAATTAAGTCCCAGAGGGAAAATTATCTTTTGTGGATAATGCAAATAATGGGGTTTTTAATATATTCACAGATTCATAATGATATTACTATTATTAATAGTGACAATAATGAATAAATTTGCTACTAGAAAATAAGTAGACAGTCCAGATTTTATAATCCTATTAAGCATCTCTGTATTTTATATGTTGCATATTATTTTTTCTTTATGAGATGACCTGAGTCACATATGCACTTTTATAGCTTCCTAGAGATATAAGAAAATGAAGCTATAACTTTTCATTTCTCTCTGGCACATATGATATGTATAAGAATATGCATATGTATAAATTTTTTTCTTTTGCTTCAGCTCTTTGATCTGAAGAGTTGAAATTACTTTCCATTTGATTTTATTCAAAAAAGCCATATTCCCCTCCAGAGATGTTTAAATAAAAAGGAAATTATCCACCAAAACAAAGCTATCCACAACTAATGTGATGTTTCTTAAGTAACTTTTGTCACTGACCAACACAAATAAGGTAGTCAGCAAGTAATGTTACACGAACATTAATAACAGCAAGCAATGTTACAAGACTGCGGCGCTAATACTGAAGTCAGGCAAAGTATGAGCAATCAACTTGTTGAGCATTCGAAAGATATAAGTGGACCTATCACATTGATGTGATTTCCTAAAATAGCCTTTAACAATCTGCTAAACTCCCCTTGTTGCTGCTGCTGTTAAGTTGCTTCAGTCATGTCTGACTTTGTGTGACCCCATAGATGGCAGCCCACCAGGCTCCTCTGCCCCTGGGATTCTCCAGGCAAGAATCCTGGAGTGGGTTGCCATTTCCTTCTCCAGCGCATGCATACATGCTAAGTCGCTTCAGTTGTGTCCGACTCTGTGCAACCCTACGACCAGCAGCCCATCATGCTCCTCTGTCCACAGGAATATTTAGGCAAGAATACTGGAGTGGGTTGCCATTTCCTTCTCCCCTTACTATATAGGAAACTATCAGAAGAGAGATGAGGACACAAAAACAATAAAACAAAAACAACACTATCAGGAAGACAGAATGGAAAAGAACACAATTGAATTGATACATTTAAAAAGAGACAGACATCGATTGCCTCAAAGGTACTAAGGAATTCATCTCTCTAACTGGTTGATACTGTGCCCAAACATGTGAATTTGCCAACCATCCAGTGGCTTTATCATTGCATATGCAGTCACATGGGCTTCCCCTGTGGCTCAGCTGGTAAAGAATCCGCCTGCAATGCGCAAGACCTGGGTTTGATCCCTGGGTTGGGAAGATCCCCTGGAGAAGGGAAAAGCTACCCATTCCAATATTCTGGGCTGCAGAATTCCATGGATTATACAGTCCGTGGGGTCACAAAGAGTCAGACACAACTGAGCGACTTTCATGCAATCATATAGCATGCAAGAAGAGTAAATGTATTTTAGGTCATCTTGAACTTGAGGAAAAACTTACTGTACAAGTTTTCTCTTCTTAGTTATTCTAATACTTGATAAATCAACAAGGTCAGGTATTTTTTTGGCCTTTTGTCATGCATAATAAACAGTTCTTGGTGTCTTCTACTGTTAGGAAAATGTAGACCAAGTCAAAGTTTGGCACTGGAGAGGCAGCATGGAAATAAATACACTGGCAGTTCCCAAGGAAAGTTCAAGGTTAAAAGATCCTGAGGTCCTCAAGTGCCACAGCCACCTCTGACCTTACTACTTGGGGCTCTGAAAAGTTTATTCCAATAAATTTCAAAATTTATTTTATATCAGAGTTACCTGGATAGCTTTTTAAAATACAGATTGCCTGGGCCCATCCAGGACTTTCTGACCTGGTAGAAAGAGACCTGACTTGACTTTCTAGAGAGGCTGAGAATTTGTATTCCTGGTGGCTCAGCGGTTACAGCATCTGCCTCCAATGCGGGAGACCTGGGATCGATCCCTGGGTGAGGAAGATCCCCTGGAGAAGGAAATGGCAACCCACTCCAGTATTCTTGCCTGGAGGATCCCATGGACAGAGGAGCCTGGTAGGCTACAGTCCACGGGGTCTCAAAGAGTCGGACACGACTGAGCGACTTCACCTCAAGGAGTTCCTACATAACACCCATGCTTCTGGTTCAAGAACTACAATTTGCAAATCACTGTTCTATTAAATTGTGTGTGGATTTCCAAGAAAATCTTGTCATAGCTTCTGATACTTAAATCCTATCTCCACATTAAACAAATACTATCACAGTCTTGGATTGAAAATTAAACATTTTAGAGTTAACTTTATCTGCCCGATATTAAATATTCAAATGGATAAGGCTATTTAAATTCACTGGTAATGATAGCCACAACAGGATATTCTACAGCTATGGGATTTTGTTGAAGAACACTTAATTCTACTGACAGAATAAAGAAAATAGGAGGTATAGCCTCATCCTTTATAATGTCAGTTTTTTATATGTAAAGGAAATATTATGACCAATCTGTAAAAATAATGGGTTATAGATTTGACATCATTTGGTTTTTAATTTTAACAGTTTTGCAAAACCTATCTTCCAAGAGTATTTCATTCAAAAAATAATTCCTTAAACATAAATCTGTAAAATGCCAACTGTGTGCATGGTACTTTGTCAGGAACTTTGGGAGATTAAAAAAAAAAGATGCAAGTTTCACTTACTTTGAGAAAAATCATACATACACTCACTTGTAGAAGCATCGCAACATATAAAAAGTTGAAGGTAAAATTTTAACTTCATAAGAAGATTCAGGTGTCATAAAATAGAGGCATGATAAACTGTTGTAGATAACTCATCTTTTTAAAAAGTTCTGAGTTTTTTATTTCATCAAATAGAGGTCTTCTCCATGTAGAAATAAATTTCTAGGCCCAAGACGGAGCTGCCCCTGCCTGGGGTGACACATCAACAAACCAAAACTTGATTCATTTTCATGTCACGGTAAATGCTATTTTTTTTAGTAGAAACTCAGTATGTCTGGTCATCCACTTCTAAAAGTCAAGCTATCTCTGGGCTCTATACTTATTTCCTTGTTCTTTCTCACCCTAAACAAGGCTGACTATGTTGTCCAAGCCAATCAGATATTTTCTACTTTTCTCCGTCTTATTTTTTTTCCTATAAAAGTTTTCCATCTTCCATTCCATTTTGCAGTTCACTAAATGGAAACAATTTCCTTCATGAACAGTTAAATAAAGTTCATATATAGCATCTAAATTGTCTTTAGTCACTTTAAATATTACCAAATTAATCAGATGTGAAAGTTCTCTTGAACAATCTCTATGCCCCCATTCTATTGAATACTGTTATTTATCTCTTCAATCTTCTAATAAAATTACCCCCAATTCACTGTGCCTTTCACTCAACCAATATGAACAAATTTATACATCAGACACTTTGCAGGCAATGGGGAGCAAATCTGATTGGATTACATGACATCTCCCTAAAAGCTATTTCTGTCTAATGGGAGAGATGGAAAAGAGGCATTCATGCTATGGTTGGGTAAGCACCAAGACTAGGGAAGAGCTTTTCAGTCAGATGCAGCAAGCTCTTCCTTAATGTTCTAATATTGGAGACACATCTTGAACTAAACACAAGAAAGGCCAAAAACCATAGTAGGAATGGAACTACACAGCAGATCGAACAACATGCCCGACAGCCTCCAAGTACAGTAGAACTCATTGTGTTTAAGAAAATGCAAGTTATTCAGTAATGGTGGGAAGAAAAAGGTGTGAAGAAATAGTGAAAATAATTAGCCCACCAGAAAGTTAGACCCCAAATGAAGAGCTTCTGAAGTCATCTTAAGAAACTCAGGTATAATACTAAGGCAAATGGAATCCATTAAAGTATATCAGAGAAGAATGGTAGGATGGGTTCCCTTCCAGGCAGATCAATCTTAGTTCACAGTTCAGTTCAGTTCAGTCGCTCAGTTGTGTCTGACTTTTTGCGAGCCCATGGACTGCAGCACACCAGGCCTCCCTGTTCATCACCAACTCCCAGAGTTTACTCAAACTCATGTCCATTGAGTCGGTGATGCCATCCAACCATTTCATCCTCTGTCATCCCCTTTTCCTCCCACCCTCAATCATTCCCAGCATCAGGGTCCTTTCCAGCGAGTCAGTTCTTCGCATCAGATGGCCAAAGTATTGGAATTTCAGCTTCAACATCAGTCCTTCTGATGAGTATTCAGGAATGATTTCCTATAGGATGGACTGGTTGGATTTCCTTGCAGTCCAAAGGGATTCTCTAGAGTCTTCTCCAATACCACAGTTCAAAAGTATCAATTCTTTGGTGCTCAGCTTTCTTTATAGTCCAACTCTCACATCCATACATGACTACTGGAAAGACCATAGCCTTGACTAGATGGACCTTTGTTGGCAAAGTAATATGTCTGCTTATTAATATGCTGTGTAGGTTGGTCATGACTTTCCTTCCAAGGAGTAAGCCTCTTTTAATTTCATGGCTACAGTCACCATCTGCAGTGATTTCGGAGCCCCAAAAAATAAAGTCTAACACTGTTTCCCCATCTATTCGCCATGAAGTGATGAGACTGGATGCCATGATCTTTTTTTCTGAATGCTGAGTTTTAAGCCAACTTTTCACTCTCCTCTTTCACTTTTATCAAGAGGCTCTTTAGTTCTTCACTTTCTGCCATAAGGGTCGTGTCACCTGCATATCTGAGGTTATTGATATTTCTCCAGGCAGACTTGATTCCAGCTTGTGTTTCATCCAGCCCAAAATTTCGCATGATGTACTCTGCATGTAAGCTAAATAATCAGGGTGACAACATACAGCGTTGATGTACTCCTTTCCTTATTCAGAACCAGTCTGCTGTTCCATGTCCAGTTCTAACTGTTGCTTCCTCACCTGCATACAGATTTCTCAAGAGGCAGATCAGGTGGTCTGGTATTCACATCTCTTTCAGAATTTTCCACAGTTTATTGTGATCCACACAGTCAAAGGCTTTGGCATAGTCAATGAAGCAGAAATAGATGTTTTTCTGGAACTCTCTTGCTTTTTTCCATGATCCTGCAGATGTTGGCAATTTGATCTCTGGTTCCTCTGCCTTTTCTAAAACCAGCTTGAACATCTGGAAGTTCATGGTTCACGTACAGCTGAAGCCTGGCTTGGAGAATTTTGAGTGTTACTTTACTAGTGTGTGAGATAAGTGCAATTGTGCGGTAGTTTGAGCATTCTTTGGCATTGCCTTTCTTTGGGACTGGAATGTGGTCACTGCTAAGTTTTCCAAATTTGCTGGCATATTGAGTGCAGCACTTTCACATCATCATCTTTTGGGATTTGCAATAGCTCAACTTGAATTCCATCACCTCCACTAGCTTTGTTCCTAGTGATGCTTCCTAAGGCCCACTTGACTTTGCATTTCAGGATGTGTGGCTCTAGATGAGTGATTATATCATCATGATTATCTGGGTCGTGAAGATCTTTTTTGTATAGTTCTGTGTATTCTTGCCACCTCTTCTTAATATCTTCTGCTTCTGTTAGGTCCAGATCATTTCTGTTCTTTATTGTCCCCATCTTTGCATGAAATGTTTCCTTGGTATCTCTAATTTTCTTGAAGAGACCTCTAGTCTTTCCCATTCTATCATTTTCCTATATTTCTTTCACTGATCACTGAGGAAGGCTTTCTTATCTCTCCTTGCTATTCCTTCAAACTCTGAATTCAGATGTGTATATCTTTCCTTTTCTCCTTTCCTTTGTGCTTCTCTTCTTTTCACAGCTATTTGTAAGGCCTCCTCAGACAGCCATTTTGCTTTTTTGCGTTTCTTTTTTCTTGGAGATGGTCTTGATCCTTGTCTTCTATACAATGTCATGAACCTCTATCCATAGTTCATCAGGCACTCTATCAGATCTAGCCCCTTAAATCTATTGCTCACTATCACTGTGTAATCGTAAGGGATTTGATTCAGGTCATACCTGAATGGTCTAGTGGGTTTCCCTACTTTCTTCAATTTAAGTCTAAATTTGGCAACAAGGAGTTCACAATGGCATTTCCTAAATTGGAACCACTGTTTTATTAATAGTTCTCCAAGTGCGCTATACATTCTCTGAGTGCCTACGAGAAAAAAAGCAGACCTTAGCAATGAGAATAACTGAAAACCTAGTCATCCACATGATAAGCTTTTAAAACGTGCAGATGTTCAATGGCCATTCTTGGGCTGATTTTGTTTTACCATGTCTCTTGAGGTGTTTTCTGAGGCCCAGCCTCCAGTAAAATAATTCCAGGAATAGATACAGTGGTCCAGCCAAGGCCTGAGTCATGTTGACTATCAATAGGGCTGTCCTCACTGATTTCTCACAATCACGCAACTACTTTTCACCGGTTCAGAAAGGGAGAAATATGCTGGCTGGTGGCCTCACTGGCGTCCATGATGGCTCCCTATAGTTTCTTCTACCCACACTGCACAAACCTGTTGTCTTAGAATCATGCTCTCAGAACCTCTTCCACGGGGTTATGCCCTTTGTTCTTTCTGCACGTTATTCTCACAGTTTTTGACCACTGTTTAAATTCTCCATCACTGGAAATTTTCACCCTTGGTTTTAGGATACAGCCCCTCCATACCTCCGTCGGTAAAGAATCCGCCTGCAATGCAGGTGATGTGGGTTCAATTCCTTGGTCGGGAAGATCCCCTGGCAAAGGAAATAGCAACCCACTTCAGTATTCTTGCTTGGGAAATTCCATGGACAACGGAGTGAGCAGGCTGCAGTTCATGGGATCGCCAGAGTCGGACACCACTGAGCAACTACACCACCGCCACCGCCGCCGCCGCTCCTCCGTGCCTTTCTGCTCTGGCTTTCTACTACGACTAAGTCACTTCAGTCATGTCCGACTCTGTGCGACCCCACAGACGGCAGCCCACCAGGCTCCCCCGTCCCTGGGATTCTCCAAGCAAGAACACTGGAGTGGGTTGCCATTTCCTTCTCCAATGCATGAAAGTGAAAGTGAAGTCGCTCAGTCGTGTCCGACCCTTAGCAACCCCATGGACCGCAGCCTACCAGGCTCCTCTGTCCATGGGATTTTCCAGGCAAGAGTACTGGAGTGGGGTGCCACTGCCTTCTCCGCTCTGGCTTTCTACTTTCTCTTTATTTTCTGGTTGAGCCTCACTCTCCATTTCCTGTCTCTCATTTTCACCAAATTAAATTCAATAAATGTATTTTCTTAATGTCTGCGACTTCATACTAAAGACGTGATAAAGGTATTTTGAGTACAAACCTTAGAAGTAAAGCAAAAGAGGAACTAAAACTGTCTGAACTGTAATGGCTTTTTCCCATTTTTGAAGCAAAATTTTCAAATGAATACCTGGAATGTTCTCTAATATCTTTGAAGAAAGCAATTTAATCAAAAATCAGAGTGCTTCTAGTTAATTTAATTCCCTCCAGACCCATATTCCTTCCAAATTGCACACTTCAAAACTACAGAGCCAAAGAATTTTAGTTGCCCTCTGAGGATGCCTGAAGAGAAGGGGGGAAAGGTCCATAAAAGCAAATGAAACTGAAGCTAATTTATGGAGAGAAAAGGAAAAATAGTGAAGAAGTTTCAATTAATCTGTGATCGATTTAACACTTAAGAACTATTGTCAAGAAAGAAAGCAATAGTGGAATTTATGTAATTATTTAGAAGTTATTGAAGGGAACACATTGTATAGGGTATCAATACTATAGCCCACATGAAGGATGGATTGAAACAATATAGGAAATTACTGGCTTGAAAATCTAAAGCTTGCCATACCATAGGGACACTGTAACTACAAGTTTAAAAATGTAGGGTAAGAGTACCTAAGATAGAAAATGGTTACAGATTGTAACTTGGACAGATTCTTAGGTACCTGGACTGGCTGCAGTCACTGACAACTGGGTTTTGAGATAACTGAGAGTCTAGGGTGGTCCACTGATTATCTTAAAATCGTAGACCTTCCAGATCTCTATTGCTAGACAAAGGGCAATTCCATTCTATGTAGACACTGTAGTATTTAAGCAAGTCTAACCTGGGTTGTGGTTTCCACGGGAACAACCAAAGTCATTAGAGAAATTGTTTGTCAAAGATGTATTTTGTAAAACTACCACAGTAACTGACATGCAAATAAAGAAATGGATACATGTCAGGATGACAATTATTCCTTACAACTAAATGGAGTTATTCTAACAATAGTGCTCTTGTCAGTTTTGTTTCTAATCAGGGAAATTGACTCTTTGTATGTGTACATGAAGACGTAAAAGTCTTTTATGTCCAACTGTGATATTTTGGTTTTTACTTGTATTCAATGAGACTGAGCAAGGAAGAATGAGAAGAAACTTATTTCTGCAATTTAGTGTTGAGTGGAAGAATGTGCCTGCATGTGAGTATGCACCACCACACACACACTCAAATCCATACACATGGGTGTATACGGGTGACTCTCTGCCTGCTAGGCTCTGGGCTTCCCAGGTTAGCATGACATACGAATGTGCGTGCTGCATGGTCCTGTGTAGATACTGTGTAGAAACCCATTTCCCAGGCTCTTTCAGCCTCATCTCCTATCTCATTTTGAAGTCATCACTGTGGTTCTGCCATGCAGAGTCTTCTTTCTCTCTGGCTACATTAACTTCACTGCCTGTCTAGCCATCTTTGCCCTTAATAACAGTTGTCTCCAATCCCATAAAGATCCAGGCTCTGTTTTATACACTTAATATGTAATATTTCTAATCATAATTACCAAATACATTTGTGCTACTACTAGTTCCATTTTTCAGGTGAGGAAACAGAGGCTGAAGTATATTAAGTAACTACCCAAGTCCCAGAACTAGGAACTAATGAAGCCAGGACTTGAATTTAGTCTCTGCCTGAAGAATCCACATTCTAAACCCCGTGCTTATAAACTTCTGCCTTGTCTCAAGGAGCAGAGAAGCTGCTAACGTCAGCATTGTGGCATCTTGGTGTTGTTGCATCTTAGTGTTAATCCCCCTTATCACTGTTCAGAATTAAGCTAAACCCAAACCCACATTCCCCTGTTACTGACATGAAACCATCACGATCCTTTTCATCCTTCCTTGCCCATCAGTGGATATTTTGTACTTTAAAGTATTCACCATGCAAATTAGGTAAAGAAGCAGAAGACATGCTATTAATATTAGACCCCGGGGTTATCATTCGGGAAAAGAATTGAGGAAAATATGCAATGAAACATGAAATGCTTTCTTTCTTCACATGCCTTTGTGGAGGGAGACTTGGATGAATTTTAGACACGTATATTAAGATTTTAGGATTGAACACTTGCTCAAGTTCTATTAAAACTTAGACCAAAAGTTTTAACTTTGCAAGAGGAGGGCTAGAGAAAGTTAAAAAGGACATATTGCTGAAGGCTGGTAGAAAGAACAATTCTAACTTCAGCTACTGGTGGTTCTCTTTTCAGGCTGACCTTCTTCTGCCTCCTAGGGCACACATTAGCATGACTAGAAAGTGCATTAACTCGGGTGCTCCAATCCCCTGCAATATCTGAAAATTTCCAGACTATAGAAAGCTTATCAAAAGGTACACAGAGCTACCCCTGCTGCTATCAATTAAAATGCAATCAATGAAAACTACGGGGACAGTTTCTCTCCAAACTGAAAATGACATGCTGAAGTCCTGTCCTTCAAATATCTCCATTACTCCTGATGATGTTGCTGTTGCCCTGTCTTTGGAGCTTTCTTCTTCACCCTAACCCACTTAACATCAAGCCATGGCAATCTCTCTCCATCTCATTCAGCTCTTACAACATGTGACTTACACACAGTAAGCTCCAATGGAAGGGTCATGAGCTTTGGAGTCAGTCTCATCAGCTGTGAATATTTAACCTCCCCCATTTTCATTAAAACCAGCATTTTAATAAACCTCTTTGGGTTATTTTTGAAGACTGTAAATGTGATCGTACATGAAATTTATTGAGTGCAATACTGGCTATATTGTGAGCTCTTAGCAAATGGTTGCAAGTGTTATCATCATGTGAAGTCCATCTTAGAATAGACATTCAAGCACACCCAGGGGAAAGATTTCACTCATGCTCACATCAAATCCAGCTCTCCACCAAAGGCACTCAGCAGATACAGACTGTGTAAGAATTCTCCTACACAATAACATCCCTTTAAGACCCTGATAGGTAACCATTTTACCTAATTTCAGAGATACTTAAGCAAAATGAGAAGACAGAGGAATCTGTTTCAATTCGAAGAATAAGAGAAAACCCCTAAAAAAACAGCTAAAAAAAACAAATAATTTACCAGATAAAGAGTTCAAAGCATTAGTAAGAAGAATGCTAACTGAATTAGGGAATATAATGGATGAATGCAGTGAGAATCTTAATAAGGAACTAGAAAATATAAGAAAAAACAGTTCAAATTGGAAAATAAAATAACTAAAGTGAAAACCACACTAGAAGGAATTAACAGCAGACTAGGTGATATAAAGAATGCATAAGTAATCAGGAAGAAAGAATAATGGAAATTACCCAATAAGAAGAGCAAAATAATAAGACAAAAATGAGAACAGTTCAAAGACCTCTGGAGCAACATCAAGTATACCAACATTCACATCATAGAGGTCCCAGGAGAAGAAGACAAAGAAAAAAGTTTTGAAAATGCATTTGGTGAAATTGTGGATGAAAACTTTCCAAACTTGAAAAAGGAAACAGATCTCCAAATACAGGAACCACAGAGGGTCCCAGACAAGATGAACACAGACTCACTCCAAGACATACTGGAATTAAAATGGCAAAACTTAAAGACAGAGAATGCTAAAAACAGCAAGAGAAAAACAGTCATTTTCAGAGGAACCTTCATAAAAGTCACAGCTGATTTTTCTCCAGGAAATTTGCAGGCCAGAAGGGAGGGGCATGAGATATTTACAGTACTGAAAGGAAAAAACCTGCAACCTAGGCTATTCTGCCCAGTAAGATCATCACTTATAATTGAAGGAATGATATAGAATTTCCTAGTTAAAAACAAACAAACAAAAAAGCTAAAAGTGTTCATCAAAATTAAGCATAAATTAAAAGAAATGTTAAAGGGTCTTCTCTAAGTGGAAAAGAGTAGACATTCTTCTTATCTTGCCATTATTAGAATGACTAGACTCGCCTTCCACGCAGTGTATGCATTTAAAATTCACTTTGGGTTTTCCTGTCTCTGGTATGGTTTATCCTATAGCAAAGGGATGTATTCTATATGCTGCTACATGTCATGTTTCTCAAGCACTTAGTACTTAAGATCCCTGAGTGACTCAAGAACATCTCAGAACTACCTGCTGCCTTTAAAATTAAATACAAATTTCTGTTTTTCAATAACATACCTATCCTGCCTATCCTACCAAACACTACAAACAAGTGAAATGTACTACCCCAGGCATACTTTCACCTATTTCACCTGGAAACTTAAGAGTTTTTCATTCTGCTTTATTCCACACAGGAAAAATTTCTGTTGGGTTACTATGAATTCATATTTCTTCATTTTTATAAGCCCACGTGCCATTTTCACTGAAGGTTCTTTCATTCATACCACTCAGCACTGAGTTCTTCAGTGCAGTCTATATGTACTCAAAGTACTGGCTTTCAGTTTGCATTTTATTCATGTGTACTACATTGCTTTGCTTCAGAAAATTTATTCAATATTTGTTTGTCCTTCAGGTTTTAATATGCTCTTTGAAGTGAGATAACAAATATTTTATATGCTATCTATCTCAAAGTTAGTGAAAATACCAGGATACCAGAATAAACATTAATAGGCTGTGCTCTTCAATAGAGTGTCTGTATCTCCCTTCATTTAGGTCTTATGCTATTCAAGTTTCCACCCTCTACTGGAAAAATCTGGAACTGAAGAAATTCTGATGCATCTCTATTGTGTGCTAAGCCACTTCAGTCATGCTCGACTTCATGAGCACTATGGACTACAGCCTGCCAGGCTTCTCTGTCCAGTGGGATTCTCCAGGCAAGAATACTGGAGTGAGAGGTCATCCTCCTCCAGGGGATCGTCCCGACCCAGGGATGGAACCTGTCTCTTATTGTCTTCTGTGGGTTATCACTAGAGCCACCTGGGGAGCCCACTCTATTGTTCTTACATAAATAACCATCTAGCACTGACTGTTTACAACAGGCAGCTCATTCACTGAGGCTTAGAACTCAAATCATAGTAGAGTTTCACTTTTTTCCCTCTTTCATTTTCTTTCTAAGAATGTTGCTATGGAAACTACACTGGGTTTTCGTTCTCTGCCTTCGTCATGCTTCTGCTCAAAAGCCAGGGAGAGAGAGACATAGATCAGTGAGGCAAAGTGACAGCCTCTGGGGATAGAGGAAGGCCATGGGGAAAGTATGTATACTCAGGACACTGATTCACAGCTACTTTTCCAGCGAAGACAGGTCGATTTGACCATCCTTTAGGAGGATTTAATTAAAAACCAGTATGGGCCAGACTATGTAGTGTGGTGGCAACATGGATCACCAGCATCCAATAGTGGCATGTCAAAGAAGGTGAGGGTTACTCAGAGATGGCCCCACACATATTAACAGTTTCTGTTGTGTGCTTCTTTCAAGCAAGAAGTTCATTTGGTGCTCATCCTTTTTTTACTCAGGGAAATTTACTGACCATGGGTTGAATTCACTTTTCATGTTTTTAGGTCACTGGGGGCAAGGAAGGTCGCTGTCTCGTCCCTCCTTAGTTCTCTCAGTGGTGGGGACTTTTACATACTATCATTGATGAATTAAAGGAAATACTCAGGCTGCAGAAATTATAAACTGCTTTTAAGGTGCTCTCACTCTGGCTGCAGCAATGGCTGCTGCTAATATTTCTGCTGTAATATCTTCTATACATGACTTTACAGTTTTATAGATACCATTTTATTTTTCTACGTATTTTCACTTCTTCCTATATTAGGAGAAGGTAAGGAGCTGTTTGGTGCCTGGAGGCATCCTACAAAGTCCCCTGTGAATCCCTGATATATCAGCAGTGGGTTTCTGGTTCTCAACTTGGAAAACCCTTCTGTCCATTTGCCAGGCAATGTTTCCTAGGAGTGAACTCTGCCAACTTTCATGGCATCTGGCAAGCTGGGAACATGTTCTGAGGATATGAGATTTGATGACCATATGCAGTTCTCTCTCATCTACATACACTGTCCAAATCTTTCTACATTACTCTCTCAAGTCTATACCTGTCCATTCACATCCCCTTTACCTTCACTCCTGCCCCTCTCTCACTTCCTTCACCTCTAATTCAAACCCTCTATTCAATGGAGCTTTTAAGGTTTCAGACCCTGCAATCACATGGCTTCCACTGTACCTCATCCCTTCCTGATCATACATGGAAAGGGAAAGAAATTCAAGTTCTGAGGGTCTAATTTCTTAACAGCTATAAGTTGTATCTCTTATGCTGACCAATAACACTGCCTATGAACCCACCACTCAGGCATACGTATTCTTGCCCTATATGTAACATATGAATGTGTGGTGTATGAAGCATTGTTGGTGTCTTTAAGAGTTCCTAAATGATAAAACAGTTTTCTTAATATAATAAGTCAATTTAAGATAGTCCTACTTAAATATACAATGTACCAGGTGCTATTTGAAATTTTGGGAACACAATAGAAAATAATGGTACCCAACTCATAGAATTATTAACCTAAGGAGGCAAATGCAAATAAGCAATAATGAGGTTTGAAGAAGGTGGTACAAAAAAGCACCATGGAGTACAGAGAAGGGGAACACAACTCGGTTTAGACATGGACAGGTACATGAGTAGACAAACAAGTTGTCTTGGTGGAAGTCATACCTAGTTTAAGAACTAAATGATGAACATCTATTGGTAGATAAATAGGAGGTGAGATGTGGAAAGTAAGGTGAGAAGAATTTTGGAGGCTGAAGAAACAGCATATACAAAATCATGAGAGTAAATAGAGCATTACACACTTAGAGAACTACAAGGAATTTAAGATGGCTAAAGTGTTTGGAAATCAAGAGATATCATCTGAGGATTAACAAAGTCCAGATCCCATAGGGCCCTAAAAGTGAAAGTGAAGTCGCTCAGTCCTGTCTGACTCTTTGCAACACTGTGGACTATAGCCTACCAGTCTCCTCCATCCATGGGATTCTCCAGGCAAGAATACTGGAGTGGGGTGCCATTTCCTCCTCCAGGGGATCTTCACTGGAGTGGGTTGCCATTTCCTTCTCCAGGGGATCTTCCCAACCCAGGGATCGAACCTGGCCGCATTGGAGGCAGACAGCTTTAACCTCTGAGCCACCAGTGAAGCCATTATCTGAGGATTAACAGAGTCCAGATCCCCTAAGGCCCTATAGGTCATGGTAAAGATTGAGAGATTTGGCCTGACAATGAATGTTTTAAAGCACAGAAATAATCTGATCAAATCCTTAAAATATGGTAATCTAGGAAAAGGATAATGATTGCTTGGATTAAGACTGTTGTAGTTAGGATGGATAGAACTGGATGGATGAAGGAGATATTGAAGAGGTGCAATTAACAGAACTTGGTAGACTTGACTCCTAAGGGTATGAACTGTGCTTACGTTCCCCTGTATCCTTCACAGTGCCTGCCATGGTATTTTAAGTGCAGAAGGGATCTGATAAATATTTGTTGAATGAATGAATAAATGAAGCCTCTAAAACCTCTCTCCCTAGAAGAAATATGAATTACATTCATGTTTCATTTATAAGGAATGTGATGAATGCTGAAAGCAGAAGCAAAGCTTTTTCAGCATCAGTCTTGTTGAAGGAGCAAGTAGGAATTTCAGAGTATTGCTGTGTACAGTCCCAGGGGACCATGGCTGCTTTGAGGCCAAGGATTCAGGGCCTCCATCACAAAGGCAACTGTGGTAATACCAAGCAGTTAAGGAGGTAAAAGGGCAGCAGGGAATCCAATTTCAAAGTTTCTCATTGTAATACAGATTCCTGGAAACTAGGCTGGCTTCGAAAGTGCTGCAACTGCCCTTATCAGGAGATGGAATATGTCACAGGAATGCACATGCTGTTCTGAAAAAGTTGTGTTGAGCTTATGAGAAGGCAATGAGATGGCTAGTTAACACATGGTATTCTGAAAGGTTCATTCCAACCTGGCCATCTTGGCTAGGCTGCATATAAGTTAAATAAGCAGGGTGACAATATACAGCCTTGACATACTCCTTTTCCTATTTGGAACCAGTCTGTTTTCCATGTCCAGTTCTAACTGTTGTTTCCTGACTTGTATATAGGTTTCTCAAGAGGTAGGTCAGGTGGTCTGGTATTCCCATCTCTTGAAGAATTTTCCACAGTTTGTTGTGATCCACACAGTCAAAGGCTTTGGCATAGTCAATAAAGAAGAAATAGATGTTTTTCTGGGATTCTCTTGCTTTTTCCATGATCCAGCAGATGTTGACAATTTGATCTTTGGTTCCTCTGCCTTTTCTAAAATGAGCTTGAACATCTGGAAGTTCACGGTTCATGTATTGCTGAAGCCTGGCTTGGAGAATTTTGAGCATCACTTTACTAGAGTGTGAGATGAGTGCAACTGTGCAGTAGTTTGAGCATTCTTTGGCATTGCCTTTCTTTGGGATTGGAATGAAAACTGACCTTTTCCAGTCCTGTGGCCACTGTTGAGTTTTCCAAATTTGCTGGCATATTGAGTGTGGCATTTTCACAGCATCATCTTTCAGGAGTTGAAAGAGCTCAACTGGAATTCCATCACCTCCACTAGCTTTGTTCATAGTGATGCTTTCTAAGGCCCACTTGACTTCACATTCCAGGATGTCTGGCTCTAGATGAGTGATCACACCATCGTGATTATCTTGGTCATGAAGATCTTTTTTGTACAGTTCTTCTGTCTATTCTTGCCACCTCTTCTTAACATCTTCCGCTTCTGTTAGGTCCATACAATTTTTGTCCTTTATCGAGCCCATCTTTGCATGAAGTGTTCCCTTGGTATATCTAATTGTCTTGAAGAGATTTCTAGTCTTTCCCATTCTGTTCTTTTCCTCTATTTTTTTGCATTGATCACTGAGGAAGGCTTTCTTATCTCTTCTTGCTATTCTTTGGAACTCTGCATTCAGATGCTTATATTTTTTCTTTTCTCCTTTGCTTTTTGCTTCCCTTCTTTTCACAACTATTTGTAAGGCCTCCTCAGACAGCCATTTTGCTTTTTTGCATTTCTTTTCCATGGGATGGTCTTGATCCCTGTCTCCTGTAGAATGTCACCCTGCTT
>SJYQ01000284.1:1714937-1789227 GCA_006410935.1 Redunca redunca
TGGTATCTGGTCCCATCACTTCATGGGAAATAGATGAGTAACCAGTGGAAAAAGTGTCAGACTTTACTTTTTTGGGCTCCACAATCACTGCAGATGGTGATTGCAGCCATGAAATTAAAAGACACTTACTCCTTGGAAGAAAAGTTATGACCAACCTAGATAGTATATTCAAAAGCAGAGACATTACTTTGCCAACTAAGGTCCATCTAGTCAAGGCTACGATTTTTCCAGTGGTCATGTATGGATGTGAGAGTTGGACTGTGAAGAAAGCTGAGCGCCAAAGAATTAATGTTTTTGAACTGTGGTGTTAGAGAAGACTCTTGAGAGTCCCTTGGACTTCAAGGAGATCCAACCAGTCCATTCTAAAGGAAATCAGCCCTGGCATTTCTTTGGAACGAATGATACTAAAGCTGAAACTCTAGGGCTTTGGCCATCTCATGCGAAGAGTTGACTCATTGGAAAAGACTCTGATGCTGGAGGGATTGGGGGCAGGAGGAGAAGGGGATGACAGAGGATGAGATGGCTGGATGGCATCACTGACTCAGTGGACGTGAGTTTGAGTGAACTCCAGCAAATGGTGATGGACAGGAAGGCCTGGCATGCTGCCATTCATGGGGTCTCAAAGAGTCGGACAGGACTGAGTGACTGAACTCAACTGAACCATGTAATTGTCAGATTAATTCATCCAACTCTACTCCTTCTTTCCTTCCTCTCTTCTGTTTTACCCTTTTCTCTAGTGCCCCTCTTCCCTTCCCCACTTTCCTCTCTTTTTTGCCCTCAATCTCTCCTTCTCAGTTCTACTCTCACCCCCTTGCCTGAGCCTGGCATCAGTGTTAGAGTCAGAGAATTAGTCAAAGATTCATTTAAATCTTATCTAAATTGACGTGGGGGAGATCACGCATATTTGCCTTCAGCCCAGATCGCCTACCAACAACTTCCACTACACAGACACACAACCAACATAAGTGGTAGCTGAACACAATATTTATATCTAATGTCTCTTTACCAACATTAACAATAAAAAAGGTATTAAGAAAATGACTTTACTTGTAGCCATCAAAGTGCTATTTGTAAAGGGACTTAAAAAGATGGGAATTGCTTTTGTTATCATGTTAACAAGGAAAAAAGTTAGAAAACAAAATTATATTTCAGTAAAGAAAGTTTAGTTGCTCAGTCGTGTCCAACTCTTTGCGACTCCATGAACTGTAGCCTACCAGGCTCCTCCGTCCATGGGATTTTCCAGAAAGACTACTGGAGTGGGTTTGCCATTTCCTTCTCCAGAGGATCTTCCCAACCCAGGGTTCAAACCCAGGTCTCCCACATTGTAGGCAGATGGTTTACCATCTGAGCCACCAGGAAAGTCAGCCAGGTAAAACAGCCTTTAAATACTAGAAAGTCACATACTGATGTGCTATGAGTGATTAATTTTGCTTGGTGGTGGTGCTGGTTTAGTCGCTAAGCCATGTCTCACTCTTGCTTGCAACCCCATGGATTGTAACCTGCCCATGGGATTCTCTAGGCAATAACATGGGAGTGGGTTGCCATTTCCTTCTCCAGGGGATCTTCCTGACCCAGGAATCAAACCCTGGCCTCCTGCATTGCAGGCAGATTTTTTTACCAACTGAGCTAACTTTGATTAAGGCTTTCATTTTCCTTATCATATAGTTCTATAGTTACAATTTGCCTGCAATGAGCATGTGTTAATTCTATTTCGTAGAGAATATTTTAAAAGGAAGGTACCAACAAGAGAATATTTTGTCTATAGAATGCCTTTGGGTTCCTCTGTAGTTTGTTGGTGTTTTTTTGTTTGTTTGCTTGTTTTGCTTTACATCTTTTGGCTATACCTAGCTGTGTACAGGGGTGTGTGTGCATATTATTTCCTTGTTTTTTAATGACCAATGTAACTTTAGCTCTCAGTCCACAGTCTCGGGCCACCCCAACAATGACTGCAGCCATGAAATTCAAAGATGCTTTCTCCTGAGAAGAAAAGCTGTGACAAACCTAGACAGCATATTAAAAAGCAGAGACATCACTTTGCTGACAAAGGTATGCATAGCCAAAGCTATGGTTTTTCCCATAGTCATGTACAGATGTGAGAACTGAACCATATAGAAGGCTGAGTGCCAAAGAATTGATGTTTTCAAATCATGGTGCTGGAACAATACCCCTGATTCATTCTGATGTATGGCAAAAGACATCACCATATTGTAAAGTAATTATCATCCAATCAAAGTAAATAAATATTTTTCTTAATGCGGTACTGCAGAAGACTTGAGAATCTCATGGACTGCAAGGAGATAAAACCAGTCAATCCTAAAAGAAACTAATCCTGAATATTCATTGGAAGGAGTGATGCTGAAGCTCCAATACTTTGGCACCTGATGCAAAGAGCCAATTCATCAGTAAAGACCTTGATGCTGGGAAAGACTGAAGACAAAGGGAGAAGGGGGCAGCAGAGGATGATATGGTTAGATACCATCACCAACTCAATGGACATGAGTATGAACAAACTCCAGGAGATAGTGGAGACAGGAGGCTGGCGTGCTTCAGTCCGTGGGGTTGCAAAGAGTCAGAAATGACTTAGTGACTGAACAGCAACAATTCAGTCCAAATAGGCCAAAGGATGCAATTCCATGTGATCTTTGAAAACATGTTTTAGAATTAGACTTGAATTCAAGTCTCTGATCTGTCAATCATTAAGTGTAAAACTTTGGCAAATTACTTAATTTCACATAACAGAATAACAATCAGATAATAATAGTATTGATTTGTAAGGCTATTGGGAATATCATGAAATCATATATGAAACAAACCAGTTGGCAGAGTGACTGTTCAACAAATGTTTGTTTTTATTTTGATGACATGGGGACATATAGCAGACTCTGGCCAAGACACTGTCAACACTTTACCTTTTGATGATGACAACAGGACCATGTTCTAACTTCTGTAATTTCCGCAGGATTCAACATAATTGAGGACACGTTGTTAAGTTGTTATATCGTGTCCGACTCTTTTGCAATGCCATGGACTGCAGCCCATCAGGCTCCTCTGTCCATGGGATTTCCCAGGAAAGAATACTGGAGTGGATAAGCATTTCCTACTATCGGGAATATTCCCTACCCAGGACTGAACCTATGTCTCCTGCATTGGAAGGCAGATTCTTTACCAATGAGTCACCAGGGAAGCCCCATTGAGGACAGATACAAACCCTTAAACTCTCCTATCCCTCTGTACCCTGTCTGAAAACATCAACAGACAGAACTTGGAACAGCAGTCATAACCTCTTCAATATGTGCAAAATTCATATGTTATTGTCTCCTGACAGCTATTATTCCGTCCTTCATGTGAACTCACTTGCTTAAATGGAAAAAAAATATGGTGACTCTTACGAAACTGTTGCTGCCATCTTCAAGGGATTATTCGATTTACTAATTGTAGTACAATGAGGAAATTTGTGTTACATAACATCTACAAGAAGAAAATGGCTCTACATAATTAAATGTCCTCTTTAGATCCCAGAACTGAGGTGCAGATGGATGCCAGCAGTATCATTCACTCTAATGTATTAGCACACTAATGTTCAGCTCTTCCTGAGGATCGTGGGCATGCTGACATGAAAATGAATGCCCCTAAAATCAGAATCTCAGGCACACTGATACTTGGGCAGAAATGATTTAGGGATCAAAAAGCTTTTCCACCATATTTCAAATCATACCATATATGTAGTCACCTCTACCATCTGAAAGGTCAACTTAGATCATCCCAGATACCTCAAAGAAAGGTAAGACAAAATCATCAGCAATGAAGTCATAGAAAGTCTACCAGCACAGAAGTGATTCCTGCTACAGCACAGCTCCATTCATCTGGACAAGCCCAGAGGATGGATGGCAACTGTATGGCAGATTGAGTATAGACAGGGTCAGGGGAAAGAAGCAGAACAGTGACATATTAAAACACCACTTCAATAATGTCACACCTCCATGAAATGTTGGGAGCTGTAGCAGCAACATACAGAATGGGCTGGTTTAAATCAATCCCAGAGAGAATATGTCTTTTCCTGTAAGTACAGCCTGCAACCCAAGGAAAGAGGCCAAACAGTAACAGTAAAGACTGAACAGATAGGGGCTACAATTACAAAAAAAGAGCAGTCAAGTAGCTTGCTGACCCATTATTTATTAACAAAGCTACAGGCTCTTTTTTGGCTTTTCAGTGATAAACACTAAGAAGTACAAACACATACAAATATAAATACACACACACACACACACAGAAAGTTCAACAGGCACATTTTTAAATACACAGAGCTACAGAATTATAGAATAAACACAGAAGTCCTTTTCTGCCTCTTTAGTCCCAGTACCTCTATATACATGATTCTTTAAAAACAGAGTTCACATTGTATTCCCAGTTCATGGCATTTTAAGGCTTTTCAACATCTCCTTTTTGCATATAATGCTGTGTACTACCCTAGGCAGCATCTGTGAGCTTGCTCAAAAACATCCCAGTGGCATACCTTGTGCATTTCAGGGATGCGTGAATCTGAAGTATGTGTGTATCTTTTAGTGCCTGCTGCCTAGCAAAATGTCATGCCACTCAGTACAGACAGACCTGAAGATTGAACCTGTCCTGAGTTAAGAATCTGTGAACTGATCTGTTGGAGTTTTAACAGGCAAAAAACTCCCTCGAGGGACTCAGAATTAATTCTCCCAATAAGAACCTCACTGAACTAGATTCTCCTAAAAAATATATATGTTAACTATTCAAAATCCCTAACTTGCCCTGGGTGAGAAAGAATAATGAAAAATCGAAGTTTCTGGCTACCTAGTTAACTATTTTAACCTTAATATTCCTGAGAAAAAAATGGCGAGGGGGAGAGGGTGGTGAAGTAGAAAATAGTACAAAAATAAGAAATTTCTTTAAAAAGACACTCTGACCTTATGGTCCCAGCCACATACATGATGATAATTATTGGGACATTTCAAGTCCTCCCAAAGCCAGATGATGGCAAATGTAATGTTTTCTAGAGAGATGACAGCAGGACAACCTGAAGAGGAGAGCAGGGCTTCACCCACTGGAGAATGGAAAGACAGAAAGATAATAACTGCTTGTTGACTATTTGCAGTGCCTCCTCACCACCTTACTACTCGAGGAGCAAATACAGACAACTGGCAAACAACTGAAGGATAATGTAAGGAAGGAAGCATAAAGATAAGCAAGTAACAAAAAACTGGAATAGTGGAATTAAATAAGATCTCATGGAAGCTTCTGGATAGTGAGATAGATTTGGATGCCCACCCTTGGGGGAGCTTCTGGTCAAGTCCGATCAGTATTCTGGCTTCATTCGATAAGACCATGATAAATCAGTACCTCTATCTCATTCTAGGCAAGCTTGGATGGTTTGCACAACATGGCGAATAAATAATGATCACCAAAATATAAGTACCAAGTTCACTAGTTTATTGACAAGACATTATCTAAACACTCATCAAAGGGCAGTTATTAATTTAGGTTTCAATGGTACAACAGTAAAGAAGATGAAGAGGTCTCTCCCTCACACAATATACCCTGTTCAGAAAGACAAATAAAGCAAATAATATATGAGGAGGTGATGACTGCAAAGAAAAAAGGTGAAGCAGGATGAGGGGGTGAAATGTAAGAGGATGTTATCCTAGATAGGATAGTCAGAAGACTCCTCTGAGGTGTTCATCTTGAAAAGTGACTAAAAAGAAGAATAAACCAGATGCAAATATGTAGTGGAACACACCACTTCAGGAAGAGGAAAAGCAAGGGCAAATGATCTGGTGTGGCTGTGTTGTTGTTTAGTTGCTAAGTCATGTCTGACTCTTTTGTGACCCCATGAACTGTAGCCCACCAGGCTCCTCTGTCCATGAGACTTCCCAGGCAGGAATACTGGAGTGGACTGCCATTTCCTTCTCTAGGGGATCTTCCCGACTCAGGATCAAACCCATATTTCCTGCATTGGCAGGTGGATTCTTTACCACTGAACCACCTGGAAAGCCCGATGGCACTGTACCCTTGATTCATTCTAAACCCACCAAGGAAGCTGGAGAACTATGTGAGAGGGACATGAGAAGGAGAAGGTTAATTCAGAAAGTTGGCCAGGGCCAAGGTCTTGGAGGTTCTTCTGGGTCATTCTAGGGTATCTGGTTCTATTCCAGAAAGAGCAGAAAGCAGGAGGAGAGTCAAAAATGGTGGTACAATCTTATTAACATTGGAATGATTCATGAGGTACCAGAATTAATTTGAATACTTGCATAAAGGTTTCTACATTTTTATTAAAATATCAAGTTCTTAGACTACATATCAGTAACAATCCATTTTTGTTTCAAATATATTTAAGGAGGCTAGTAAACTTTGGGGGCTTCATTTTAGTAACATTGGCACTTACAACAGCTAATACACAGGCAAGAGTGGGTTTCACTAAAGAATAAGAGGTTCGGGCAGGCAGTAGAAACTTACCTGGATGACAAGAAAAGCACAGACTGTTTGAGGCAGAAGTGGCTGTGGTGACACTGGCCAGAGTATGTACTGTGTACGAGGTACCTGATGTGACAATTTGGAAGGACCAGCAATGAAGACACCCTCTAAAAATGAAAGTGTTACAGAAGCAAAGGTTACCGTTAAGAGTCAAAATGATTTCTGGATCATAGCAACCTTCCCATGACAATGCACCTAAAGAAAGAAAAGGACAGTCGGAAGCAGAGGTAGGTCAGCTATGGAACCACAGACACCATTCTGTGGTCCCGTCCAGGGAAGGGACATCTGACACTGTCAAGCTGTTTGGAATGTCTGTTCTTTCTGGCAGGTAGATGGAGATGGATGCATGCTGCCATTCAAGCCTGATGAGACTAAGCACTTGAAACAGGCATCCTGCTCACCAAGCAACCTTCTGTTAACATGGCTCCCCAGGCAGCTTGCCTACAGGGCAGGAATTCACTGGTTAGACGGATGCAAATGTCTGGTCCACTTAACCATAATATTTTTCATTGTAAATTAAAACAGTGGCTTTCCATTAATATGCTTCAGTCTTCTGTGAGTGGGTACAAGTCATCCCCTCTGAATAATCAGCTCTGGGCATTAACCAGACCAAATGTGAGGACCTGCATTGCTGAGGTCTGGGCTCCAGCTGTGATGAATTCACCCTGAAATGCTACCCTGCAAGGTCTCTTGGCAGCTGGCCTCCTCCTGGGACACACTGACCTTGCAGCATCTGACATCTGAAATGTCGACATATGCATTCCAACACAGGCTCTCCTGGGAGCAGTCACCACTGGGGCATATGTGCACGGAGTTGTAAGACGTGATTAATTGAATATTGAAGAAATGTCTCTACTGGTGGGAGAAGAATTTCAATTATGTATACTATAGACAAATTCTTTAAATATGATAATAGCTAATCTTTTATTGATTTCCTGATCACTAAATGACAAACACTATTCTAAGCATTTTAAATATAATTTAAGTACTATATTTATTCCCATTTTAGGGACTGGAAGAACAGAAGGTAAGAATAATTTAGGTACTTGCTCAGGGCCGTATCAGTAGTAAATGATGGAACGGTGATTTGAATTCAGACCTACTATCCCCAAAGTTAAGAGAATATGCTCTAAAGTCACACTTGCCTTGACCAGAAACTTGGTTCCACCACTTACTACATTTTTTTTTTTTTTTACCTTGGATGAAACACCAATTCCCCAAATCAGTTTTACCTCTAAATATCTAACATGTAGAGTTGTTAGAGAGCAACAATGGATTTATATAAATAAAGTGCTTAGCCATGTAAAGTGCTTCATGTGATGTATCTTGCACAGAATGAGCTCAAGAAAGGTCATCTGTTAATGCAACAGAGTGTCCCAAATATTTACTATGTGGAAAGTAATACTATCAATGCATATGCAGATCAGTGCTTTGATCTAACTTTTCACAAGTATCCTTCTTATTCTAGATAAACACCTCTGATAACTTCATAATATAACTTTATTTATATATGCCTCATTCTAAAATTTTCAATCAGGCTCTACCCTGGTAGCTCAGCTGATAAAGAATCCGCCTGCAATGCAGGAGACACCAGTTTGATTCCTGGGTCAGAGAGATCCACTGGAGAAGGGATAGGCTACCCACTCCAGTATTCTTGGTCTTCCCTGGTGGCTCAGCTGGTAAAGAATCCACCTGCAATGTGGGACTCCAAGGTTTGATCCCTGGGTTGGGAAGATACCCTGGAGAAGGGAATGGCTACCCACTCCAGTATTCTGGCCTGGAGAAGTCTATGGACTATAGAGTCCATGGAGTTGCAAAGAGTCAGACACGATTGAGCGACTTTCACTTCACATCATTATAAAATTTTCAATCAGGTTTCAAAACCATACATAGATAAATACACAAAAATATGTCACATACAAAAAATAAGAGTAGTGAAAGAAAACTAAGGGTGGTAGGCATGTATTTCTGTAACTTTGTATGAACTGCACAGTTCATCTGGCTCTGAGCTCCCAAGAAGCCCAAGCCAATGGGATTATGTGGCTGGTTTAAGGTTCACAGTGCCCATAAGATAAAAACAAACAACTTTTTCCACATTTCTGAGGACTGAGAGAACTTATCCATAAGGGTCCTCACAAAGGTGGTATTCTATAAGGCAGCCACATCAGTAATCAACTAACCTCCTACAATGCATGCAGCACCATACCTCAGTAGTTTTAAAACAGCAAAATCACATTTCAAGGGTCTAAAATAATATCTTCAAAAATAACAGTGTCAGCTCGAATGAATGGGCTCTCAAATGACTTGAAACTGGACTGCTTCACTATCCTGTCCTTGTCCACAGACTGTCTCATCCCTTTGTACCAGGTGCTTTCAGGTCACCTCCAAGCTTGTTGTCATGTCCCGTCCTTGTACAGATTTCCCTCTGCAAAATGTCAGGCTATACTTTCCCTCTCATCAGCTTTTATTCCAAAGACCCTGTGCTTTTTTTTCCCCATTTCATTTTGGGTTATATTTTCCAATTCTCCAGCAATGCAGAGAAGAGGTCAAAGCCGTTCATCTGGAACTAGGAAAAAAAACAAAACAAAAAACCTTCCACCAAACAGCAAGCTTACTATTCCAAACAGTAAATGGCTAGGAGAGAGCAAATGCCTCTGGAACCTGAAAACTTGGCTTCAGACAATAAATCAAAAGCACTTAAGTTAGTTCCAAAGCACCTTGGGCTTTCATACCTGACTGGCAAAAAAAAATCGAAATAAAAATAAAAAGGATAGTGACGAGGAATAGAAAAAGGCATCCTCCCTAACGGAGCTGTAAAAACGACTGGAGTGCGGTCTCTGGTGAGCTCGGCGTCTGCTTACATAAGCTGCCCAAACATATCCCACATCAGCATCCACACTGCAGCTCCCTTGCTTAATACCTTCAAGTCCATGGCCTTTTATGTCTTCCCCTTTCTGTGTCTCATCCCTGTGCATCAGGTCTACGATCAGAGGTGACATATAAAGCCACTCATCCTAATCTCCACTTCCTTTTTTTTTTTTTCCATCTGCAAAAGTCTGTGCCTGTTCATAGCCCCAGAAAGACCAGAAGGGCCAGGACCAGGCTAGCATGGAAAGGTCATTCTCACACTGTTTTCCGCAGTCTCAAGTGGGAAGTCCCACAGTTCTCATAGAGGGAGGCTGTCTTTTTCCCTGACATTTCCAGATTTAGCTCCAATAAAATAACTAAAGCCCTGCCTTGGACATTTGAGAACAGCATGTTGTCTGATAGGGCTGGTTCTGATTGCAAATCATATGTTCTGCTCAGCACTCAGCACGTGGTTGATAATCTTCCAGTCGCGGTTTCCGTCTCTCTGGCCAGGGAGAGCTAACTGAACTGCACTGTGCTCTGCCTTCCCGCTGCTTCCCCTCACCCTCTTCAGCCACCATGCTCTATTCTGGAGAGAGTTCTTACCAGCTGAGTTGTGGCTGCCGTCTATGGGGTCGCACAGAGTCGGACGCGAAGGAAGCGACTTAGCAGCAGCAGCAGACACAGAAAGGGATGAGAGAAAGAAAATGAACTGCCTCCTAATTAATTGAATGCACCACTCCTTGTCGCTGGAGATGAAGGAGAAGACAGTCACCACGACTGGTGGCTGCAGATGATAACCTCACCCCCTTTCCACGTTCACTAGCTCCTACACTTTTCTTTCTTCTCACCGAGGTATCACTCACAGCCCAGTGCAGAAAAGGTCCTGTAGAGTCTTGGCCAAAGTCCTCTCTCAAAAGCTCAGTGAGTCTGTGTTTAGGTTAAAAATAAGCCTGGTGCAAGAACAGCAATATTGAAGGTGATGATCTTTCCTTTAACAAATGAACTTACAGTCTCCAGTGACTGGGTAGGAATGCGGTGGTATAATTTTCCTAGCACTACCCTGCTGCTGCTGCTGCTAAGTCGCTTCAGTCGTGTCCGACTCTGTGCGACCCCATAGACGGCAGCCCACCGGGATCCCCCGTCCCTGGGATTCTCCAGGCAAGAACACTGGAGTGGGTTGCCATTTTCTTCTCCAATGCATGAAAGTGAAAAGTGAAAGTAAAGTCGCTTAGTCGTGTCCAACTCTTCGCGACCCCATGGACTGCGGCCTACCAGGCTCCTCCAGAGTAAATATTGTTCTTTGTCTTCCCAATGACAAAACTGCAGAAAAGAAAGTTGACCTGGCTTGTTGAAGGTCATGAAAGTGTGCCGAAAGTTTACATAAAAAAGCACAACAGTTTCCAGATGCCCAATCTGGCATGGGACCACTTGGCAACCCTGATCTCGGAGGCTGTATCCTCGGTCAAAGCCTTGGTGGGCAACACATGTCTCAGACCGAGTTGAAATGGTGGCAGACGTTAAGTCCCGGCATTATGAACTCGGCACTCTCAGTGTCTCCATCCGCCTCTGATTTAATGTGGACGGCAGTATCTCTGCCACTGACAAGAACAGCATTTCTTGTCGCTCCGTGTACTAAGCTGTTTCTGCCATGACATATATCAACTGGACTGGGATCCTGAGGATTTATTGGGAGTGTTAATAACTGCATGTGAGCGAGGTCCCGGCTCCTCATCTGCAGCCCGGGGGAGCCCTGCTAAACGGAGCTGAAGTATATTCTCTTTTGGACAGGAAGCTCATATTTAACGCAGAGCTTTGTCTTCCCTGACTGCCCTTTGAAAAATTATGTTTTTAGTAAATAAATATTTAACAGGTTTCCTCGTGTCTGCATGTTCTATTAGTTTGGCAGGATTCAACATCCTGTACTGTGAAAGCACAGCATAAGATAATCCTTTGGTAAAAAATATTATTTTTATGGGCTCTCTTTATCTATTTACCTGGGTTGTTTCTTAGAGTCACATCCCAGTATTTGTTTTCAACATAGGGACATCCATACTTTGGGGCATTTAAACATGTTTTAAAAAAACCTAAGTTTGAAGAGCTAGGAAACACTGATACTATCTGATACTAGGAAATCTAACCTCACAGAAATTCTTCCATGTCCATTTAGTATTCTCTTCTTTTGCTTCTCTGACTCCTTCCCTGAAGCTCACTTTCCAAACTGCTAAGACATGGAAAAATTGGATTTGTTCCATCTTAACCAAAATAAAATTGACTACAACTAAATCTATTATGTATTAATTAAATATAAGTAGAGAGCATCTATCTACCCACTTGGTTTCCAAACCATTGCTTATATCAAATTTAACTGCCTCTGGGTTTTGTTAGAAGCATTTCCAGAAGAAGCCAACTGTGGTTAAAATTCACAACCTGTATATCAGATATTGCAATTGCCTGGAGATATTATTTTTATGGGCATTCATTTATTTCCAATTTCCACAACATTCTTGGAAACTTCTGTATGAAAGGCAAAAAGAAAAATAAAATACATACTGCCAGGATATATTCTGATGTATATAAATAGATCTCTATCACTGACTATTATTTCTGCTTCTTAATATTTATAATGGTTATATGTTCTTCTTTGAACTCTGAGCTGGCTCTTGTTGTTGTTTTGCTGTGTATATTATTCCTGCAACACAGACATGTTTCTTTTGGTATGTTATGTTTATGTATACATCCTATTAATTAGATACATTTATAACATGTGAATAAACTGTGTGGTTCATCGTAGCTGTGGAGGAAATGAGATGGGGAAGAAAAAAAGAGACCATGAATTGAAGGAAAGAAAAATATAAATATGCTTGCATCTAAAACCCAGGTAGCCTCATGTTAGTACAGACTTGGGGAAAGCTAATCTAACACTTCCTTCTACAGGAGAGGAAACTGAGGCTCAGATGGGTTTGCCTGATGTCTCAGAGAGAAAGGTACATCTGTACCTAAAGTCAACAGGTCAGTGTCATTTCCATGCTGCTGACCCAGAGCGCCTGCACCTAAGGCAGCTGCTCCTTTCAAACCATGTTCTTCTAGTTCTGGTTCCATGATCCTATGCTGCATTTAAAATACAGAATTAACCTCCTACTTTCTCCTCTTCCCACCAATAAAAGGACCTACAAAACTTCCTAAGACCTTCTATCGTCTCGTCATTTCTCCCTTTGTATTTTCCTGCTTAACTATATGAGGACACACATATAGAAAAGAAAATGAGTGTGTGGTGACTGAATACCTAGAGAACACGGATACTTCATGCCTAATACAGTAGGCAATCAATTATGTCTTAAATTCCGAATCAATGTACAAATAAATAAATCAGAAGGGATGTGAGATCTAAAATCATATCCAAGCAAGAGAAGAAACAATAAGACATTTCTAAAATATCTCACCAACAGTCTATTTATCCAAACCTAACAGATAATCTAGGGGTCTCTGCTACACTTAGGAAGACAATTAGAGACTCAAAGAATAAAAATCTGTCCACACCACCCTAACTTCCCTTTGTCCAACATATTTGTCTTATATTTTAAATACCATGTAGAAGCATTAAAAGGTGTGAATTTATACAGGCCATTAGAAAGCAGTTCCAAACAGATCACATAGAGATCACAAAGCCATCATCTGCTAGTGTTGGAATGTCTGGATAGCTGTGATGAATGCATTTGCAAATATTGCTGTAAAGTAATTTCCTTCCATTTCTGGAGTACTCCAGATAAATTAGATTTCCCTCTAATCACATCTGCTGCCTGTGTATGAGAAAAGAGAGTTTGTCTTATGTATATGTATTTGGAGGGTACTCATACTCGTGTACTTTGTAATATTTATTTGGAGGGTAGCGGGTGAACAGACTTAGTGGAAAGTTACCACATACCCCAGTACAGCCAAAAGAAAAAGCCACACGTTGCTTCTCAAGCAGAAACTCTGAAAAAACGGCATCCCAGTTCTTGCCAGGAGAATATTACAGAGCATGCACAATCCACCTGTCAGAGGGTAAAGAAGAATGTCCACAAATAGGGTACCATGCTGAACTGGTTAACCCACGTTGAGCACTTTAAACAAAAAATTGGATTCACCATGCTATTAGTCCAATATATCTACCAATAAAATCAGAAAATAAAACATTAAGATAGGAAAAGAAAATAAACTGCAACACAATAAAGTGCTACATATAGCTAGCTCTAGCCTATGTCAGAATCAGAGAAGAGTCCAACAATTTAAAATAGTGTCTAGTAACAGAGTGTGCTAGAATTCAAAAAAGATATTAAATAGAGTGGCCCCTCATATAGTCAAAGGTTCCTTCATGGTAACCTGCTGATAGCAGATGCTATTGGTGAGCTTCCCAAATTTACTTGGGAAATTTCATTTCAGAAAATGTTCACTATGTCCTACTGCAAGCCCATGTGACTCTCCACTGGAGGGCTTTCTCTTGGCATTTACAGGGCAGGATAGAAGTACTGGGAAATTAATGTCCCCAGGAACAGCTCTCAACTAATGACAGATGGAAGTGGGAGGACAAATCCTCAGCTTCCTTGCCTTTTTTTAAAAAAAGAATTTATTGGAGTGTAGCTGATTTAAAATGTTGTATTAGTTTCTGCTGAACAGCAAAGTGAATGTTATACATATACATGTATCCTTTTTAGAGTCTCTTCTCATATAGGTCATTACAGAGTAATGAAGAGAGTCCCCTATGCTTTACAGTAGGTCCTTATTAGTTATACATGTTATGTATCGGTCAGAAAGCTCAGATATTCATTCTTCACAATGTCCCAACATTTTCCAGTGAAGCTGATCCCTATGAATACATAAAACACCCTTGATGGCTTTCTTGCATTCTTGATCCTACTTCTGCATTCCACTACTCATTTCTCCTGAGATTATTTCCCAAATAAACTACTGACACTCACATCTTGTTTGGAGCCCACTTCAGGTGAAACAAAATTTAGGCATGGCCTGCTCAAAACTGTATGCAGGACAAAAAGCAAGAGTTAGAACCGGACATGGAACAATAGACTGGTTCCAAACTGGAAAAGGAGTATGCCAAGGTTGTATATTGTTACCTTGCTTATTTAACTTCTATGCGTCATGTGAAATGCCAGGCTGGATGAAGCTCAAGCTGGAATCAAGATTGCCAGGAGAAATATCAATAACCTCAGATATGCAGATGATACCTCCATTATGACAGAAAGCCAAGAGGAACTAAATAGCCTCTTGAAGAAGGTGAAAGAGGAGAGTGAAAAAGCTGGCTTAAAACTCAACATTCAAGAAACTAAGATCATGTCATCTGATCCCATTATTTCATGGCAAATAGATAGGGAAACAATGACATACTTTATTTTCCTGGGCTCCAAAATCACTGTGGACGATGACTGCAGCCATGAAATTAAAAGACGGTTGCTCCTTGAAAGGAAAGTTATGACAAACCTAGACCACATATTAAAAAGTATACACATCACTTTGCCTACAAAGGTCCATACTGTCAAACCTACGGTTTTTCCAGTAGTCACGTACAGATGTGACAGTTGGATCATAAAGAAGGCTGAATGCCGAAGAATTGATGCTTTTGAATTGTGGTGCCGCAGAAGACTCTCAAGAGTCCCTTGGACTGCAAGGAGATCAAACCAGTCAATCCTAAAGGAAATAACCCTGAATACTCATTGGAAGGACTGATGCTGAAGCTCCAATACTTTGGCCACGTGATATGAAGAGCTGATTCATTTGAAAAGACCCTGATGCTGGGAAAGATTGAGGGCAAGAGGAGAAGGGGACAACAGAAGATGAGATGGTCGGATGGCATCAGCAAATCAATGGACATGAGTTTGAGCAAGCTCCAGGAGTTGGTGATGGACAGGGAGGCCTGGCGTGCTGTAATTCATGGGGTTGCAAAGAGTCAGACATGACTGAGCAACTGAACTGAACTGAACTGATATGTGGGATCTAGAAAAATGTACAGATGAACCTATTGGCAAACAAGGAACAGAGACATAGACATTGAGAATGGATGTGTGGGCACGGGAGGTGGGAAGAGGGTGAGATCAACTGGGTGACTGGGATTGATGTGTAAAATAGCTAGTGGGAATCTGCCATATAGCACAGCGAGTTCATTTTGGAGTTCTGTAATGACTAATGAGGTGGGATGGGGGTAGGTGGGAGGTAGGTGCTAGATAGAGGGGATATACATGTATAGATACAGCTGATTGTTGTACAACATTGTAAAGCAACTCTACCCTAATTAAAAAAAAAATCTGTTGTATCCCAATATAAAAAAAAAGGGGGTTATAAATCCCATGTATCAAAATGTGTATCTTTTACCTACAATAAGAACAGTAAGCAGGAGGAGGAACACTAAGGAAAGAGGCAGAAAACTACCAAAAGAATGCAATGACTTAGGAAGCATTCAGAATAGGGACAACCAGGCTTCAATAACCTAGTAAAACCTGAAGGCTTTAGTACAGTATCTCAGAGTACAGCTCCTATTTATACCAATGATCCGGGTCATTAATCATTACCATGTGGAATAGCAATCACTGTGCTCTAAGAATGCAGGGGATACACAGAATAATTTGTCGTTATTTATTAATTATTAGTTATTTATTATTTAGCTATTTAAAAATTAAACTTCAATTACCTGGAAAACCTATTAATGCAGAATATACCACTTTGCTGGCACTAGAGAAAAAGTAGATGACATAATACAGTTTCAGTATAGTTATACCAGGTCTGGTATAACATATTTGAGTCTGAAAGTGCAAGTGAATGTGAAGTCTCTCAGTCGTGTCCGATTCTTTGCAACCCCATGGGCTGTAGCCCACCACGCTCCTCTGTCCATGGGATTCTCCAGGCAAGAACACTGGAGTGGGGTGCCATTTCCTTCTCCAGAGGGTCTTCCAACCCAGGGATGGAATCCAGGTCTCCCGCACTGTCAGCAAGATGCTTGACCATCTGAGCCACCAGGGAAGTTGAGTTAGTAGAGTTCAGCAGCTTTAATTTGTGCTGTCACTCTATCCAGAAAGTAGAGAGTTATCACTGATGTGAGAAAGCTGAAGCACAGGTGAAGTACCCCAAGTTAGGAAAACATTCATCTCATATTTGACCTGAAAACACACTGAGCTGATTTTTCATAGTTTCTTAAAATCACATCCTTTTAATTTTAGGACAATTCTGTGCTTGTTATCTTTTATGTCATATGGGCTGAACTTTATTCATACATTAGTCGACTAAGCTTAAGTGGTAAGAGTTCATGTCTTGAAAGGACTCAGGCCATAAAACTACCTCCCTATTGATCAATAGTTGCCTCTTTGAAATCCGCCACTAGCAACCTGGATCTTTGGTTTAATCATTGTTGTGTTTCATCTTATGAGATGAAATGATGCCTAAGGGGAATATCATTTCAAGTCACTCACACCTTAGTGTTAATAAATAAAATTGAAAGCTTTGTTTACTGACAAAGTGAAAGTCACTCAGTTGTTTCTGACTCTTGGTGACCCCACGGACTATACAGTCCATGGAATTCTCCAGGCCAGAATACCGGAGTTGGTAGCCTTTCCCTTATCCAGGGGATTTTCCTGACCCAGGAATTGAACTGAGGTCTCCTGCACTGCAGGCAGATTCTTTACTAACTGAGCTATCAAGGAAGCCCTTTAGTGACAAAAGGGACCTCCAAATAAAGAAATTAGGGATACAGCAAAACGGTGACAAGTTAATGGAAATATTCTTAAAGCCATTAAAAAAAATAGTTTCCTTACGAAAGCAGCCTATAATCATATTAGGCCATATAATTCTGGCTAAAGATCAGAAATAGATGCAAAGAAACTTTTCATTAAAATAAAATACCAAGTATTTAAATAAACATAGAACCTGAAAAGAATCCATCTGTTATCTGCCCATTTCTGTGAACAGAAATACTGTGGTTCTACATACGTGTGTGTGTGTATATATATACAGAGTGAACAAAAAATATATATTTACATATACATATATATACACACACACACACATACACACACACACACATATGTGGCTACCCTGGTGATTCAGGTGGCAAAAATATGCCTGCAGTGCAGGAGACCAGGTTCAATCCCTGGGTTGGGAAGATCCCCTGGAGAAGGGAATGGTAACCCACTCCAGTATTCTTGTCTGGAGAATCCCATGAACAGAGAAGCCTGGCGGGCTATAGTCCATGGGGTCCCAAAGAGTCAGACACAACAGAAGCGACTTAGCATGGCACGGCATGTATGTAGTTCTGTGCCTCATCTCCATTTCATTTACTTTCTATGCCTTTGTCCAGTTTCCCATTCTCAGTACCTATATTCTGGGAAGTACTCCATACTCTGAGCTCGTCCTCCAATAGCCGACCTTACTCCTTCTGTGACTACGACCTCTATGCAGAAGAAAATCTCTGATGCGCTACACATAACTGGCTTAGGCAGACAGATGGCCTGGAATATTACCAACTGCCGAACACAGCAAACACAGGCACCAAAGGGAACCAGTCCAGCAACATCAATGCTATAGGCAGCAGTGAGATCAAGACGGAAAGTAAATTTCAAGTGTCCATCCCCAACTTTATTTTCATTGTGTTAAGTCAGATGTGCCTGATGCAATTTACATTTTCTGGGGATCCAGTATTAAAATAAATCAGCTCAATTCAAGTATCTTTGTCCTAGAGGTGGATGAACCTAGAGCCTTCCATACAGAGTGAAGTAAGTCAGAAGGAGAAAAACAGACATCATATATTAACACATACGTATGGAATCTAGAAAAATAGTACTGATGAACCCATCTACAGGGAAGGAAAGAGATGAAGATGTAGAGAATGGACTTGCGACACAGTGGGGGAAGGAGAGGGCAGGATAAATTGAGAAAATAACACTGACAGACATAGGCTATCATGTGTAAAATAGATAGCTAGTGTGAAGCTGCTGTGTAACACAGGGAGCCCAGCCAGGTGCTTTGTGACAACCTAGAAGGGTGGGATGGGGGGAGACTCCAGAAAGAGGGGAGATATATATATATATAATTATATATAACTATGATTCATTCCTGTTGTTGTATAGCAGAAACAAGCACAAAATTGTAAAGCAATTATCCTCCAATTAAAAAAACAAAAAACGTTTTAAAAGTATTTACTCTGTGACAAGCCCTACATTCAGCAGAGGACAGAGCAATGAAAAGGTCACAATCTCCATCCATCTTTAAAATGTAAAGAACCCCTTCATAAAACTTTGTGAAACCAGAAGCCAGCAGCCATCCCATGTAGGCTGTGGGAGGCAATGTCACCTGAGTATGGGAAGCTCCTTTGAGTTCACCCTGTGCTTTCTGACTGCCACGCTGGTGATTGAACTGCCAGTCAGTCAGAGTGCTTTCTGACTTGATTCCAGAAACTCTGACCTAAAACATGGGAAATCCTGCCAATAACGCACTAAAGTAGGGGGGAGGGTGTGGGGAAGCAAGATCTGTCTCTCCTCCTTTTATTTAATTAGCTCAGAAATCTGGCAATCAGAACCCCTGACACAGAGAAGACAAAATAAGGTCTTATTTAAAATACTGCAGGAGGCTGAGTCTAGAATGCCGGCCAGCCCCTGTTGGGACAGGGGAGGCAGCTGGGGTGACCTGTCAGGAAGCAGTGGCTCAGCTCCCGGTTTCTATTTGAATTCCCCTGTGAGGCTCCTATCACCCTGCACTGATTTGCATGGATGCCAAAGGCCCCAGAATCAGCAGGCTGATGAAGCAGACTGGGCACCAGTGGTCATCCTGGCAGTTCTTTCTTCTAAAGGTGTGACAAACATAGCTCCTGAGAGGCTCTGGCAGGTGGCCAGGATGTCTGCTGTGTGTATGCTGAAGGGAGCGACACAGACTCCAGAAACACGTCATGAGAGCACACTTTCTTCACACTCTTTGATCTGTAATTTTTATTCATCCAAAATTCTCTCTTTTGTGAAAGCAATGAATGGGTTGAATACTGCAGAATATCCCCTTTATAGGTTCAAACTCACTCTTCTTTTTAATCTACATGCTGATCACTAGCCCTAAGTCTAAAAGCCTTCCTCACAAACTCAAAAACGGATGGGGTGTGGAGGCTTCTTTTTTCTCACTCCCATAAATCAAAGACTTGAGATGAAAAGGCATTAGGATTTCTTTTCTAATTTTCATAGCTAGCCTTGAAATGATACAAGCCCTCCTACTGAGGCCAGATGTGAATGAGAACATCAATACACGCATGACACCTTTTACCTGAAAGAGGAGGTTTCTAAAGTAGGAAGACAAAATAGAAGTATTTACAAACATCAAGAGTGAGGCAAGGTTTTCATACCAACTTAATAAAGCTCTCCACTCACACACACCTATGCACATGGATGGGAACAGTGTAACAGCGCAGTGGCCATTCATCCATGGGACAGTGTGGTGGCTGGAAGGTTTTATAATACTGAGCTGGCCTTTCAGAAGAGTGAATGATAGATCAAGTAGTGAAGATATAAAGGGCATTTCCGGTGGGCTGAGTTTAGTGACTGAAATTCGAATAGGCCTGTCTGAGGCTATTCAAAAACTAAGCTGTGAATTTCAGATAGACTTCCTTTTTAACTTCTTATAATCTTGCCACTCTTCCCTACAGATTAAACTCATCTCCTCCAGAGCAGCCAGGCAGGGCTGTCGCTGACTCCTCCCTCCCTCTCCACATCCTTCCCTTTGGACAGAACTGCCTGCGTGTTCCCTGAGCAACAGAAAAGATGGTGGAGCTGTCACCCATGACAGGCCTAAGTGGCTAGCTTCGGACATCAGTTGCTAACACTGATCTCCATGCCCCACAATTTGATTACCTGGATGATTAGTGGGATTTTCGTAACAGTTTTGTAGCATGTTTCTTCTTCTTTTTTTCTTTCACTTTAATAAAAATGGGATTACCTTATTCTTATCATGCTGGCTCTGAAGAGGAAGTCAAGTTGACAAAAAAAAGTGAAAGGTATTTTGAGAAGGGGGAGGGCAGAACAGTGTAATTCAGCTTCATTTTGTTAAGGTGCCGAAATACAGAGACTCCTGTTGCTTTGTCTGCCTACGGCCTTTCACTTTCTGCCTGTATTTGGATGCTGAATGCCTCCGTGCCTCAGCCTTCTAGTCTATGAAATAAGGCTAATAACACAGATGTAGCCCAGAGCAAAGCCGTAAGGATTCATTCATAAAACATGATTGTTAAACCCTCGGCAAACATGAAGCTACTTGGTCTGAAGCTACTTGGTTGTAAAGTAATAAAGTGAAGCCCGGAAAGAACAGGTGCAGCGGCTGCAGGCTCACTGCCCCACGGCTCCCTAGCAGCACCCAGCTTAGCGTGGCCTGCCTTGGGCCCTCTCCATGGAAATCTTTTCCAAGTCCCAGACCACAGGTGCCTCCCTGAGATGCTCGGTACCCACACATGCTTCTCTCTTCTTCCACCTGGACCTGCTGTTCCTCTGTCTGCGGGGTCATCTTGGTCACTAGATTTTGACTCCACCTTTCTCACAATGATCTCTTGATAGTCTCAGAAGAAAAAAAAATGTTCTTTTCTCAAATAGAAAGAATTCCTCAATCCCTAATTCCCTACCACCAATTCAAGTGGCAGTCCTTGACTTGATGCTGCCTTTCCCCCAACCCCCCTTGCATCTGTCTCTGTCTGTCGCTCTCAACACACACATGTGGTAAGATTACAATGAGTAACTGAGTACTATGTGAGAGAAGAGAATGTCTTCTCCAGAAGCTGAGTTCTGAAATACTGATTTGGCTTGTTTCAAAAGTTCAGTTTAATTGAAACAATAATTGATCATGTATGCTTTTCTCGAAAGTATTGTGCTAGCCATAGTATAGAACAAGGTAACACGCCCAGTCCCTTGCCTCAGAAGGCAGAGAGAGATGAAAAACAATAACACAAGCAGAACCATGGTGGCTGATAAGAGATACAAGCAAAGAGAGAGAAAGATTTCCGCCAGATAAAAGGAAGGAAGTCTAGATGAAAAGAACAGACGGAATAAGATATACCTACAGAGGGACTGGCATGTTCCCATGAGAACACTACATGCTTCCATATAGGTTACCAAAGGTAAACTTTCCAACTACTCTATGGGGTAGTATTGTATTTCCAATGTTAAAACTGACAGTCAAAACAGTAACTTTCCCAATTTTTCAGTGTCAATGCCGTAGGATAAGAAGGACACTCACAATATAAAACCTGGGATTCTGTTGATAGTTCTAAACATACCACTGCTTGTAGCTATACAAGAAGTACCATATTATGCAAATTACAATATAGAGAATAAATTGAATACCTTTAAATTCCAGCATTATGTTAACCATGCAGTTGCACAGTCACTAAATGGCTTCTTGGAAACATGTTTGAAGAAAAGTATGGCATGAAGCAGGGTCACGACTTTTCTATTACATATCAGAACAAGTAGTTTAGTATGACAACATTCATGGACCAACAATAAAGGCAAGTGGCAAAGGCTCATTGAAAACCTTGACCCATCACTGAAAACTATTGTCAACAGCTAAATGTCATGGAACACTTTATAAAAGGATATGAAACTAGAATGTATTACAAGAATAAGAACAACACGTACAATTTATAAGGTAGGATTCAATGTTAAAGATGATCTAACCTAGCTAAGATATAAGGTCAAGGTGTTAATGTCTATTTTTAATACTATTTAATTAGCTTAATTTTCCATTAAATATCAAATCAGCAGCCTACTATCTATTTTGGAGCAGTCAGGGTATCTGACATTCTTAGCAGCTGTGATTTTCCCTAAGGGTTTAAGGGGTTTGTATAATATTTGTACAAAGTAATATTATCATTATCATAAATGTTTTCTAATTATTTCTTGGGATTAATGGAAGCATGTTGTATTATTGATGGATTAAGTACAATATTTATAAAACAGTTATAGGATTAAAGAGAAATAAATATGTATATCTTTTTGCATGTGTAAATAATAAATATTAATACCCACCATCAATTTTGTGCAAAGTGGTTTAGTACATATTAATAACTACTAAATAGTTCAGTTATCTGTTGTGGATTTGAGGTATGGATAGCATGTTTATTTATCTGCAAGCTGAAGAACTTGGGTAAAGTCCTTGAAGACTGCAGGAAGGGCAACAATCTGGAAAATGGACCCCCAAAATAATGCAAAGGTGTAAGAGTCCCAGAAAATAAACAAAATGTGCCCAATAAGCTTTCAAGAGGAAGGAAATTGATAAACATATCAAAAACAAAAATCAAAAAGTTTATCAAGGAAAAAAGTCATAAATCCATTTAGCAAATATTCACATGTATACAGTTGTTGGTTTAAATACACATGTATTATTTATAACATAGTGGCTCTTTAACACCATTCCTTTGATTTCTGACTTGTGTATTCATGATTTTTCTCTGTCCCATTTGACTGTGTAAGCCCCCTGCAGACAACAATAGAGCATCTATGTGATAAACTGTAAAGCAACCAAAATTTGAAGATAGAAGACATAGCTTGGAATTTACACTGCAATTTACTGCCAGGGAGATGTTAGAAGACAGTAATGGTTTGCATCACCAGCTCATTCTCTTGCCATCATTTTCAATAACTAGATCAATCCTTAATTGCAACCAAGGACTTGGTTTGATATAAATGTAAAGCAATTTCTCTTTCAGAACTGAAAAGTATAAGACATTTTAAGGCCAAGATATGAACCATTCAAAAGACATATGTTTGCTGATGAGGTTTTAAAGAAATTACACCAGTGAACTGATGGACGTCACTTAAGTAAATAGATTCATAAGAGACTACAGAAGTGATGATACAGTTCTGAATCACAATGCTACCTTTGTTAGGTATAGTAAGTTGTTTCTCTTTTGGATTAATTTATTCTAAGGTAAGGGACAATGGTTCAGAAACTGAAAAATAGGAAAGCTCTTGTCTATTCTAGTATATAAAAAAATACAGCTATGAGTAACAACTTTCTGAATTTCTCATTTGATTAGACTGATCAATTTAATATCTGTTTTAAATAAGCCTGTTTATAATACACTATTCTTTTTTCCTACGGGCAAAGTTATTGCCAGTAACTCTCATGGCTCATTATCCAGTCCTAAAAGATTAGTTAAGAATGGAATAGCATCAGGTAAGGAGAAATCATTTACAAAATTATAGTCTTAGTCTCAGTATCTAGGTTGATTTTTACCATAAAATGATCCAGACAGTGTGGACTTTTCAGAAGTTTTCCAGCATGACAGGTGGCTATGTAATGACGTGCACAGATGTCTGTGAATACAGGAGGCATCTCCAGGTCACCCCAGAAGTCTGAACTTTCACTCCAGGCATCCCTTAAGGTGAAAGAAACCTTTTCAAATTTTCACCTGTTCCAAAGGATCCAGAATACCCATGACCCTGAGTGACTAAAGCATCTGTTCTTACTGCATTGCATCAGCAGTAACTTCATTATATTGCCAGAACAACATGAAAATAAATATTTCTTCCTAATGTAAATGAATTTGTAAAAACCTGTCCAAGGACGAATGACTATGTTGTATATTCCTCGAATTACTTATGCTTTCTGCTGTTTCTGGAAAGCAAGGTTAGTATCATATTTCTCTAAGCAATTTTAGGTGTTGTATATATGCCCAACCTAATTCAGTCCACAAAAGTTATTCCTAACTAGCTTATTTGTGTTCCATGGTTTTTCAACCTGAGAATAAAGGCACTATCTAAGCACCTAAGATTCCTGGTTAACTGGTGCCCAGGCAACAGGAGTGATGGAAAAGATACAAATCAAGTTTAATAGGCAGAAAGCTGAGCAACCTGGGCCACCGAAGACACATGATCTATGTGTAGGCTGCCTTCTGGAAACTTCATTCATCACCACGGTCAGATTTGGTCAGGATTCGTCTAACTTAGGAAGTAATAGGCCTTATCATCGATAGCCCAGGTCACGTATTACCCAAATTAAATCTTAGCTGTCTGAGAGAGCATGTTATCTTAATAGAGATGAGTAGAAAAGGAATATCATCTTATAAATAAAGTACTATTAAGAATGGTAAACAACTCAATAAATATACTGTTATATTAAAATATAGCTAAGAACAGTGGTTCTTTAGTTATGCTCCTCAAACCAACAGTATTACTTGGGAACCAGACAGAAAATTCTTGAACTATCTCATACTCATTTAATCCAGAACATTAGGGGTGGATTCCAGCAACCTACCATTAATGAAGAGCATTGCAGAGAAAATTATTTCCCTAAATTCTAATCAGAACATATTTATTGCAGGCTATTTCCATATAGGAATTAATTTAACTTACAATCCACTAGAAAATTAAGCTAACTCTAATATTCTAGTCCTTGATCACACCTGTTGATTAAAATATTATAGTTATTTTCTCTACTACAATGTTTGGAAACTTACTGATATTAATAGTTAGAATATCATCTGATTCAGAGTCAGTGGTTTAATTATGATTACAATAGTACCAAAGTGTTTTTAAAAGCAAGAATACAAGACAGGTGCTTTAATGTTTTTATGTACCTAAGCCACAGCCAGCATATTAATTTTTACATATGTACTAGGTTTTATATCAAAGAAAAAAAGACGACGTCAAAATTGTACAATATCAGATTAACTATTCAGGAATATTTAGGGTCTCGTATGTCTTGAGAGCTGAATATGCAATCTTTGTTTTTAGAAGTCTTCTGTGTAGTTGAGGTGAAGAACTGCAGGGGCAGAAAAATATTCTCATGTCTCTTGGGGGTTTAAATTCTTCTGAGAAGCTGAAAACTAACGTAGAGACCTCCTGATGCTTCTATCTTCCCTCCCATCTTACTCTTCCAATTGCCCTTGTGTGTGTGCATGTGTGTGCACGTGCATGCTTAGTCACTGTCGTGTCTGACTCTTTCTAGTCCCATGGATTATAGCTGACCAGGCTTCTCTGTCCATGGGATTTTTCAGGCAAGAATCCTGGAGTGGGCTGCCATTTCCTTCTCCAGGGGAATCTTCCTGACCCAGGAATCAAACCCACTTCTCCTGAGTCTCCAGCATTGCAGGCAGACCCTTTACCCACTGAGTTATCTAGGCCAAGCCCATAACCAGGCTTTCCAGGTGACACTAGTGGTAAAGAACCCACCTGCCAATTCAGGAGACATAAGCGATGTGGACTCAATCCCTAGGTGGGGAAGAATCCCTGGAAAAAGGCATGGAAACCCACTCCAGTATTCTTGCCTGGACAATCCCCATGGACAGAGGGGCCTGGTGGGCCACAATCCATAGGGTTGCAGAGTCGGACACGACAGAAGTGACTTTGCATGCATACACGCAATTCCATAACCACTGGGACAAAAAAAGTTCAACCCACTCCTGGAATGAATGATTTCTAAGTTGTGGATAACTGTGTTATGAATTTCATAGTGCTGGAGAAGAAAACTTCAGAACGTGGAAAGTGAAGGATGGAAGGACTTATTCAGAGGCTGAAAGCTGGTAAAGAGATAAAACAGAGACAAGCCAGTCAGAGTAAGGAATAAAGAAAGAGAATTAGGCAAACAGTAATAATGTAGTCAGAGTGGGTCAGGTCAACAGCCAAGGGAAACGAAAATAAGGAAGGTCAAGGATTGACTAGGGAGGGAGGAAACTGCACCATTTCTTTTACCTCCCATCACAAGCTCTGTTCTCGTGATTCTGTTAGGTCATTTATAAGACGTGTGTGTATACTCCATCACTAAGTCGTGTTTGACTCTCTGCAACCTCATGGATTGTAGTTGGCCAGGCTCCTCTGTCCATGGGATTTCCCAAGCAAGAGTACTGGAATGGGTTGCCATTTCCATATCCATGGGGTCTTCCCAACCCAGGGATCAAACTTGCATCTCCTGCAAGGCAGGCAGATTCTTTACCACTGAGCCACCAGTGAAGCCTGGAAAATTAATGAATATATGCTTTAATTCATAGACAAAATTTTATGATTCACCACACTATATGGTCTGGAGAAGGAAATGGCAACCATACTCCAGTATTCTTGCCTCAAGAATCCCATGGACAGAGGAGCTTGGTAGGCTACATTCCATGGGGTCACAAAGAGTCAGGCATGACTTAGCCACTAAACCACCACAACCACCACACTATATGGTATGCAGTGCTTGGCTACTTTGTACCCTTGACTTGAAGAATACGGTGTTTATATTGAAGTACTTCAGTTTGATCAGATCATCACCTCTCTTCCTCCTATCCAAGAAGCAAATACAAGACATCAGCTCACAAATTTTCCTGGAGGGAAAGCCACATTGGTTTGCTTTTTACCAGGTTATGAGCTTCAAACGTGAGAAATCTTAACAACATGATCTGTCTTATCTTACTCTGCATATCCTAGACACCATAGGAGGAGGCCAGGTCATCAGAGCCGAACATTCTTAGCCCCCAGTCAAAGCAATATAGACAAATGAGAAGCAATGGATCAGGCATCAAATGGTCAACCTCACCTGACTATCTTAATAACTAAAACAAGAAAAACTTCATTTTTTTAGTCACTTGTTGTTGCTTCTCAATTGCTAAGTCATGTCTGACTCTTTGTGACTCCATGGACCGCAGCACACCAGGCTTCCCTGTCCTTCACTGTCTTCAGAGTTTGCTCAAACTCATGTCCATTCAGTCAGTGATGCCGTCCAACCATCTTATCCCCTGTTTTCTCCTCTTGCCCTTAATCTTTCCCAGCATTAGTGTCTTTTCCAATGAGCTGGCTCTTTGCATCAGGTGGCCAAAGCATTGGACTTTCAGCTAAGAACACAGAATCAGATCATTCATTCTGGAAGTGATGGATGGGCTCTGTGATTCCCTAAATAAACTTAAATACAAATAGTTGGAAACACATAATATAAAACATATAATATTAACCACTTTTAAATGTACACTTAAATATTAAATATCATTTTTAGTAAAAATAGAATCCAAGTAGTTACAACATGTAGATCTAAACCAGTCCTAGTTCACTAAAGTTGAAAGGAATCTCAGATATGAAACGTACAGGTCCTTACAAGTCCAGATCCAGAAAGGTAAAAAGGTCCAGAGAAGTTAAACACTTTACCCAAATGTCTCACAAATGGACAACAAAATTCAGCCTATGGCTCCTCATTCACAGGCCAGTCCTCTTTCTTTTTAAGTCAATCTGAGTCAGGACAGCACAAAATGAAGCACCCTGGCAATTATCTGATAAATCTGATGGATGTGTATGGACAAACAGGGATAATTATGGCCAGGAAATCCAATTTAGGTCTTCAATTACCTAGATTGACTGTCTACATTGACCAAATAAACTGGACAATGGCCAAAAATGCACTCTACATCATGTTGTGCACCCATAACCTGAGAAGCACTTCACTGTGTTTGTGAGATTAACAGGAACACACACACCACTGAACTAACCATAAAGCATTATATAGTACAATTGTGAATGGGTGCATTTTCCATCAATGAACAGATCGGAAAGTTACCCCAAATCTCTTTTTTTGGTAAGTTGAGTGAAAATGCTATAGGAACTCATGTACACACATTATAGAATTTCCCTGAAGAAGCCAGTCACACTGCCTCTGTCCAGATCCTTTGTTTCACCAAGACTACTATTCCACCAAATGAATCACATATAATTAGGTCCAAGTGGTAGGATGAAAGACTACAAAAGCCTCAATAAATCTAAGTCATTCTTGACTTCATTCTGAAAAGTACGTAGGTCTTTGTTTTAAACTTAAGATAAACATCACACTTAGGATGTTTGGCCATAGATGGAAAGCATTTGAGGAAAGGGGTTTTCAGTCAATGCTGATACAAACTTTCCTGCAAGATGACATGTTTTAAAATAAAAATTCTACCATTCAAGTATACAGGGATTAATTTGCCTGTGCACAGTTTCAACAAGAAAAACAAAAAATACATTTCCAGAGTAAGATGTTTCCCCCTATTTTTAAAAATCAATAGGTTTAGAACTTTTTGTGCCGACATCAGGAACACAAATGGCTGTGCATCGTGATTAGAGGCTAGGAAGCTAAGCCCGCGGAAAGATGAATCAAAAAGCAAGACACACTGTGGTGCAGCGCAAATGCTACTGGCCTGGAGTCACGAAGCTGGGTTTTACTTCTCCATTTGGCAGGAAACAGCTAGGTTATATCAGACAGTTCACCTTCTCCCTGGACTTCAGTTTCCTTATCTCGAAAATGAGAAGGTTGACTGGAATTGTTTCTGGTTTTACCTGTGACTTTAAACCAGGGATGAGCAAACTAAGGATGATGGGACAAATATAGACCACCACCTGTTTTTGTAAATAAAGTTTGATTAGAACAGCCATGCTCCTTCATTTACATATTGCTATTGCCTATGGCAACTTTCTTGCTACAAAAGCAGAGCTGGCTAATTGCAACAGAGACAGTATGGTCCACAAGCCCAAGATACTTAACTAATCTGGCCTTTTACATAAATTTGCTTATCTCTGCTCTATGCCATTGACATTGTTTTGACAAAAGAGCATAACTTGGCATCACCGCTAAACCAAATCCATATTTTAATGTATTACACCAGCTTTATTGGGTGGTTTTCCATTCCTCTTCTGCCTAAGGCCATGCTGAGTAACACATCTTATGCAACGATACTTCATTGTTTTCCTACAGTCTGGCCATTAGATACACTGGTCCTTTGCTATAACTTCAAGTGACAGTTCACAGTGGCATTGTCTGAAGGCTTCACTGTTGGTAGGGTTGATGCAGGCAGTTAAAATTCAGTTCAAAACTGACCAGGTCCCCAGTCTCAGGGTCAGGAAGAAGTCCTTCCCCCGCTAAGAAAGGACGTTAAGAGATAGACATTAAACAAGAAGGAAAAGGAACAGTTGTCGAATGTCTATATAGTAAATAAATAAATAAATAGCATGCATCTAAGACAAAAGTGGAACTCATGTAACTTTCATCTTTCTTTTATTTTTTTAATTAAAGGATAATTGCTTTACAGAATTTTGTTGTTTTCTGTCAAACCTCAACATGAATCAGCCACAGGTATACATATATCCCTTCCCTTTTGAACTTCCCTCTTGAGGAGCACAATTTATGTTGAAACTGAAAATCAATACCCAAATTAATAGGCAAAGAATTGCCTCAGACTCTGAAATTACCTAAATGCCTTAAAACTCAAGTGAGAAGGAAGGAAACTCATATATACTCCTCACTATCCAATAAAACTTCTCACAAAACCTCATAATTAACATAGAGGTCTCTCATAGCCACAGCTAGAGGCATCCATTGCAGACTTACCAAATATGCCATTTCTGTCATCCAAGGGCTTGCCTGGCTCTTCATTCAGAGTTATATTAAAATGTGCTTCCTCAATAATCTTTCTGCTCCCTGCCCTAAGACCCTAGAAAATACTTACCCTGGAAAACTGAAGCAGCTGGCAAGGATATGTAAGAGTCAGATCTCCACTAAATCATCAATTGTAGAATTTTTAAACAAACTAGCAGGAACTGCACACAGTCTTAAAACATGTGCATTGCTGGTACTTATGGAGCTAACATGATGAAGTGGACTAAAAGCGGCATTTCAATCACTCTGGATTTAGAATCCTGGTTCTGTCATTTACTTATGATATGAAATTAGTTACCTAAAGTCTCTGAACCTTCATTCTAATCAATGAAATGGAGCAAAATGCCTCTCTTATAGGACTATTCAAATATCTTAGAACCATATGCAGCTGTATTAAAAATCCACTGTCTTTTGAGTTATCACTAGTAACCAGATGCAAATATATTAGCTCACTTAATCCTCAATTTCCTTTATCAAAACTGGAATCAGTAATTCCACTTTACAGAGAAGGAAACTAACTAACGGCTGGACAAGTTAAGGAATCTGGCAATTGTTACACAGCCATTAAATCATTCAATAGGCACTCAAGTCCAAGCCATTCTGAATCCAAAACCTATACTGTTCCCTCAAATCAACATCACTTCCCAGTGATGATTTCGTCTGTCTTTCAATGTCTAGTCTAGTTCCTGCCCTGTAACACTAACTGGGGTAGAGGGTTATGGAGGACCTCAGCCTCATCATTCAGAAACTGTCTGCCTACAGACAATCCAAAAAGCTATCTATATTCCCAGGCACTGACCCCAATACCCCATGCCTGTCATATGCTTTGGCCCAAGTGACTAAGGCTAGACAACTGACTCAGCTTCCTACTCAGTTTAGAGCTTTCCCTAGTCCATTCAGCTGAGTATATAGAACCTACTTAGTTCCTGATAGTCATCATCTTCCCCCTTGCCCAGAATAAACCACGGGGCATATATCACCATCTCCCAACCCGTTGGTGGAGTCTGGCCATAGCTAAAGAGAATGCCCCAAAGTGCAGAGATGTCATCTCCATGGATGAGCTGTCGCCAGGGCTTCCACACTGATCAGATTTCATGTTCATGATACAGCAATCACTTCCACTCTGAGATTTACACCCCAAAAGCACATTAAAGACCACAGACAGAGCCAGACATGCCAAGTCTGGACCTTTAACAAAGTATGATTTTACATGTGTTCTTTTTCTTTTATTTGTCAAAGGGTATGCTTTCTTTGGCTAAACAAATGGGATAAGAAAAATCTTTGCTTAAAAATTTGCATGTTTCCTCTACAAAGCATATTTCAATACTTCATTCTAGGATGTTCCTTTATAACACAGTATAATTTGCTGTGGCTCATGGAGAAGGCAATGGCACCCTACTCCAGTACTCTTACCTGGAAAATCCCATGGATGGAGGAGCCTGGTGGGCTGCAGTCCATGGGGTCGCTAAGTCGGACACGACTGAGCGACTTCACTTTCACTTTTCACTTTCATGCATTGGAGAAGGAAATGGCAACCCACTCCAGTGGTCTTGCCTGGAGAATCCCAGGGACAGAGAAGCCTGGTGGGCTGCAGTCTATGGGGTCGCACAGAGTCGGACATGACTGAAGCGACTTAGCAGCAGCAGCAGCAGCAGCATAAATGCCTCTATAATCCCACAGGAAGAATGCAGGAGAGATGTTCATAATTATAGAAAAACTGTGAAGGGAGAAGATGAAGAGGTTTGTCTCCTTTCCTTCTCACCAGCCTCACTCTCTTTCCTTCTGTGTTTAAAGTACATAGAGCAGCAGTAAATCAAAAAAAAAAAAAAAAAAGGAAAACGATCACCCATTGTTGGGTGTCTATTCTGCCTGTTCATATTAGAAGAAAGATTTAAGTTGGGATTATACATCCTTAATCCCTATAGCATAAAGCCTTAAATGAATTAAGAAACTTCGAAGGATGCAAAACACACAAATTTATTTCCTAAAATATGAAAAATTGCATGTTTCAATCATTCTCCTTCAAACATACTAATTCTCTCATGAAAATACTAATTTGTCTATGCTGCATTAGAACTGTTTTTAAACATAATACCTCAACTATTAGTCTACTATCTCTGAGTATAGAGTCCATCCCATTTTCCATAGTATTTTCCCCCAGTACCCAGTGCAGTGTCAGATGCCTACCAGGTTCTAAAGTGGGGAGAGAGAAATTATTTCAGATTCTCAGTGCTCTAGAGATTTGTATTTGCCCTTTCATGATAGAAAAATGTCACTAGAGAGTGGCCATACACCCAGGTACTGTATTCTCAAATATTCTTGCTCTTTCTGTTGTTTAGTCTCCAAGTAACATCCAATTCTTTGTGACCCCAAGGATGGCAGCCTATCTGGCTCCTCTGTCCATGGGGGTCTCCTGGCAAGAATATTGGAGTGGGGTGCATTTCCTTCTCCAGGGGATCCCCAATAAATTTTAATTGTGTTAAGCTATTGTGTTAATTGTGTATTAATTGTGTTAAACATGCCTATTTGAGGCATCAGCTAGAACTCTAATATAATGAATATATAATTCAATTAATTAACTGGCTGTTTAATGATAGATGATATTAATATATTAGGTATCAGTGGTAATATATATGATATCATATACCAGTGGTAAAGAATCCAGCTGCCAGTGCAGAAGATGAAGGAGACACAGGTTCACTCCCTGGGTCAGGAAGATTCTCTGATGTAAGAAATGGCAAAAGAGAAGCCTGGCAGGCCAGTCCATGGAGTCACATAGAGTCAGACATGGCTTAGCAGCAGTCTATCTATTAAAAATTAATTTTTGATTATTTAAGTAAAGGAATGAAGATGGAATGAGATTCGTAACTAAGCCAATGAGACTTGCATTTTAGGGCCCTTAACTAGATCAGCTTCCTTCTAAGATCCTAGAAAAGGTCTAGCAAAAAGTTTAGTTTTTGTAAATTTTTCAAAGGCAATTTCTGAATAGATCCCCAAATTATGAAGGCCTCAGAATCCATAAAACTCTGTCCTTGGTTCAAGATACAAGAAAATGGTGGTATATAATGCATAAAGTATGACATTTGTATTTTTAACGCACAGAAAGTCGATCTCACCCACTAAAGTTGACTCTTTATTAATCAGAATGTCACACAATCTAAAGTAGCCTGCAATTTATTGTCACGTTTTCTCTCATTAGTTTTTCTATGATGCCTTATGTAGAAAGAATTGCCTCATTAATAACTTTGACCAATTACTTTTGCAAGATGTTGATTATTTTTTCCTTTTGCATTTGACAAATGCAAAAAGGCCAAAATGTCTTTCTTGTAATAGAGTTAGGCTGGTTTTTAATAATGAGTTAACTATGAGAGGTTTAATCATTTTTAGTAAATTCATCTTTTGGTGTAGATAAACCCTGCATGATACTCAAATTAACACACATTTATACACACACTCTTACAACAATGAGTTGATGGAATGCTCAGAAAAGGGAAAAAAAACTAATCAAAAAATGTTTGACTGAAGTTAGCTTTCATATATTTAATATTTTGTTAGCTGAGATTATAACCAGAGGGGAGAAATGGCTTATAAATGAAGTAACTTGTGCCTGAGGGTGTGAATTTGAGTGTTGAAGGTGAGTATATACAATGGAATATTTTGCTTTAATCCTCGGTTCTAAACAATTGTGTCCAACATACTAATAGAAGCTTTCTGTAGTCAATCTCTTGAATTTGTTATTAGTCAACTTGATTTGCCTTTTCCATTATCTCTGCCTAGCTTCTTACAGGCAATCTGTAAGGAGAAAAGTATGTATGTATTTTTGTTTCATTTAAATAGCAGCCTGAAGGCAATGGCACCCCACTCCAGTACTCTTGCCTGAAAATCCCATGGATGGAGGAGGCTGGTAGGCTGCAGTCCATGGGGTCAAGAAGAGTCGGACATGACTGAGCAACTTCACTTTCACTTTTCCCTTTCATGCACTGGAGAAGGAAATGGCAACCCACTCCAGTGTTCTTGCCTGGAGAATCCCAGGGACGGGGGAGCCTGGTGGGCTGCCGTCTATGGGGTCGCACAGAGTCGGACACGACTGAAGCAACTTAGCAGTAGCAGCAGTGATTTGTTAACATTTTATTATATACTCAATTCTGCTATCAGAATAAAAGGGAAAAAAAATTCTCTCTAGGAAAAATTAATCTCGGAAGTTTTAAAAGCAACCATACCATAATAGCTCACTCAAGACAGTACAACAGAAAACAAAATCAAGGAATTAAAGATTAACACTTGGGTATGTGTAAGACAGCATTCATGAAAATAGTTAAATGTCCATAATAAAAGCTGAAGATATTTCTATGGTTTATGAAATGAAAGAGTTTTCCATAAAACCCAGAAGTATTCATAGACGTATGCCGAGTTCACATTTTAATGAAGAGGACTTTTTTTTTTTTTTTTCAGGAACTAAGCAGTAGTGATGTGCTTTCCATACATAAGCAAATGAGCAGCAGCTTTAATTTGTTTTCATCCCCCAAAAAATTCACTTTAAAAGCTGAACATTAAAACACTGAACTTAGCATTGAGGAATCTTCATTTACAAAGTTTCATTTTTAATAAATTTCAAATAAACTCTTACAGAAGAAATAAGTGAATTTCTCCATATGCATTTCATGAGTGAAGATTTTTTGTATTCATACCCATAAAGGTATGCTTCTATTATAACTCTAGCATCATTATCCAAAAGGAAATAACATATTTCTCCTATATTTAATATAGGCTTCCTTTCTTTAAGCATAGGCTGTTTGATTATTTAATAATTAACTTTCATCTCAAAGTTATCTCTGCTTTAATTCTTTAAAAGATACTTTTGACATACTAAGACTCCCTAATTTCAGTGGCAGCCAACAGTTAAAAGAACATTAAAGACCTTAAATGCAATTTAATAATTTTCCTAACCACTTGTGAACAGAAGCCGGTTGACGAATGTGAACTGTAACAACTGCAAGTGCTGGTAGCTTTTCACTGTCCATGGCCTCCCCATCTCTGTAGCCTAGAGACAGATCAATTGAAACAACTAGACCGTGGTCGAGATTTCTTCATAGGGCCTCCTGTCTATGGAAGGATTTGTTCTGTGTTCATGAACTTGATCTATGGCTGTGGAATCTAAGACACACATTCATCATAAAAGAAGCTAGTCTTTTATCTAGGAGCTGTGAGTTTGCTGATAAGCACAAAGGAAAGAACACTCAAGAGAAGGAAAAGGAGAAAGTTAGGGGGGCTAGCATGGCTAGAACGGAACAAAGCATCATGGCATACTACACACGAGCTAGCTACATGCATTCTAAGTTACAATCACGTAACATTATTGTATTCATACCCATCTAACCCTCCCTAACCTACTTCGTGACCTTACAGACAGTAGCTACATCGTCAATATTCCCCACCACTAGGGCACAAACCATCTGCATCCTTCTCACTTGGTGAATGCGGTGAGAAAAAGCAATGTGGACCAGTGGTACCTACTTCCCTTCACTCAACAGATCATCTTTCTTGGAGGCCCTCTGCCCAGACTTTGGCACTTAGTGTGGGCTCCTTAAAATATCTGGAAAAATGTATTTCTTTTCCAGTTCCTGAACAAAAATCAGTATTCTTTTTTTTTTCAAGATGGAATCACAAGAGAAATATGAAAGCTAACTGCACACGGTATAAATAAACATGGTGTGGGAACACGAGAGCAGAACACGATGGCCCGACACAGACGAGAGACAATTCAGCATAACAAATAGTAAGTTGTGCTTTGCCTGTGGCATTTTCTGGCTCCATCAATAATTATATAATACAACAGTCACTGATTTCTCAGCCCTGGATCAATAATGGGTTTCACATCTCCTCTAGAGCTGGTTGTTGACCAAGGTGCTTGCTCAAACCCCCACCCCATTCATGGTAAAAATCGATCCTTGCATAACTGCTATGTGCTTAGAATGTCAGCATCAGAGCAAGAGAGAAATGTGGAGTTTAATAGCACTGCAGAATTCACAATGACTTCATATCTGCCCCCATAAGCCCATAGGACTCAACAAGTAGCTTTAAAGGAAAGACCTCAACCCTAAAGATATAATATATTGGGACCTGCCAACAAATTCACAGCAGGCACAAATACATGGCACAGTCACAGGCCCAAAGCACACTGTGGCTGGAGGCCAGAAGTCTCATCTGACCTACTGTGAGCATATCTCCTCTATTCTAACAGAAGAGCTGATAGCATAGCATTCTATACGTTGGACCCCTGGACGGTAGTGCCACCATATTTGGGATGAACCCTCTGACTTTCGGCCCGAAACTATTTCATCACATTCCACTGGGTATCAGAAAGCAATTACATCACATCATGAAATAAAATTTTTCAAAATGTATAGAGTCTCCCAGTCTGTGCAGAGTGGTGCATTTTCAAGCATGGATATTCTCTGAAAAGCAATGCTAGTGTGTGTACTAGACCCATAAAAAGAGATCTACAAACCATCATTTTAATCTAATCAAGACACATGGCCAAATTTGATAATACAGATGCCAAAGGAAAGTTTTAAAAAATCAGATTCCCCAGTCTGATTGTCTGCCTTGATTTAGTAAACTAGACAATGGCCCTACCTCATTTTCCCTAGTAAAGTCCTAGAGTGGTAGTACATGAATAAGGGCAAAGAAATAGTTTCTTTCTCAGCTTCTACTGAACTTTTCTCTATAGGGTCTCCTGGCATAAAAATGCCAGAGGAATGCCTCACAGACATTAACAGCCTTCATTCTGTAGTCAAAGTAACTGAAATGAAATCCAGAGAGAATGAGTGAGCTGTCCAAGGTCAGCAGGACCCCCAGCTTCTCACGCCCACAGGACCCATGTGCTATCCACTATGTCATACCTCCCATTACACTGACAAATATACTTATAGGCTCTAGAGCTATGCTCCTAAATTATCCTCCCCTACCACTCCCTCCTAGGAGAAGGAAATGGCATCCTACTCCAATATTCTTGCCTAGGAAATCCCTTTGACAGAGGAGCCTGGCATGCTACAAGTTCATGAGTTTGCAAGAGTAGGGTACAACTTAACAACTATACCACAACTACCACCATCCTTCCCCATATCATTTTTTTTAATTTCCTCATTTTACTTATGAAATACAAGTGAGGAAAGATGAGCCTGATAAGTTTACTCAAAATATAATGTCACTAGGGCAGCATTTTCTAATCTTTCTCCCTCCTTCCTCTCCCCTATCCAATAACACTTTTAACTGTAGGTTTGCCCCAACTTAGTTGAGAGCAACTCCATTCTTTGAGTTGCTCAGACCAAAATCTTTGGACTTATTTTCGCTATTTTATCTAACTATATTACGCCCACATCTTTGCAGCCAATCGACTCCTTTCTTGACTTTATACCTTACACCCAATCTATCATGAAATACTGCCAGCTCTACCTTCAGCATGTATCCAGAATCGAGCCATTTATCATCACTTTCACGGCTACTGCTTTGGTCCAAGTAACCATCATATATCACCTGTGTTACTGGGATAGCTTCCCACCTGCCTCTACCACAAGGGGTTACTGCCTCTCCCTTTGTTATGCTCATTCTCACCCCCAGGGTACCCTCATCATTGCAGCCAAAATCATCCCTCTAGGAACAAGCCACTTTTCTGATTAAAACCTTTCAGTGGGTCTACATCCCGTGAGAAAGAAATCAGGTCCTGACAGTGGTATGTGGGAATCTACATAATTCTTCTGCTTCTCTATCTCCTCTTCACCTGCCTGCTCTCTCTGTGCCCTCCACCCTGGCTTCCTTTGCCTTCCTTTTCCTGATGCTCTGGCCTCAGTATCTTACAGTGTTTCTTTCCCCCTGGCCAATTTCCCCTCACACATGTACATGATGTTCCTACACCTCCTTCCAGATTCTACCTAAATGTCACCTCCCCTTTGAAAGTGTTACCTTCCCCTCTCACTCCCACCCCAGCATTTCCTAACTTCCTTCAATACTGTTCACTTCTAATGTACTATGTCACTTACTTTTTCTCCTGGGTATTTTCTGTCCTCTCTGATCAGACTATAGGCTCCAAGAATTGTGAAGCTGGGGACAAGGGGTATAAGTAAAGAGGTCTGTTTTGTTCACTAGTCAACCATAGAATCTAGTATGACAGCACACAACAAGCATTTGTTTACTATTAATCAGTTAATCAGTAAATGAGAAAACAAATACCATGTTGAAGGAAGTAGAGGGGACAACTGGGGGCAAAGGAACTTTCTTTATATCCTGTTCATTGTCCCCATAGGCATATTCTTTTTCTGACCACATAGGAGGTTGCTTCAAGGCCTGTAAGTCTTCTACGTAATCAGGCTTCTCTTTTAAATCAGTGTTGGAGATGATATAAGACTAAATGATACTCTTAGACAGAAAAAGCAATTGAAGAATGGAAATGATCCTTTTTTTCTATAATTGTTCTATAATTACCCTGTACTATGTGGCTCCCACCCAGAAGGCTTGATTCAGGAGTCAAGTAGTTTGTTTCTCCAGCACTCTCTGCTCTCGAGACATACGTTGGCAGAAAATCAGAGAATGAGGGTCTGGAGAAATCAGGAGAAAGTATGAGAGCCTCATGGAGGGAGATAATGTGTGATGTTTTCACTTTCTGTCTTCTCTCTATGATTCCCTCCTATCTCCATTTCTAAGGGTGGGCAGGCAGTGCATGAAATATTGTTTAAGATTAGAAGATCCTCTACAATGGGAATCGGGATCATATGAGGCAATTTTGGGATTTATCAAAGTGTTCAGAGGAATCTGGTTTTAAAAAGTTACCAGTAAGAATGGAAAATTTAAAGAATTTATGACACAAGGGCACACTCTTCTGCTGCCATGCTGATTAGGGATCTAACACCATGGTTGGTCAACTGGGAAGAAAGGAAACATGAATGGGAGCTTAACACTGACCAACTACATGGCCAGGAGGGCTCTCTTTCTGAATACAGCCTCATTCTGCTTGCACAAAACTGGAATGCTAGAAAACTCTAGCTTATCTTTTTATTTTCTTCTTTCGGCATGTACTTCAGCATAGGTGAAAGTGACAGGTACTCAGATACTCAGCTGTGTCTGACCCTTCACGACCCTAGGGACAGTCGCCTGCCAGGTTCCTCTGTCTACAGGATTCTCCTAGTAAGAGTACTGGAGTGGCTGCCATTTCCTCCTTCAGGGGATCTTCCCAATCCAGGGATCAAATCTGCAACTCTTACATCTCCTGCATTGGCAGGTGGATTCTTACCAGTAGCACCACCTAGGAAGCCCATACTTCAGCACAATATCCAACAAAGCACCAGCAGAAAGAAACTATATATGCAGTAAGCAAAGGTGTTCAGATTTCAATGCACTTTTACTGGCTTCCTTAGAGAAAGAGTATGAGCTATATCTGACTCCAATAACCCCATACAAACTTTAATTACAATACTTGGAAAATCTAGCATGTAAAAAAAGTTAAATGTAAATTAAAAAAATAACTGTTGCCTGGGAAAAGATAGGCTAATGTGAACTGTGGATCTTCTTCTAAGAAAATCTACAAATGAAGACAATGTTAAGGAACTTGACAAATAATAAACAGTAATACTAATACAAACAAAACATCTTCTTAATCAGAGTTGATATATGCAATTCAAAAAAAAAGCTCATTCAGGGATCTATTTCACTGACAAGGCAAAGAAGGCATAGTTAGTGGTGGAAAACAAAGCATAACTTTTGACTCAGTGTGAATCATCTAGATAAGGTAAAGAAATAATCTTAAAGCTAAGTAGAAGGATCACCATTTTATTTTAGTGGTTTCCCAGGCCACTGGGCATGACCTATGTTAATGGCACCCCACTCCAGTACTCTTGCCTGGAAAATCCCATGGATGCAGGAGCCTGGTAGGCTGTAGTCCATGTGGTCGCAAAGAGTCGGACACGACTGAGCGACTTGACTTTCACTTTTCACTTTCATGCATTGGAGAAGGAAATGGCAACCCACTCCAGCGTTCTTGTCTGGAGAATCCCAGGGATGGGGGAGCCTGGTGGGCTGCCATCTATGGGGTCGCACAGAGTCGGACACAACTGAAGCAACTTAGCAGCAGCCTCTTTAAATACCCTTCAGTGCTCAAGCAGATATCCAAATCCACTCTCATTACTAGATTCACCTTGAGAGAGTCTATCAAAATACAGAAATCAGATACTTTTTTCCTTAATTTTGAGAAGGTGCTGCTATTCTGGATCTCCCAGATTAAAAAAATACTCCCAGAGCAAAGTTCTGGAGAAAAAGAGAAACCTTCCCTTGCATTTGGCTTAGACAGACTCTTCATCCTAAACATTCTGGAACCTTGACTCTAACTTGGGCCAGAAGACTGTCTGAAAAAGATTCTCTGTCTTTGAGCAGAAAGATTGCATGACCCTAGAATAGTCTATAGAATTGCATAGTTTTGTTCAAATTGAGCTTCCTGGGACCTAAGGAATGTCTCATTTTCAGGCAGAAGTGGTTTTGTCAAACAAGTAGAGTAATAATGGTCACCTGACCTATATTCAGCATCACTTTATATACTTTGAAATTTGAAAGCATTTCTCACACTAGGTTAAGGAATTCTACCCTCTTATCCTGTTTCCTTCATTGCACTTATAATCATTGTAATTCATTAACCTTGGGACTCTGTCTCTGTTCACTGCTTTATCCAAGGCATTTAGAAAAATGCCTAGCAAATAATATTCATTATAAAAATAATCAGTGTATATGTACATTGTAATGCACATAATCAATAATCACAGACAATTAATCATGTATAAATAATCAATTTATTTTATTATGAAGTCACTCAGTCATGTCCAACTATTTGCAATCCCATGGACTGTAGTCTACCAGGCTTCTCTGTCCATGGGAGTTTCCAGGCAAGAGTACTGGAGTGGGTTGCCATTTCCTTCTCCAGGGGATCTTCCTGATCCAGAGATTGAACCCAGGTCTCCTGCATTGCAGGCAGACACTTTACCCGCTGAGCCACCAGGGAAGCCCATAAATAATCAATAATCATGTACAAATATGAGGATATCACTGTAGATTAATTGGGAAGATCAACTGAGATTTTTCAGGAAAGGCTTAATAAGTATTATAGATGCTCAACAAAACAAGTAACATCGGCAAGCCATACTAGGATTATGCCCTCTGCCTGAACACAGGAAAAATGGCAAGAGAATGTATGAGGGCTTCATTTTTCACATTTGTAACAGAAATACAAGTACCTATGCTATCTGCTATCCCCCTTGAACAGCATCAAAATCAGGTAATTCCTGAAACTGAAAGTCAAGAAGAGGGTCAGGAAAGTCAAATCCAGGGGCTATGAGAGCCTTGGGTTCACACTGTTGAAGGGAAGTATCAAAGAGCAGGAGACACGGACTTTGGCTGTAGGCTGTTTGTAGTAATCTACATGTGTGTGTGCTAAATCTCTGCAGTTGTGTCTGACTCTTGGAGATCCTATGGACTGTAATCTGCCAGGCTCTTCCATCCATGGGCTTCTCCAGGCAAGAACAGTAGAGTGGGCTGCCATGCCCTCCTCCAGGGGATCTTCCCTACCCAGGGATCGAACCCTCATGTTTTGCATCTCCTGCATTTGCAGGTGGTTCTTTACCACTAGCACCATCTGGGAAGCTCATAGTAACCTACATTTGTGTCCAGACTTCACTGCTGTGTACTCTGGCCTTGATAATCTGGGATATCATATCCTAAGAGCAGGTCTCATACTCAGGAGAACTCTCACTTCACCACCAGTAACAGGAGGTATGTCCTGGCAAAACAAAATTCAAAGTCTCACAAACCACACATAAACAAAATTCAACTAAATGATGCAGTGTTAATTGAAATACTTGAGAGAGAAGGCTGTGAAGTAAGACACTGAAAATTAGATACTGGCACTACCATTTATGGACTGAGTAATGGGCTTCCCTGCTGGCTCAGAGGTTAAAGCGTCTGCCTGCAATGAGGGAGACCTGGGTTCGATGGCTGGGTTGGGAAGATCCCCTGGAGAAGGAAATGGCAAACCACTCCAGTATTCTTGCCTGGAGAATCCCATGGACGGAGGAGCCTGGTGGGCTACAGTCCATGGGGTCGCAAAGAGTCGGACACAACCGAGAGACTTCACTTTCACTTTCAAGGTTGAGCAAGTTACATAACTAACCCGAACCAAGCTTCTTCAATTGAAAGAACACAGGGAAAAGTCACGCCTGTTTTGCTGTGTTGTGTGAGGAGTGAATAACAGGAAAAGTCTCTCCTCTATGGAAGGCATTCAATAAAAATCTGTAGTAACATTAATTCTTAATCTATATTGTGAAAGCCTGATCTGAGAGTATGTCTGAAAGCATGCAGGTGGTCAATATATCAGTCTGTCTTTAATGTTTAAATTGTCTTCATTTAAGTAAAGGGAGCCTATTTTTAAAAATAAACATTTGACTTTGCACCATAAAACTAGGATCTCTGAGATGAGGCAGCCCAGAAAAGTATGTCAAATATTGATGATCCGGGTGCCTCCATGAATGGCCATGATGTTTTATGCTTGGGAGATACCAGAACCCACATCAGTATCAGTATGCTATCTCTAAAGAAATGCTTAGCAGGCTCTTTCCTGGAGAATGGGTTTGGGAAATGGGGGAGACCTCACAAACTGTGTATATTTAACACTTAAGACAGAAAATGGTATTGTTAACAGTTTAACACTGGTACAAAATGATGAAGTCAAATGTAAAATAAATTGTAATAACACAGTTGTTTTTTGCCACATAAATTTTGATCTAGAGCGGATATTTTTCCTAATTTTATTCCTGTTTATACAAATATTAGCACAAGATTAGGAAAATGTGGTTACCTTTTACACACTCTGTTAGAAGAGGATCAAAGAAATCATTTTATATATCCAAATAAGAAACAAAATAAATAGTGAAACACCTACAAAACCACCCTGAGAGAAATAAGCACCATCTTGCTAGGTTGTTTCAGTCATGTCTGACTCTTTGTGACGCTATGGACCATAGCCCACCAGGCTCCTCTGTCTGTGGGATTTTCCAGGCAAGAATACTGGAATAGATTGCCATTTCCTTCTCCAAAGCAATTATCTTAGGTAACCAAAACTCAATTCACATTTGGTTCTGTAAAGGCTGTACTTATAATACCTATATTTGTACATACTTATTTAATAAGATTTTTATTACACTAGATTACTTGTCATAAAACAATGTTATACATATACACATTATAATATTTAATATCATATTGAACTATATTTTCTGTGTTCACAATATTATATTATTGTACCATAGTATATTGAACTAAGTACATTTTATACCTTGAGATGACACAGCTTTTCACTCATACAATGAAGGAAGGTCTGATTGTTTTTTCCCCCACTGCTCATTCCTTCCATCTCCTTATTCTATATGTGTCTGAAGAATGTCTTTCTCAGACATTTATAAACAGTCATCTTACAGCCATGCTTATTTCTAAACATGCTGCTTCACACATTCCATGGGACAGGTTAACAATTATTTTTGGTTTTAGATGCCATCTGTTACAGCTTCTCTGGGCCAAAGATCCTGTTTATGTCAACAAATTACTTAATTAAGCAAACTAGGTGATGACAATGATGAGGTTTTGAAAATAATATGGACATTCATGTAAACTATGTAATTCATTATTATGCTTTATTTTAAAGAATATCAAAGAGCTGGGGTAGTGGAGTGGTGTAGGGGAGAAAGGGTACAGATAAGAGGGAACTAGCAAGGCCCCTCAGAGAAGTGGGATGGAAAGTGACGTAGTACACAGTCTGAGGAACTTAGATCCCTTCTTATGAGAGCAAAGGAAAAAAGAAAAAACAGGAAAGAAGTCCAATTGAGTTCTCCCTGTGCACTAAGTACAATAGTGCCTACTATGTGACAGGCCACTGGGAATAAAGGTACAACGAAGTTTCTAAAAGGCCACATTCGCTTGACACTGAACTTGACTTCAGAGTACTCTGTTCACTCCCAAGACACTATTTCTCATTTAATTCATGACTCCATGATGCCCTTTCATACCTAATAAAGACACCAAGTTAGAGTACTTCTCACATATCCCCTTAAATAATTTTTGTAAAATACTCACAAAATATAATTTTATCTCAATTGAAAAAATTTGCTAATTCTAAAATTAGCAGATAATTCAAAAATGCTTTTTGTTTGTAAATTCATAGCTCCCTCAGATTTTCTATTATTCTAATTATAGGCAGGGATAGAGAGACAAGTATTAATACAGAAGACCCCTGGGTTTGCTGTAGTTCTAATAATATTAAAGAGATAGACCTAAACCATTATTATCAGGTGTTAAGCCTAACTGTTCACAAAGATCCATCCTCCATATATGACAAGTCACCTCTTCGTTCAAAACAAGCTTCTAAATATGACTTCTTGAAAAACTCAGTATGTTAAATAATGTTTAATTCAGAAAAATGCTTCCAGTATAAACACATTTATGGCAATAACCATAATTATAATAATTTGGGGTAAACTTCAGGTCAGTTCAGTCGCTCAGTCATGTCCAACTCTTTGCGACCCCATGAATCACAGCACTCCAGGCCTCCCAGTCCATCACCAACTCCCAGAGTTCACTCAAACTCATGTCCATCGAGTCAGTGATGCCATCCAGCCATCTCATCCTCTGCCGTCCCCTCTTCCCCCTGCCCCCAATCCCTCCCAGCATCAGACTCTTTTCCAATGAGTCAACTCTTCACATGAGGTGGCCAAAGTACTGGAGTTTCAGCTTTAGCATCGTTCTTTCCAAAGAAATCCTAGGCTGATCTTCAGAATGGACTGGTTGGATCTCCTTGCAGTCCAAGGGACTCTCAAGAGTCTTCTCCAACACCACAGTTCAAATGCATCAGCACTCAGCTTTCTTCACAGTCCAACTCTCACATCCATACATGACCACTGGAAAAACCATAGCCTTGGCTAGAAGGACCTTTAACTGCCACTGGACTACTGGCCTAAGTAACCCCTGAGAGTAACATATCACAGGCATCAACCTCAGGCACATATAAAAGCAAAGTTTTTGAGTTAAGAATAGTGAAATTTCCCTCTTTCAAAATTTTAATAAAAATGTGTATAGTTTATAAAGGAAAACTGGAAAGTTGTATTCTACATAACTGGAAAACATTATTTTTAATAAGTGGGGAAAAAACAGATTAAATGTCTGTGATGCCATTCTACTGTGCAGAATTCCTAAGATCTGGAATTCCTGCTGACAACCACTAGGACCCTAAGAAATGGATTATAAAATGGGAAGGAAGAGGAACTAGGTCGCCAGAATGGGCTCTGCTCCATCCTAATTACCTTCTTTATTATTCCACAAGCAAATTCTGGGATTCTAATATATAGGATGATCATATGTCTTAGTTTGCTTTTGACAGTACTGGTTTATACCTATGGTCCCAGTGTAATTATTGATAAAGTTCCTTTTTGCTCTCAGAAGTGTCTTGGTTTGAATGACAAGCTACATGGCCATCCTACCAGTAAGCCATCAGCATTACTGACCACCCTTCAGAGTACTCTGACAGTAAAATGAATGGATCACTTTATTATCTGTTGCTGTCATTCCTATTATTTAATATCAAGGAAACAGTATTGGTTTGTTGCCGACAGAAATCAATAAAAAGCAGTGCTATAAGCTTTCAGGAGGGTGAACAGAACCTCACTGTAGGGAAAGGATTTTAGAAGTGAGTAGCATTTTATGTTCACTAAGATCCAGTTGACTGTCCAGACTCCATGGCAATACTATGGCTTTGGTTTAACATTTAGCTAGTAAGTAAAATCTGTATCTACAGAATCCATAAGGCAACGAAAGATGTGTGCCTCTTCTCTGATTCCTCTTACATCCACAAAATGTAGGAATTGTTATTATTCAATTGTTCAACCCACTAACTTTTATTAGAAATCTATTACATTTTAGCCCTCTATTTGCCACTATGGCATTTGTAAGAGCCATGGTACTTGCCTTTAAATAGTTCATATTTTAATTGATGATTCAAAACCAAAACAATCACATGATAACTAAGTATAAAACTATATGACAGTAACTCTTACAAGCGATTTTAAAGGAACAGAATATTGAGTAAAGGATTATTGAAGAATAAAGGTTTGAACTCAGGCCTAAAGGATGCAGAGGGCTCCAAAAGATGGAGAGTAAAAGAATTGTGGGAATGAACATATGTACAGATATTGGTGGCTGAAATTAGACTTTTTTTGAAAGGAAAATTCAAAAAAATAGCTGATAGACATGGTGGAGCCATTTTCCAGAAATGTCTGAAAAGTTAGGTAGGAATATTTAGACTTCATGTAGTAATATATGGTATCGACATTAAAGACCACCCAGGGTCTGCCATCTCCGTTTTAGTAAGGTTTTCCTATACTGCAGTATGAGACCATGTCAACAAGATGAAAGTTCTAGAGAAGAAAAATATCCAGCCCCCTGCTACTTTCAGTCCTCAAGAACAGATGTAGTGGACAAAAAAAAAGAAAAGAAAAAGTGATCTAAATCTAATAAGCTACATATTAATTTATAATTTAAACATTTTCAGAAGATTTCTTTGCGTAACCAAAGAAAGATTTGTCCTGAATCCAAGCTCACATCTCCCAATTCCTTTTCTCTTTTTTTCCAAGTACTTAGATGATAACTTTAAGATTCAGGTGTTTAGATCCTTTCAGATATGCAAAGATTATCAGTCTAATCCCCTGTCTTAACCTGCTCTCAACACAGCTTTCATCAAGACTCACTTGTTCTATGAAGGTGCTTCCAAGTAAACCTCCCTGTTTCCATCCCCTAAAACCACTCCTTTAAGATAACTGCCAACCTCTCCTTGCCAGATCCATGAATACTTAATGACTGCTATCCAGAAAATACTAATTGATGATGGGCATATTTTAGTGTGTGAATCTGTCTTCTCTTTCCTCTTTTAGACTGTGATCACTACAAGGGCAGGAAACTATTTTCTATTTTCTTGCAACCATCATTATGTATTATTACTTAGCATTTAATGAGAAACAATAGTTCATTGTAGAAGAATATGAATCAGTTTCTCACAGCTGAAAGCAGATAATGACCACAAAAAATAGAAACATTAGTACTAGCCAAAGGGATTAAAAATAAGAAAACTAACTATATGTAAAATTTTAAATCAGAAAATAGTAAAAGAAAATAAACTCTCTAAATAAATGGACAGACTTAAAATCAATGACTACTGAACAATGGCTAAAACACTAAGTTCATTTTTTCTGCACTAAACCAAGAGCAGTGGACAAACAAGAAGGAATGAAGACACCACTAAAATAGCTATTGGTGAAAGGCTGTTAAGAAAACTGTCAGAACAACCGAACATTTACAAATAAGGAGTTCCCTGGTAGAGTTATTGAACATAGTGTAATGGGACAAACTAGAGGGAATAAGTAGACTTTTGAAAGTGAAATGTGAGGGCAAAGTGAAAGCAGAAAGTTGTAACATTTTTGAAACAAAATTAATGAACTAGTCTACCAAAGAAATAGTTACTCAGTACAGCCCTATGCAAAATTACTAAATAGTCCAAAATTGTTTCCAGGACCACCTCCAACTACTTTCCATGGCCATCCTTTATCCACTGTCCCATTGTCCTAACCTAACACCCTGACCTTCTGCAGCTATCCTGGCTAACGAGGTTAACAAAGGTAACTTTCTCTTCCTGTCATTTTTTGCCCAGACCTCCCTCTGTTTTCTAAGATAATAGCCAGTTGTATGTGAAGGTTAATGTTTACACATATGTGGTCAGTTAATTTATGACAAAGGAGATAAGAATATATGATGGGGAAAGGGGACTTTATAAAATATGGAGTTGGGGGTATTAGCATATGTAATAGCATCACACAATTTGCTAGATAGCTACATGCAAAATCATAAATACAATATATAAACTATATTTACAATCCGTAAATACAAATACATCAAATAAATAAAAACATATACATATACCTTATTTATATACAAGTAGATCAAAGCAAAAGTTAACTCAAAGTGGGTCAAACACTTAGATATAAGATCTGAAATCATAAAACTCCTAGAAGAAAACACAGGTGATAAATTCCCTGATATTGGCTTTAGTGATGTTTTTGTGAATCTGACTTCCAAAACAAGTCCAAAAAAACCCCAAAAATAAACAAATAGGGCTACATCAAATGAAAAGGCTTCTGAAAACTGAAGGAAGCTATGAAAAACATGAAAAGGTAACCTATTGAATGGCAGAAGATATCCACAAATCACATATTCAAAAGGGGTTATGGCAGTAAACAAAGAAGAACTAAAGAAGCCTCCTGATGAAAGTGAAAGAGGAGAGTGAAAAAGTTGGCATAAAATTCAACATTCCTGAAAACTAAGATCTTGGCATCCAGTCACATCACTTCGTGGCAAATAGGTGGGAAAACAATGGAAACAGTGACAGACTTTATTTGGGGGGGCTCCAAAAATCACTGCAGATGGTGACTGCAGCCATGAAATTAAAAGACACTTGCTCCTTTTCTTCAAAAGCTATGACTAACCTAGACAGCACATTAAAAAGCAGAGACATTACTTTGCCAACAAAGGTCCATCTAGTCAAAGCTTTGGTTTTTCCAGTAATCATGTACAGATTTGAGAGTTGCATTATCAAGAAAGCTGAGCACTGAAGAATTGATGCTTTTGAACTGTGGTGTTAGAGAAGACCCTTGAGAGTCCCCTGGACTGCAAGGAGATCAAACAAGTCCATCCTAAAGAAAATCAGTCCTGAATATCCATTAGAAGGACTAGTGCTGAAACTGAAACTCTAATACCTTGGCCACCTAATGCAAAGAACTGATTGATTGGAAAAGACCCTGATTCTGGGAAAGATTGAAGGCAGGAAGAGAAGGGGATGACAGAGGATTAGAAGGTTGGATGGCATCACAGACTCGATGGACATGAGTTTGAGCAGGTTCTAGGAGTTGGTAATGGACAGGGAAGCCTGGTGTATTGCAGTCCATGGGGTCACAGAGAATCGGACATGACTGAACTGAATGCAAAATATAATTCAGTGGATCTGAATAGACATTTTTCCCTAAAGATGACATACATATAGCCAATAGGCAAGAAAGGATGCTCAATTAGGGAATTGGAAATCGAAACTACAATGAGGTATTACCTCACACCTGTCAGTGGCTATTATCAAAACAAAAACAAATAACAAATGTTGGCAAGAATGTAGAGAAAAGGGAACCTTCAGGCTCTGTTGGTGGAAATGTAAATTGGTGCAGCCACTATGAAAAACCATATGGAAGTTTCTTTAAAAATAAAAAACAGAACTATCATATGATTGAGCAATTCCCCTTCCAGATATTTTTCCAAAGAAAATTAAAACACTGGTTCAAAGAGATATATGCAACCCTATGTTCAATGCAACATTACTTACAAAAGCAAAGATATGAAAGCAGCCTAAGTGTCCACTTATGGATGAATAGAAAAAGATGTATATATGTACAACAGAGTATTACTCAGCCATAAAAAAGAATGAAACCTTACCATTTGTGACATCATGGATACCTAGAGTATTATGCCAAATGAAGTAAGTCAGATAAATACCACATTATTTCACTTACACGTGGAATCTAAAAAACAAAACAAAAAAGCAAATCCCAAACTCAGATACAGAGAACAGATTCATGCTTGTCCAAGGGGAGGGGGACTGGTGCAGGGGAGGCAAATGGGAAAGCGGATCAAAAGATACAAACTTCCATTTATAAAATAAAGAAGTCATAGGGAAGTACTGTACAGCCTGTGTAATACAGTCAACATATTAATGTTGTATGGTGACAGAAGCTAACTAGACTTATAGTGATCTTTTTGCAATGTGTAAGTGTTGAGTCACTGTGTTGTACACGTGAAACTAACAAAATAATGTATGTGAATTATACTTTGATAAGTAAAGGTAAATCTAGTTTAAGCATTATTCTGCTTAGTGACTCTACACATCAGGCACTGTGGAGGAGGCAGACTCATTTACAGGAGAAGCATGGTCATCTCGGCGTTATACAGCTGGGGTGTGATCATATTTAACACAGGCTCCTGGGAACAAGGTTTAAATTCTTAAGCCACACTTCAAGGTTTTTGCTACAGAGTACTGACACTTTAGCCAAACAGCTACTGCTACATAGTCTGGCCTAATAAGGTTTGATTTTGCTTTGTTTTTGGCAGTCATATCTCAGATCTTACCTATTGTTCTTTTCCTATTTCTTGCTTTTCACAAGCCTCCCTAAATGCTCCATAGCTTGCTGGTGTTATTCTCACTGTTGTTTTGTTTTATTGTCTGTAATTATACAATGATTCTGGGTAAAAGAGTAAAGACAGTTAGGAGTTTCTTGGCTACACATTTTAAATGGCCAACAGAAGCTTTCATGACACCCACTTGCCACAATCGGATTTTTCTAGGAAAAGGTCCAAGCTTATTCATAAACAACCAAAAGTAGTTCTGAACATGAGAGATGAACTGGATGGCAAACTGAATACTTAAAAAGGAAGCTTTCCATAATGAAGTTAGGCAAACAGCTAAAATGGAAAGATAATTTTAAGTAAAAAAATGGTTTGAGTGGTAGTATATTAAGTACAAACCTCTTGTAGAACTGGCAACAGCATCATCAAGCAGTTTGAAGACTAATTTTTTGGTTCTCCTTTGAACTTGGGAAATCTCATTTGAAAGTAAAAGATGATTCTTCAGAGAAACAAAATGCATAGCTATTCTCTACTTCAAAACAGATTTTCTCTTTCAAAGGACAACTTCAACCTAAAGCAATCAAACTAAGTAAAATGTATCACTACATTTCAATGCTATAGACAAGTCAGGAGAGAAACTACAAAAGAATGGTCCCTTCCCTCCAGTATCTTACAATACACTCAACCAACCAACTTTTACTGTGGCAAACCAATGCACAAACAATTCACTGTAGAACTGTATTAACTACATACTATAGATGCAGGAAACGGATAAGCATAATTCCATTAATATATCAGGTTTTTACTAAGTATGTATCAATATGAAATAGATAAATGAACAGATGGTCAGGTTGAGGGGCGTGTAGGTTCTGAGGAACTGGAGTTAATGGAGGAGTGTATTCCATGTGCAAGAATGTGCCAGAGCACAGGCCACAGGCAGGAATGGGGACAGAAGATGGACTTGTAAGTGGCCAGCAGAACAGAAAAGTGGAAGTGTTAGTCGTTCAGTCCTGTCCAGTCTTTGTGACCCCATGCATTGTAGCCTGCCAGGCTCCTCTATCCATGGGATTCTCCAGGCAAGAATACTGGAGTGGGTAGCCATTCCCTTCTCCAGGGGATCTCCCCAACCCAAGGATCAAACTCACGTCTCCTGAATGGCAGACAGACTGAGCCACCAGGGAAACCCCAACATAACAGAAGCAAGCTCAAATGGTGGGAAAGCCTGGACAGTAGGAAGAGTATATGCACATTTCTTCGATTATGTTTACTTTCAGAAAAAAAAAAGAACTCCTGAGCACAAATTTATTTTACTATAGTGATAATTAAATTATTCTAGGATAATAGTTTAACAAGCTTGAGGGTATAAGCACCCAAAATAGCACAGCAGGAAAAATAATATGACTATAATTGACTTAGTCGTGTTTTACTTTAATTTTTATTAATTTGCTTTCTTGATTCTCATCTTTTTCCTTCTTTTTACTCTTCTTAGTCTCATCAGCTTTTTTCTCATTGGGTTATTACTTGGGTCACACCTTCAAGTTTCTCCGTGAACTCCAATTTCTTCATAACTACCTATTGTACCTTATTTGCCAAGGTTTTCTGTTTTCAGTCTTCTCTGATCTACAAATCCTTCAATCATTAACATCCAAAATGCATAGCTTCAATATTTCAACTATGCAACATACACGCAGCATGCTGGCCTAGGAAAGAGGCCATACCTGTATTGGGTACTCTGATCTGTATGTTGGTCTCCTTGCTTCAGCCATTATAATGGAGTCCTAAAATGCTATTTGACCTACATGTGGTTGGTGACAGTCCAGAAGACATTCATGATTCTCCAAAGCTACATACTCATATATCGGTTAGGGGAAAAAAAAAAAAAAAAAAGACATCAAAAGAGATAATGCAGTCTTATCTGCATCTTTATTAACATTATCTTCATCCATGATTTACATAACAATCTACCATCCATTCAGAATCTGTTTATATTTCCAGTCCTTTTGCCTTTGGATATAACAAATTCCTTCAATTCACTTCTTAAAGATTAAAGAAGCTCTGTGGTGCTATGGAAAAATGTAACAGAACTTGAAATCAGAAGACCCATAATTCAATCTTCACCTTCTATTTTAAGAGCTCAGGAAAGCCATGCAAATTATCTTACTCTGAGTCCTCATCTATAAACCTACTAGAAAAAAAACAATTGTTGCATCATCTTGCAATTGTAATATCAATGAGATCAGAACATTCAAAAATTTTGATCAACACATTTGGGTTTAAGTTTTGATATTTGCTACCTAATCCGTAGTCTATCTTCATTGGCCTTCTCAAAATATTTTGCAGATTTTTATCTTTTTTCCTTTCAAGATGCAATGACCAAACAGATTTGAATGCCCCAAAGAGAGCCTGACATGTACTGGGTTCTCAATTAGTATTGTTTGACAAATAGACTAAATAGCTCACATTATAAAATATCATTTAATTCAAGATTAATGTTCCTGTGTGTCTCTTTTTAATCCACTTCTTTGTGAATACACAAATGTTATCTCAAAGAATGGCCTATAAAAAAGTCTATCTTTTATAAGATGAACAGATAACTCAATTTATTTTCCTATAAGTATGGCCTTTATTATTTTTTCCTAAGTGAATTACCTTTCATTGCCCACACTGAATATCATCTACCACTTTTCTGCCCACTCATGCAGGCTGGCAAATTCTCCCTGCAGTTTATCTCCATCTGCTTGGCATTTCACTACCTGGAAGAGCTTAGTGTCATCTGCAAACTTGGATAATTCACCATGCGTTCCCTTTTCCAAATCATTTATGAAAATGTTAAATAAGACAGGTTCCAGGGCCAATCCCCAAGAAACCAAACTGTTTTTTACTTTTCCATCCAGAGGATGTCTTATTTCTAGACTATGTTTTTTCTTTCCCCTTGATAAAATAAGCTTTGTATAATCACTATGTATGGATATACATACATGTTTCTTCTAGGTACTAAAGCAACTTAAAGTTTGGGGCTATAAAATTACAGCATACCTCAGAAATATGATAGGTTGGGTTCCAAACCACAGCAATCAAGCAAACAGCCCAATAAAGCAAGTCACATGAGTTTTTTGGTTTCCCAGTGCATGTAAAAGCTAGGTTTATGCTATAGTCTATGAAGTATGCAATAGCATTATGTCTAAAAAGTGATGTACACACTTTTATTAAAAATTATTCATTGCTAAAAAAAAAAAGCTAACAATTATCTAAGGCTTCAGCAAATAATAGCATTTTTGCTGGTGGAGAATCTTGCCTCTATGTTGATGGATACTGACTGATTAAAGTGGTCCTTACTGAAGGTTGGCATGGCTGTGGCAATTTCTTTAAATAACCTAACAAAGAAGACTGCCATATCGATTGACTCTTCCATTCACAGGCATTCCCTGTAGCATGAAATGCCTTTTGATAGCATTTTAGAACTTCTTTCAAAATTGGAGTCAATCCTCTCAAAATTTGCTGCTGCGTTATCAACTAAGTTTACAAAATATTTAAAATTCTTCATTGTCACTTCAACAATCTTCACAGCATCTTTACCAGGAATAGATTACATCAAGAAACCAGTTCCTTTGCTTAATCCATTAAAGCTGTAACCGAAGATTGCAGCAATTAAGTCACATCCTTAGGCTCCGCTCCTCCTTCCTACTCTAGTTCTCTTGCTATTTCCATCACATCTGCAGTTATTTCTCTCACAAGTCTTGAACCCTTCAAAATGACCCATGAGTACTGGAATCAGCTTCTTCCGAATTCTTGTTAATGCTGTTATTTTGACTTTCCATGAATCACAAATGTTCTCAACGGCTTTTAGAATGGTGATTCCTTTCCAGAAGGTTTCAATTTACTTTGCAAAGATCTATCACAAGAATCAGAACAGAAGCTAGAGCCCAAGGACATATATTTCTTAAATAAGACTTGAAAGTTAAAATTACCTCTTGATCCATGGGCTATAAAATGGATATTGTATTAGCAAGCATGAAAAGAACATGAATCTTGTTGTACATCTCCATCAGAGCTAGCTGTTGGATGACCAGGCTAGTTGTTAATGCAGTAATATTTTGAAAGGAATCTTTTATCTGAGCAGCAGGTCTCAACAGTGGGCTGAAAATACTCAGCAAACAATGGTGTACACATATGTGCTGTCATCCAGGCTTTGTTGTTCCATTTATAGAACACAGGCAGAGTAGATTCAGCATAATTCTTAAGGGTCTTAGGATTTCTGAATGGTAAGTGAGCGCTGGCTTCGACTTAAAGTCACTAGCTTTATTAATCCCTAACAAAAGAGTCAGCCTGCCCCATGAAGCCAGGCACTGACTTTTCCTCTTTAGCTATGGAAGTCTTAGATGGCATCTTCTTCTGATATAAAGCTGTCTTACCTACATTGAAAATTTGTAAATTCAATGTAAATCTTATCTACATTGAAAATGCTCTCAGCATCTTAATTATCTTAGCTAGATCTTGAGGGTAACCTGTAAGACCCTGTCCATCAGCACTTGCTGCTTCACCTGGCACTTTTACAATATGCAAGTGGCATCTTTCCTTCAGTCTCGTGAACCAAGCTCTGCTAGATTCAAACTTCCCTTCTGTAGCTTCCTCGCCTCTCTCAGCCTTCAACTGGAGAGAGTTAGGGCCTTGCTGTATGGATTTTTCTTACAGGAATACTATGCTGGCTTACTCTCCTATCCATACCACTAAAATCTTCCCCACATAATAAGGCTATGTTTTTTTTCCCTTTCTTACCATTTGTGTGTTCACTGGAGTAGCACTTTTAATTTCCTTCAATAAATTTTCTTTTGCATTCAGAACTTGGCTCATTATTTGCTACAAGAGGCCCTGCTCTTGGCTTATCTTGGCTTTTGACATGCCTTTCTCACTAAGCTTAATCATTTCTATCTTTTGATTTAAAGTCAGAGATGTGCAACTCTTCCTTTCACTTGAATACTCAGAGGCCATTGTAGGATTATTAATTGGCCTAATTTCAATATTCTCACATCTCAGAGAATAGGGAGGACTGAGGCAAGAAATGGAGAAACCACCGGTCAGTGGATCAGTTAGAACACACACAGCATTTATCAATTTGTCACCTTATATGAGTACAGTTTGTGGCATCCCGAAACAATTAGTAACATCAAATATCACTGATCAAAGATCATCATAACAAATATATTAATAATGAAAAATGTTTGAAATATTGTGAGAATTACCAAAATGTCATGGAGACATGAAGTAAGCAATTGCTGCTGAAAATACAGAGCCAAAAACTTGCTGGATCCAAGGCTACCACAAACCTTCAATTTGTAAGAAATATGAAGTAACTATGAAGAGCAACAAAGCAAAGCACAGTAAAACAAGGTATGCTTGTATCAGAAATGTGTCCCTTCCATAAAACTCCTAGGGGACAAAGAACCTGAGTAACAATAAGGAAGCTGAACATATAGGACTCTCTACCCTTCAGACTCAATTTCCAATAAAAGCATTTCCATTTTTGTCTGTTTTAATGTGAAGACATCAATTTCTGGGCAAAAATGAAAATCAGTGAAAAAAAAAAGTTTTTAGTTTTAAATCTACTAGTCCAGAGAGAAAGCTCTGAAATCAGGATCCCGAGATTTGAGCTCTCCGCGATCCTCTTTTATGCACTACCAGTGTATTCTTAGTGGTTATTCAGCCACTAAGTCATGTCCAACTCTTTGTGACCCCATGGACTGTAGCCTGCCAGATTCCTCTGTCCATGGGCTTTCCCAGGCAAGAACGCTGGAACGGGTTGTCATTTCCTCCTCAAGGGGATCTTCCCAACCCAGGGACTGAACCTGTGTCTCCTGCACTGGCAGGATTCTTTACCACTGAGCCACCAGGAGTCACCTAAGCTTGCTTACATTCTGCTTCTGAAGCTGTAGAGTAAGGAAAATGTTTGCCTTGTCTCTCTTGCCCAGGTTGTGAGGCTATACATATACGCTCACACACAGACACACATACATACACAGAAAATGACCAGTGCACCTATACACTAATCAGTTTAAAGCTATTCTAGCATTATTCTAAGACAGTAATAAAATCCCTCTTTTTAATTTTTGAAGACTGAAACTAGAAGCAGGGAAAAGAGTGAACTCAGTTTCTCTCATGTAACAAATACGTCCTCCAATGTTCCCATTGTTATGGACCAAACTGTGTCTCTCTCCAAAATCCATATGCTGGAAGCCCTAGCCACCAGTGTGACTATATTTGGAGACAGAGCCTTTAAAGGTTAAATCAGGTCACGTGGTGGGGCCCCAATCCATTAACTAGTGATCTTTTAAGAAGAAGAAACACCAGGGATGCCAGTACACATAGAAAAGGCCACGTGAGGACAGAGTGAAGGTGCTCACTGGCAAGCCAAAGAGAGGTGCCTCAGAGGAAACTAGCCCTGCCAACATCTTGACCTTGGATTTCCAGAACTGCAGGAAAATAATTTTCTGTTTGAGCTACAGAGTCTGTGCTATTCTGTCATGATATCCCTAGTCTGTGTTCTCATTAGAGCTCTTTCTCTTTGTGCTCAAAATTGAAATGAACCTGAATATCAGGAGGTTAAGTGTGCTCCCCAAGGTCATGCCTCTAGTAATCATGGGTCTGGAGTTAAAATCCAGGTCCATGTGACTCTCAAGGCCATGAATTTTCTTTCTGCCAATAGCTTTAGCACTTGCCACTAGCTTACTGAAAAGACAGTTTTCCACTCCTCAAATAATAATGTTTGTCAAGCTATGTATATTCTCCTAAAGATGATTGCAGAATACATCATTTAAGACCTGGATGGGCTTAGTAAAATAACAGCCATCAACTTCCCCCTCTACTCCTAACTGACAACAAAAACGGGATAGTTTTAAGATAAAATGAACTAAACTCCTAAACTATTTTACAGTGCTTTTATCTTTGTTTTGTTGTTTTGTTTTATTGTTAACATAAGTCACATTCACTGTAAAAATGGAAACAGTACAAAAATATGTAAAATGTTAATGGACAATTACTTCAGAGGTTTTCAGTTTTTCTCTATTATAAAGAGTTCTATGTATTTGCAATTTCATGTAACTAGATATTTAAGAATAAACTTGGAGAAGTAAAACTGTTGAGTCAAAGAGTACGTGTACGTTAAATTCTAAGATATTTTCAGATTGTCTTCTAAAACCTCTCAAGCTCTATCTCCAGCCTCTAAGATCTCTACAGATTTCACCCAGAACAAAGTGCTCTACTAATTTAAAAAATACTATTTCCCACAGTTTTATTTGTAAGAAAGTGTTGACACATCCTGAGCATATACCCAGGATATTTCACATTCTTAGAACATAAAACATAATACAATTTAGATGCTATCTGTATTTAGAATTATGTTTAAAATTAGTATTAAAGAAAAAAAGCAGTCCCACCTTCCTATTATATTTAGAAATAACCCATCTCCACAAACCTTGAAATAGTGAAGGCTGATTCATCATAACCAATCAATAAGCTTAATAAAAGTGAAGCAAAAATGTGGATTGAAACTGATAAGGCAGTATGTGGCAGACTGCAGCAGACACTATTAGCAACCTGCCCATATCTATTCTCTCTCCCTATCAAAACCTTGATTATGCTCAGGGCAGCTATGTGCTCGCAGGGGTAAAATCTCACTTTCTAGCTTTCTAGTGTGGCCATCTGACACACTTCCAGGCACAGAGAAGGGAACAGGTATCTACTGTGGACTCCAAAAAGGTTTCTATTTTTGCTGATATAAAAGATAGATTTCATTTGCACTGACATCCCTCACCCTACCCTTTCTCCACCATTGCCTTCATCCGCTTTGAACATGAATATATTGCATGAAAATACCATAGCCATTTCTATAAACCCAAAGACAAGTAACATGAGGGAAAGGCTGTGAGAACTACAGAGGTATTAGCCTGAATATTCTCCAGCACAGACCTCTTAATATTTGATTTAAAATATATTTAAAATGTATACAGTTTCTCTTTGTTCTAGTTACTGAATTGTTTTGGTACTTGAAGATGTAGACATGACTAACCATGCATATCTTACATTAGAAATGTGGATATGGTAAATAAAATTTTTAAAGTTGAATTCCAATAAGCCTTCATTTTAAGAAAAGAGGTGAATGAACGTGGTGGATTATCTTTTAAGAAGATGGTAGCCTTTGGTTTGAAAGCACTATGATTAAAAGAAAAGAGGCTGAACTTTCTGATCTCACATATCTGAATTAACATTTCATTTCTGCCATTTTCTACTTCCTGGGGTGGGGAGGGAAGTATGGTTTCCTCACAGATAATTTAAACATATTCGTAAAAGTCTTACAGGTTTCTTCTCTAGATTTCATGTGATGATCACATAGAAGGTAATCAACACACGTTGATTCTCTTCTTTCATTCAAAACTGACAATTTTTGTATAAAAAGCAGCCTTGATCTGCTTCTCAGGAGATAACACAATTTCTCATTCTTCACTGGTTTATAGAAAAAGGAAAATAATGAGAAAATAAGCTGATATAGGACTTTTTACTCTGAGCTACATGTTTCAGGATGTAGTGTAGGGAAAACAAGGATTCAACTCAACTCTTAAACCTTATAGTGGTGCATCCCAAGTAGCTAAAAAATAATGCTCACCATGAAGGACTATGCAATTCTGCAAGATCCTGGCCTAGAGCATTACATTGGGTTCACTCTATCACGCTTACCAATGCAGGAAATATTAATAAGGGGGAAAAGAAGAAATGGTTACCTGTTTGTTTTTTAGAACTCCATAAGAATGACTTAACTAAGATTTTTTAAAAGGATAATAACATGGACTTTTTTAAAGAAGGTGAAAGTGAATGATCATGTTCATAGCAAAAGGATAAAATTCTATAGTTACTCAAGGTTGACAGTTCTGCTGGTTCATCTAAAGTAAAAGCATGTATTTTCTGTTTGCCTTGCAATCAAGAACCATGTTTGTACCAAAACCCACTGAATCGCACATGTTAAATGGGTGAATTGTGAGATATGTGAAATAGGTATCAATAAAACCATATACAACAACAAAAATTAAAAATATATATTTTAAAATATATTTGATTAGATTTAGCAATACGTAATTAGAAAGATAAACAAGGGCTTCCCTGATGACTCAGATGGTAAAGAATCCACACCCAAGGCAGTAGACCTAAAGAAGGGAATAGCTACCCACTCCAGTATTCTTGCTTTGGAAATCCCATGGACAGACGAACCTGGCAGGCTGCAGTCCATTGGATCAAGAGAGCGTCAGACACAACAATGACTCACTTTCGCAGTTTCCATTAGCCTATTAAAATATTCCTTAAAGTTTGTTCTATGAAACCTCAGTCCCTCAGGATGCTAGGGAAATTTTCCAGTGTTTAAAAGATTGGGAAATACTATAGAATGCATAGCTCCATTGGAGATTTAAATAATATCAATACATTATTATATTATAAGCTCTAGGAAGCCTAACCTCTGAGGAAACTAACATTTAGCTGAGTACAAAGCCCAGTATTTTTCCAAATGTCTTTGACCATGAAAGCTGTTCTCCAAGTAATACCTATCAACCTCCCACACAAAGAATGTTGTTTGAGATACACTTCAGAAGTTGCTGATGTCTAATATAGAGTGGGGTAGCCATATAGCTATAGTGATACCTATAAAAGCAGAGTAATGTGAAACATATTCTGCTGTCCACTCAGTCTGTCCATGCAGTCAGGTAGGTAATTAAGCTAAGATAGATGGCTTACATCCACTTGGATTAAAGGAGAGAGACTGAGGTTGAGATTTTTTTTTTCCCAGCCCTAGATTTGTACACTCTATTGAACTTACTATTATTTAGAGGAAAATGTTAGCATACATACACAGGTATTTACATATACGCATATATGCACATACTATATATAACAATTCAGGGATACAGAACATCACACTATATTACATATTTTGAGATTCTTCTCTCTGCAAATAGTTACATGTTGATAAATAAGAGAACATATAACTTTGATGTTCTAAACTCCAGTGTGCAAGAAAGAGGAGAGTAGTAAAAGACAATTTCCCAAAACAATATGTTTCTCCTGAAATACATCAACTTCTAAAATGAATAAAGAACACCAAAATGGAAACCTTAGCATTATCTGAAGTGATGAGCTGTGTTTTTAATTATTCCTTGAAATCTGTGTTTCCTCTGAGAGTAAGGTATGGTAAAAGAAGAGGATATATATGAAGATTTTACTCAAGTGTGAATTGTTAAGTAAATCCTGGTGTAGGGAAGCAGCTGTGCTGCTGTTCAACATGAGATTTTTATTTTCTTATTTTATGTTACATAATAATTACCAATGGATTCTCTACTACGGGTCAAAAACCTAGCTGAATGGTGAGAAGAATTTCCTTTTTGTTTTTTAAGAAAAGATAATCATTATCACATGGGAGTTTGTAATTTAATTAGAAAGACAAGATATATGCCCGTAAAGCAGGTAACAACACAAAAGAGATATGACTAAGTGCCATGATAAATGATGAATGATAAAGGGAGCAGGTGCCATAAAAGGATTAGAGAAGAAAGGTTTCACTATCTTCACAGATATAAAACATCCTAAATTATAAAATCAACCCGATTTAAGTGGGTTTACTTGTTGTCTTCATTTTGTATGTGTAAGGCGTTACAGAATTGGGACTCTGCTCACCAGGTAGCCAGAGAGAGAACAGAACAAGCCATTCTGGCTCTGCCATCTGCCCAATGGCTCCTGCTGCAAATCAGGTGACAGTGTGTATATATCTGCTGCACCATTTGTATTTGCATTGTGGCTGAATATTTCGAGATTGAGATGCAAGAACTGTGAAAATACCTTGTCTCATTATCTAAACTTTCAGTCTGAGGTTTATCCATCCCTGAACAATCAGGGCCCAGCATTGAAAGTAAAGATGTATCTACATAAGCACAAATTGTAACAATAAAACTCTGCATTTCTGAAACATCTTCTATTGAAATAGCTCATCCTCAGCACTGTTTACAAGCACTAATTTAACCTCACAAGAGAAAGATAATTTGCAAGAAATAGGTTAACTGCCTGGTTTGAGAAAACACAGTTCCTAAAGTCATTACAAAGTACAGGATTACTCACTGCTAGCTAGTGCTTTGGCACAAGCAAAAAACACTTGAATTCCTTTCTAAATTTTACTTTCAAACACTGACATGCTGTCATCATAATAAATTATAACATGCCATCAGTAACGATACAGAAAAATAATCAAAAAAATCTTTTCTTATGGCCCCTGTCTTATTACTATCATTCACAATCTTTTCCTGGTAAAGTTTTTCGTCTATGTGTCAGGATTCACTGACATGAAAATCATTATTTGAAGAGGATAATGATCAAATGTGAAAAAGTGTTCAAAGATAGGATGAAAACATATGAGGAAGGTCTAAGACCTCACAGACAGACTTATCCTCTAGCTTGTTAATGAAAGTAGTGATCATCAGCATATGAGACACAACAATGGTGGGTCAGACAAAAATTTGGGATCATTTCTCTTCACTAGTGCCCCTGATGGAAGCCAATGGAAATAAAAATTAGAAGGTCCTATAGAATGTACTGAAGCAGACAGAAAGTGTAGTTCTATGGGAGGGAACAGCAAAGAGCAATTATCCTCTACATGTGAAAAGCATTATTATTCATCTTTTCGTTCATTTTAATAAATATGTATTTTCCATAATCAAGGCACAATTCTAGGTATAGAGTCCAGAATCTTCATAGAAGAAAAATAAGCCAAAAGAGAAATAACAGAGGTTTTATATATATATATATATATATATATATATATATCATCTCTCTCTATATACACACACACACACACACACACATATATATAATCCATTTATTCAACACATCTGGAACATCTATAATAGGCATTACCAGAGTTTCTTAAACAGTACCACTGCTTTGTAGGTATCATGTGAAACTGTAGAATTTAACCAGGGTATTTTTTGGTTGTCAAAGAAACTAGAGGAACTCCTGGTATTTACTGGATAAATACCCAGAGACACTAGACATACAACAACATTTAGGATGGTCTCAAAGAAGAGCTGTCCTGATCTTGCATGACTTTCAAATAAATATCCTACTACACATTTATGTGGTTAAGAAACTAGTTTATAATTGAGATGAGAACCTACCTCCATATTGTATATGCTGTGCTCAGTTGCGTCCTACTCTTTGTGACCCCTTGGACTGTAGTCTGCCAGGCTCCTGTCTATGGGAATTCTCCAGAATACTGGAGTGGGTTGCCATGCCCTTCTCCGGGGAATCTTCCCAACCCAGGGACTGAACTCAGGTCTCCTGCATTGCAGGTAGATTCTTTACCATCTGAGCCATCAGGGAAGCTGAGGAATACTGGAGTGGGTAGCCTATCCCTTCTCCAGAGGATCTTTGAATCGAACTGGCGTCTCCTGCATTACACATGGATTCTTTACCAGCTGAGCTAACAGGAAAGTCCTGTATATATTTTACAAAGAATGATTTATACAGTTTTAACAAATACTGAATTCTAAGTGTAAATATGTTATCAAAGAAATAGTTTATATAATTCAACTGAGAAGTTACCAACAGGCAGTCATTATTTTGGAAAATCCCAACATCAAAGGCTATGCCATGGCATTGAGTCAACAAAACAAAGTGGTGTGTCCTATTGAATGTGCCATAGCCAAGTGGTGCCAGGCATACACATACATATTTAACATATATACTTTATCACATCTCATGAAGTCATGGTTGAACATCTACCTATTGAAATACATGGTGTTTTATTGCAGTTAATTACATGTTCTTTCTATTACAGTGAATTACTGACTTTTTAAAAAATTGTGTGTGGGGGTAGGTTATACTATATACTAAATTCAATTCAGGATAATAAAGGTATATTACATTTAGTTGTTATAATTATATATTTTTATAAACAGTATTAAATATTTGTTATAAATAATACTGAATATTATCAAAAAATAGGTGAGCCTATGGTACACCCTAGAGATAATGGTGGTGGAGGGTGTATAGTCCTTGTCTTCACATGCAGACAGTCTGGCTTAAAGAAAAAGTATCACAACAATTAGCACAAAGATAAATGTAAAATCACTAACAGTTCTAAGTGCTCAAAGGAAAAGGTGACCATGAATTGAAAGAATAGCAGTGGAGGGCATAATTCGAATGGTTTAGGGTTTGGGGACGCTTCTCTAACCAAAAAGAAAGACCCACTATGTCTAAGAGTTGTCTAGCGAATACACTGTAAGCAGAGGGCAGAGAATATACAAATACATGCAATCAACATGTACAAGAAAAGAAATAAATTAAACCAAGTTGAAGAATCAGGAAACATACAAAGAAAGAAGCAGTCCCCCATGTCCCTCATTCTTCCATGTATAATTCCTCCACCTCACAAGGTGCGTGTGCCTTTAAAGGTGATTCAGATCTCTGCTCAGGATCTATTTAATGGACCTTAAATTTCTCCTGAGAAGGAAGAAATATAAAGCATCACTACAGTGTATGTACCTTGCTTAAATGCCCTGAGATAGATTAAAGTATTCTAATATTTTCTCTAAGTGAATGCCATCTGAACTGACAAACTGGGATTTCTACTCTGTACTCCACATTCCGCATGGTTTTGCCTAAACACTGAAGCAAATGTCTCTTTGCCTAAGGGGCTGAAAATACCAAAGTCAAGCATCATGCACCTGGGCTCCCCTTGGATCACTCAATCGAAGAAAATATTAAGTAGTGCCGTTTTCATAGCGACCACTGTGGGGACACTTTGGTGCTGAGAGAGAGAACACGAGGCTAATTCCTATCCTCACAATGCAGTGGAGAAAATTCACTGAGGAAGATTTGTCTCACGATCTACAAATATACAGGAGGTGATGCCAAACACCACAAGGCTACTTTACAAGAAGTGTTTACAGGAGAGGAAACCACCTAGTTCTTGAGGCCAGTCATCTTCCCCGTCTGTAATCTCTCACTCACTTGAGGTGGAGACATTAGGAAAATGCAGTCAACTGGAGACCTTTCTGTGAATCTCTTTTCTAACCGTGGAGTAATTCAGAAAAATGAAGGAGATCCACTCATAGGCTCTCAGCCAATAGCATTTTTCCCTTTTATACTACTATTTGTAACAAAATCAGAAGGAAACATATCCTTATCTGATTCCAAGTTGGATAGAGTCTTTAGGAAAAGATCTGACTAGCCATGACGTTCTTGACACAGGTTAACTGAGTTAGGAGGAACCTATTGCTTATATCCCCTTTGCCACCATTATCTTCCTTTCATTAGTCAACTGATCCCATTCCTTTTCACCTAATATGTCAGGGAAACAAGAATTAGAACCTTGACCTATTTCTTTGGAAAGGCTGTAAATCTTTACTTCAAAAATTAATCCTATGAGACAAGGAATTGCTATGCCGCTTTCTAGATTAAAGAAGCTTCTTGGTGGACTTTAAAACAATAATTTTGAATTGTATATGATATAGATCTTCAAAAAATCTTCAGCTTGACTGGAATCTGGGTCAGGAATGTGTTTCTGAAAATATTCAAAAATAGAAACTAAATAAAATCCTGTTTCAGTAGGACCTCCATAAAACATACGTCTTCATTTTCAGAAGTTGTGCTGCACTGTGTCTAACATTTGTGAAATGGGAAGTATAAACTCCAAAGTTCCAGCCTATGGCCCCAGTGTGGGAGCCAGTCACATGAATAAAACAGCACCTGTAGACCCTGGAGAAAAACATCACACTAAACTTTAAGAGGTTCTGCAATGCCTCTTCAGGTGAATGTCAAGACAAGTAGGTGGATCTATGAACAACATGACAGGGTCAGTCTACTGCTGCTTAGAAAACCTCTGGGCTCGAAAGTATCTATTCTTGATACAGCACCTTGAAACCATTTTTAAGTCCTAGTCTGCAATATTCCTAGAGGCGTTCTCCCTGCCTTCGTCCACCCCCCACCCCGACCCCAGGCCCTCTGTGACCTGGGGTGGGGGGCGGGGCGGGTGAGATGCTTACTCCTTGGAAGAAAAGTTATGACCAATCTAGATAGCATATTCAAAAGCAGAGACATTACTTTGCCGACTAAGGTCCGTCTAGTCAAAGTTGTGGTTTTTCCAATGGTCATATATGGATGTGAGAGTTGGACTGTGAAGAAGGCTGAGCGCTGAAGAATTGATGCTTTTGAACTGTGGTGTTGGAGAAGACTCTTGAGAGTCCCTTGGACTGCAAGGAGATCCAACCAGTCCATTCTAAAGGAGATCAGCCCTGGGATTTCTTTGGAAGGAATGATGCTAAAGCTGAAACTCCAGTCCTTTGGCCACCTCATAAGAAGACTCACTGGAAAAGACTCTGATGCTAGGAGGGATTGGGGGCAGGAGGAGAAGGGGACAACCGAGGATGAGATGGCTGGATGGCATCATGGACACGATGGACGTGAGTCTGAGTGAACTCCAGGAGTTGGTGATGGACAGGGAGGCCTGGCGTGCTGCAATTCATGGGGTTGCAGAGAGTCGGACACGACTGAGTGACTGAACTGAACTGAACTGTGTCTTAGGTGGAAATCTGTAGTTGGATTGCAGATATTCTATCTGGTGACATGGAATTGAGAATGTAGACTTTAGGGTTAGATGTGATCCATAGGTTGGTAATGCATAAAGGCCAAGAGAGAAGAATATTTAGGCTTCATGTTAACAAGACCTTCAACCCACACTGGTCTTCTGAAACCTCTGTCCCAGAGCATTTCTTTGGGAAGAATCCAGTAGAAACTGAGGCCTCTATCCGCTTTGTCTCCTGATGTAGCTTTTACTTTGTTATAAGCAAAACGTTGCTAACACCATGAGTATGAGTCCAGATGCTTCGTATCTTCTATACCATGAACATATAGGGCTCTTGGTCTCCACACTGTGAATGTGCACTATTCTAGAAAGTGTCCTAATAGTCACATTGCTGGGGGAGGATCATCACCAGAAAAGAGGTCTGGATAAAATGCTCTAGAAAATGTAGCTTCACTCAGCCACTGCATTTGAGGCTTCATATTAGAAACTTATTTTGCTAACACTAGCAAAATGGATGTCCATCTCTGCAGTCACGTATCTTCACGTTAGATTCAGTCAGTCATATACTCATGAATGTGCACTCATAGAAACATCAAGTCAGTGTCAATATTGCAAGTGGATCCCCACATCTAAGCTCCTTCAATACACCTGGCAATATTCTTGGAGAGGCTCTGTTAATTCACATTTCCCCACCTTGTTCTTCATTTGATGATACCAGGGACTTCCTGCACTAGCTCCAGGCAATTATGTCTGCTGCTGCTGCTGCTAAGTCGCATCAGTCATGTCCGATTCTGTGGGACCCAATAGATGGCAGCCCACCAGGCTCTCCCGTCCCTGGGGTTCTCCAGGCAAGAACACTGGAGTGGGTTGCTATTTCCTTCTCCAATGCATGAAAGTGAAAAGTGAAAGGGAAGTCACTCAGTCATGTCTGACTCTCACGACCCCATGGACTGCAGCCTTCTAGGCTCCTGCATCCATGGGATTTTCCAGGCAAGAGTACTGGGGTGGGGGGCCAGTGCCTTCTCCACAGTTATGTCTGAGTTGCCTGCAATGCAAGCATATCCTTAAGGCTAAACAGAATTGAAAAGCAGCTGCTTAAGATTTTCCAAATGTTGTGAAAACACCTATATAACTCATTTCTAGAAATGAGTATGTTAAAACCCATTATAAATATATACAGAAATCCACCAAAGTACGATCTCTCTGGTCATGTGGGCTTCACAGATAGCTCAATGGTAAAGAATCTGCCTGCTAATGAGGGAGACTTGCAGACATGGGTTCAACTCCCAAATGGGGAAGATCCTCCGGAGAAGGAAATGGCAAGCCACTCCAGTATTCTTGGGAAAATCCCATGAACAGAGGAGCCTGATGGGCCACAGTCACCAGAGTAGCAAAGAGTCAGACACGACTGCGGGACTGAGCATGCACACATGCACATACACATATCCACAAATTTTCTGTAAATGGACACATTTTTCCAGTCTTCAGACTGATCAGAGACATTAATAATGCTTAAAGACTCTTCCCACAAGGATTACCCTTATGGGGTCTGGATAATGATGAAAGATGGCTTTAAAGTAAAAATCTTGTTCGGTGTCTCAAACAAGTCACTGTTGAGATCAGAATCAAAAAGATGGGTGAAATTACTTTATCTTGCTGGGATGCTCCCTCAAGAAGATGTAGCACCTACTAATATTAGTATTCCAACATGTTTCTCTTTCAATATTTAATGTTTTCAAAAGGAAAGGAGAGAAAATTAAATCCCCAAGCTCTTTACTACCACTGACACAGATCCAGTTGTGGCTAATTTATTTTTAACAAGACACTGTAAAAAAAAATCAGCTAACCCTCAGACAACAAAGTATACTTTGGTTATGTAATGGCAGAAACAAGTAAGAAAATATCTGATGACCATCATCTTCATATTAAAACCTTTCATCAATTTTTAAATAAGTCACACAGGCTTCTTCTACAGGATGTCCATTTCTAAGGATAATACGGTTTGTTGTTGTGGAATTGATGGAGCCCTATCTAGGGACCAATTTTATTCAATATTTTCAGTGATCATCCTGGGAAATCAGGAAAGAACCTTGAAGACATTATTAAATACATTCTGCTGTCCTGAAATACTATCCCTGTGCAACAGATGGTAAATGTGTTCAGAGGTCCTAGTTGCAGTCATTCAGGAATTGCTGTATGCCAATCATTCTGTTCCAGGAGCAAACACTCTATTAAGATATGCAGGAGATCACGGGCCTCAGCACAGCCTGCACAATCATCTGGAATGACAGTCAGGCTAGAGCCACTTGGGTCTGAAGGAAATCGAGCAAAAGAGAAACTTTATGATGGGCACATATTGAAAACAACCCTGAATTCAGCTTTAGTCAAAGGACACTTAGCATTATATTAGAAAACGCAATATAGAAATTACATACACTTCTTAGGGATCCAGCCCGGGACTACAGATCATTTATTTACATATATACACAGTTTAGCAACAGTTTACAATTTACCTCATAATGATGCTACTCTAACTCCATAGGAAGTAGAACACAGACTGATTCCAGACCATAGTTATCAGCATCATTTCTCAGAGAACTGAGACCAGTATGAACAAATTCCCAGTACAGAAATTCTAAAAGCTCTTATTCCTGAACTTCAGCTCAGCATCTGAACAACCGACAGAGGGAAACATACAGGCAGTTGCTCCATGGTGTTTATGAGTGCTAAGGCGGAGCAGAGATTAGCAAGAAGAGGGGAAGTATGCAAAGCGATGAAGAAGCAGGGTAACATGGTTCTTGGGGGGGAACAAAGACTAACTCCCTTAGAAACTGCGTTCTGGTAGACTTTTTGCTTGTGTGTTTAACAAAGGCAGAAAGCAAGGTGTGAAATAAAAATGAAGGACAAACATACATTTATCTTCTTCTCTTCTTTACCTAATAATTTACAACCATCCACAAAGCCAACTGGAGGAAGGTGCTGCAGGTTGAGGTATTAGTCGGGTCTTATAAAATAGAAGAGCTTAGGATGTAAGTAATTTGGTGAACAACCACACCTGGAGAACAGTCTATCAAAGGAGATGGACTTTGAAATACACTCTCCTCCTGTCATGCCTTGCTTCCTCTTGATAACACTAAGTCTTGGGGGCATTCATCCCTGGCAGACAAAACAAATGAGGAAGTCTGGAACTCCTTTTTCAGGCTTTCTCCTTGCCCCCAGCCCACCTCTTTTACAGCAATCATCAAGTCACCACCACTAAACTCCTCAGTTCAGTTCAGTCGCTCAGTCGTGTCCGACTGTTTGTGACTCCATGAATCGCAGCATGCCAGGCCTCCCTGTTCATCACCAACTCCCAGAGTTCACGCAGATTCACGTCCATCGAGTCAGTGATGCCATCCAGCCGTCTCATCCTCTATCATCCCCTTCTCCTCCTGCCCCCAATCCCTCCCAGCATCAAAGTCTTTTCCAATGAGTCAACTCTTCGCATGAGGTGGCCAAAGTACTGCTGTTTCAGCTTTAGTATCAGTCCTACCAAAGAAATCCCAGGGCTGATCTCCTTCAGAATGGACTGGTTGGATCTAATTGCAGTCCAAGGGACTCTCAAGAGTCTTGTCCAACACCACACTTCAAAAGCATCAATTCTTCGGCTCAGCCTTCCCAGTCCAAATTTCACATCCATACATGACCACTGGAAAAACCATAGCCTTAACTAGACGGACCTTTGTTGGCAAAGTAATGTCTCTGCTTTTGAATATGCTATCTAGGTTGGTCATAACTTTTCTTCCAAGGAGTAAATGCGTTTTAATTTCATGGCTGCAGTCACCATCTGCAGTGATTTTGGAGCCCAAAAAAATAACATCTGACACTGTTTCCACTGTTTCCCCATCTACTTCCCATGAAGTGATGGGACCAGATGCCATGATCTTCATTTTCTGAATGTTGAGTTTTAAGCCAACTTTTTCACTCTCCTCTTTCACTTTCATCAAGAGGCTTTTTAGTTCCTCTTCACTTTTTGCCACAAGGGTGGTGTCATCTGCATATCTGAAGTTATTGATATTTCTTCTGGCAATCTTGATTCCCACTTGTGTTTCTTCCAGCCCAGCGCTTCTCATGATATACTCTGCATAGAAGTTAAATAAGCAGGGTGACAATATACAGCCTTGATGTACTCCTTTTCCTATTTGGAACTAATGTGTTGTTCTATGTCCAGTTCTAACTGTTTCCTGACAAGAGGCAGGTCAGGTGGTCTGGTATTCCCATCTCTTTCAGGATTTTCCACAGTTTACTGTGGTCCACACAGTCAAAGGCTTTGGCATAGTCAATAAAGCAGAAATAGATGTTTTTCTAGAACTCTCTTGCTTTTTCCATGATCCAGTGGATGTTGACAATTTGATCTCTGGTTCCTCTGCCTTTTCTAAAACCAGCTTGAACATCAGGAAGTGCACAGCTCACATATTGCTGAAGCCTAGCTTGGAGAATTTTGAGCATTACTTTACTAGCATGTGAGATGAGTGCAACTGTGTGGTAGTTTGAGCATTCTTTGGCATTGCCTTTCTTTGGGATTGGAATGAAAACTGACCTTTTCCAGTCCTGTGGCCACTGCTGAGTTTTCCAAATTTGTTGGCATATTGAGTGCAGCACTTTCACAGCATCATCTTTCAGGATTTGAAATAGCTCCACTGGAATTCCATCACCTCCACTAGCTTTGTTCGTAGTGATGCTTTCTAAGGCCCACTTGACTTCACATTCCAGGATGTCTGGTTCTAGATGAGTGATCACACCATCGTGATTATCTGGGTCATGAAGATCTTTTTTGTACAGTTCTTCCGTGTATTCTTGCCACCTCTTCTTAATATCTTCTGCTTCTGTTAGTTCCATATCATTTCTGTCCTTTATTGAGCCCATCTTTGTATGAAATGTTCCCTTGGTATCTCTAATTTTCTTGAGGATATCTCTAGCCTTTGCCATTCTGTTGTTTTCCTCTATTAAAGAAATACATTGCTGAGGAAGGCTTTCTTATCTCTTCTTGCTATTCTTTGGAACTCTGTATTCAGATGCTTATATCTTTCCTTTTCTCCTTTGCTGTTCGCTTCTCTTCTTTTCATAGCTATTTGTAAGGCCTCCCCAGATAGCCATTTTGCTTTTTTGCATTTCTTTTCCATGGGGATGGTCTTGATCCCTGTCTCCTGTACAGTGTCACGAACCTCATTCCATAGTTCATCAGGCACTCTATCTATCAGATCTAGTCCCTGAAATATTTCTCACTTCCACTGTATAATCATAAGGGATTTGTTTTAGGTCATATTTGAATAGTCTAGTGGTTTTCCCTACTTTCCTCATTTTGAGTCTGAATTTGGTAATGAGTTCATGATCTGAGCCACAGTCAGCTCCTGGTCTTGTTTTTGTTGACTGAACAGAGCTTCTCCATCTTTGGCTGCAAAGAGTATAATCAGTCTGATTTCAGTGTTGACCATCTGGTGACGTCCATGTGTAGAGTCTTCTCTTGTGTTGTTGGAAGAGGGTGTTTGCTATGACCAGTGCATTTTCTTGGCGAAACTCTATTAGTCTTTGCCCTGCTTCATTCCGCATTCCAAGGCCAAATTTGCCTGTTACTCCAGATGTTTCTTGACTTCCTACTTTTGCATTCCAGTCCCCTATAATGAAAAGGACATCTTTGTTAGGTGTTAGTTCTACAAGGTCTTGTAGGTCTTCATTGAGCCGTTCAACTTCAGTTCTTCAGCATTACTGGTTGGGGCATAGACTTGGATTATTGTGATGTTGAATGGTTTGCCTTGGAGACGAACAGAGATCATTCTGTCGTTTTTGAGATTGCATCCAAGTACTGCATTTCGGACTCTTTTGTTGACCATGATGGCTACTCCATTTCTTCTGAGGGATTCCTGCCCTCAGTAGTAGATACAATGGTCATCTGAGTTAAATTCAGCCATTCCAGTCCATTTTAGTTCACTGATTTTCAGAAATGTGTTTGAAAATCACTGATCTAATCTAATCTGATCAGATGCAATCTAATTCAGTGGTTGAGACAATCTTCCCATGTACTCAGTAAACAGAGGACAGGATTTACAGTCAGGTCTCTGAATTATTAGTACAATCCTTTGCCTACACCTCAAATTAAAGAAAGGATTAGAATCATGCATAATTAGAGGCTGCACCTGGATTGGGATGGGGACAGCACTAGGAAGTGGAGTGAGTAGATGGCTTCCATTGTATATTGTTCATATTAGGAAGACAATGATTGGGGAACGTGTACACCCGTGGCGGATTCATTTTTATGTATGGCAAAACCAATACAGTATTGTAAAGTAAAATAAAAAAAGAAAAATAAACAAATAAAATAAAAAACTTTCACAAGTGAAAAAAAAAGGAAGACAATGAAACAGAAAATTTGAAGAATTTACCTAAATTTACTCACTGAATAAACTAGTGGCAGATGGCTACAAAATCCATGCTTCAACCATTATGCTACTAGCACTCTTTAATTCTTATCTGTGTGATAAGTTCATTTATTTTAATAGCAAAAAATTTTAAAGCACTATTGTCTGTCTGCATTTCAGATTTTTCAAGTCTATTCATCTTTTATTATAAGGTTTGAATATATACATGTGTAATGTCTTAATACTTTATTTCTTTATGAAACTCTGAATGATTGAATATTTTATCATAACTTTTTTTTTACTCTAAACTTTTCTCCCCCTGTTTTTATGGCTTTGGAAATCTTTCCATGTCACAAAAGCCACTATTTTTTCCCATTATCTTTTAATGTTTATTTAATTTGAAATTCATTTGCTACAAAACGGGGAACTTCTTTTTTTTTTTTTTCAAATGGTGACCTAACAAGTCTTGAATGACTTAAGTCAATTTGAATTATATTTCCTTTTCCCATAGATCTGTACAGCCAGTTAAACGATTCTGATGAAATAGAATGTTCAGTTGCCTCAACTGCAAATATGGATTAAAGAAAGTATCTCATAGGGCTTGTGTGAGAAGTAAATGAGTTAAAACATGTTAAACCCATATGACCACCTGTGCCATACAGGTTAAATATCATATGAGTGTTAGCTATCATCTTTCATTATCCTCAAGTATCTACATAATTAACTTTAGAATAACTGTGGGAACTTTGAGAAATTATCTGTAAACGTGGTAGAAAAGGAGTAAGATTTGTAAAATAAGTTTGAAAGAACTTACACATTTGTAATACTTATGAAACAATGTGTCTTCAGTTATAAAAACAAAGATATGTATGTCTTACACTACAGTTGGTAATTCATGTAAATAATGCAAATCCTCATTACCATTTGCTGCCATTGTCAAAAATATATTTTATTCTTCTTCATACATATTACACGGGGTTTTTTTGTCATGTGGAAAAACATTGATTTTTAAGTATTTAATAATATCTTGGAGAAGGAAATGGCAACCCACTCCAGGACTCTTGCCTGGAAAATCCCATGGACAGAGGAGCCTGGTAGGCTATAGTCCATGGGGTCGCTGAGTCGGAGACGACTGAGCAACCTCACTTTCACTTTTCACTTTCATGCGCTGAAGAAGGAAATGGCAACCCACTCCAGTGTTCTTGCCTGGAGAATCCCAGGGACAGAGAAGCCTGGTGGGCTGCCGTCTATGGGGGTGCACAGAGTCGGACACGATGCAACTTAGCAGCAGCAGCAGCAGCAGCCAAATATCTAAAAAACTGTTAATTTTAAATGTTTTTGTAGTTGTTCACTCCTAAGGTTTGCCAAGTAGTCATCCTTTATATAAACAGAAATTTTAATTTTTTTTTAATTATGAAAGAATGGTAACATTTATAGGAGACCTGGAAAAAACAGAACAAAGTTACATATAGTTCCACTATATATTACAATTATTTAAGAAGATAAAAATTTTAGTTGGAGTTTTAATATCAAACTCTCAAAAATTAATTGAATGAATAGACAGAAAAGTAGAAGGATAGAGTAGACCTAAAAAGCACTATGAACCAATTCAACACAATTAAGATTTATAGAATTTTCAGGCAACAGCAGGATACAAATTCCATTCAAGTTCCCATAGACTATAAACCAGGAGACACTGGAACATATCCAGGGACATGAGCCAAGGTGCAAAGATCTTTTTGTCTCTTACTTTCCAGTAGCCCTAGCCTCCATATCCTGCATGTGTGCATGCTAAGTTGCTTCAGTAGTATCTGACTCTTCGTGACCCTATGGACTGTATTCTGCCAGGCTCCTCTCTCCATGGGATTTTCCAGGCAAGAATACTGAAGCGGTTTGTCATGCCCTTCTCCAGGGGGAATCTTCCCAACCCAGGGAGCAAATCTGGATCTCCTGCACTGCAGGCAGATTCTTATAAGAAGCCCCCTCTTATCTTATTAGCTAAAATTTCCTGGAATACACTGAACAAGATTTATCATAGCAAACATCTTCATCTTATTTCTTATTTAATAAAAATGTTTCTAGGTTTTCATTTTCAAGAGTGACATTATTGATTTTCTTTAACTTGCAAGAAAATGTAGAGTTGAACAAGAGTATGTTTTAAATGACATCAAACAACATTTAGAGATCTGATGAGATAAACAGTTTTACCTTTTAACCAACAGTAAGATTTAAGAAGCTTTTCCATATTAAAATATGCATTCCTAGAAAAAATTCT
>SJYQ01000284.1:1789826-1847781 GCA_006410935.1 Redunca redunca
ATACTGCCATTGAATATGAATTGTAATTTCTAGTTCATTTAGTATTTGAAGAAAGAGAGTTATGGAGCATTCAAAAATGCTTAACAAGTAAATTTCAAAAGACTAAGCTCCTGCAGTAAATCTGTGGAAGTAACTCAGTAAAATTCGAGAAAATACCAACTGCTGATACTTTTTTCAAACAAGATGTCATCTCAAAACGTATTTTTAAGATGTGATCTTTAGTTGTGACTCTTCAATAACTATTAAAATAACTGGCTTGTTTGACTCTTGTAAAGGAATAAAACATCAGACAGTATAGATTACCTACTTCTTAAATCCCAAAGTGGCAGGCCTTAAGTACGCATTTCTTTAATCCCTTCATTTTTAAGATGAAGAAACTGTAGTCTAAATAACTGATGATATTAAGGAGGTGGGAAGGGATTCATGTTTGGGAATGCTTGTACACTCGTGGTGAATTCATGTTAATGTTTGGCAAAAGCAATACAATAATGTAAAGTAAACTAAAGTTAAAATAAAAATTTAAAAAAATAAATAAAAATAAAAATTCAGTCCGTCCAGATACATTCAGCTTGACCAATGTGCTGTACACCATGTTGGAACTGGGCCAGGGAAGATGTGGAGGATAAGATGAATAGAAAGGAAGGAAATGGCAGCCCACTCCAGTATTCTTGCCTGGAGAATCCCACTGATGGAGGAGCGTGGTGGGCTACAGTCCACAGGTCGCAGAGTCGGACATGACTGAGTGACTTCACTTTCTATTGAATTCCAGCCCTGGGATTTCTTTGGAAGGAATGATGCTAAAGCTGAAACTTCGAGTACTTTGGCCACCTCATGCGAAGAGTTGATTCATTGGAAAAGGCTCTGATGCTGGGAGGGATTAGGAGCAGGAGGAGAAGGGGACGACAGAGGATAACATGGCTGGATGGCATCACTGACTCGATGGTTGAGAGTCTGAGTGAACTCCGGAAGTTGGTGATGTACAGGGAGGCCTGGCATGCTGTGATTATGGGGTCACAAAGAGTCGGACACGACTGAGCGACTGAACTGAACTGACTGAATTTCAGAAAAGCTCAATTTCAGAAAAGCTCCAACAGAACCACAGTCAGAATCCTATGGCAACACTCATCCCCCTGTTTGATTTTCTCCATTGTATCTATTTCTACCTGAAACTACATTACTCATTGGCTTACCTGTTTACCATCTATGTCTGTACCTTTTGTGGTAAGCCTAACAAAGGAAGCAGGAGCCTCTTTCAGTACCAAACACCCCAAGTTTACAACATTTCCTGGACTACAACAGCTCAGCAAATGTTTGCTGAATTAATGCATGAAGCTATTCGTTGGCCTTGCAGGCTATGTCGAGGCCAGTTGTACCGTTACATCTTAAAGACTAAATAAAACTGCCACCAAAACCAGATGAGGCTATAAGTAAGGATTTCAAGACTGAAAAGATGAGGGAGATGTCTCCTTGGCATGGGAGACTTATTACAGCTAGAGTTTTAAGAAATGAGTATAGGCTAAGGAGAAAAGATGTTAGAAGAAAAGGGGCACTGCATGTCAAACCTGAGAGTGTTGACTTTATCCTCCCATCTATTCCAGAATTCTTTAAGAGAAGGTAAAACAGATGGATGTGAGTTTTAGAAAAATCACTATGGTAGCTTTTCAGGGGATGAACTGGGGAGAGAATCTAAGGTCACACTGATAGGTACCAGTGGAGCAACAGCTAGAATATATTTTCCACTGCACACTGTCAATTTCACAGGAGCACACTTTTCAGTTTAGACTGAAAAAGAGCAATAGCCATTTGGTCAATTAAGGGCCCAATTTTGCAGGATTCCTGGAGGTTTATCTATCAGATTACTTAGAAAGGTAAAAGGAAACCACTGTAACTAATAGATGTCAGTGCTCAGATTCCAGATGTTTATTGCCTTAAAAGATAAAAAGCTTGTTAACAATAAGTATGGAGGTTAGAGATAATAGGCTGATCAGTCCTTTTATCTCCACCTGGCACTTTGGAGTTAATTTTTTAGGTCTTAACTTTGCTAAAACAATTGTAATTACCTTTGACAAAGGCAGTATACGTAAACTGGCTTTTAACAGTTGAAATATTTTTTTTTTTTAATTTTTCAGATGTGTTTGTTCATTTGGCAGGAGTTTTAGGTGGGGATACTAAGGAATATCTTCCTAATACACAATGAAAACGTATAATCCATTGAATTGGAGATGGTGTCTTTATAAGCTTCTGCTTTAATTAGTTTTTAATTTATATCCACCCTCATCTGAAAGGATTTACAAAGCTTTATATGTCAACTAGTTTTGGTAACTAAAAAATAATCAATATTCATTCAGTCTTATATTGCAGTTATAAATTTCTTTTGAGAACATATCAACATCCACATAAAGCAGAAAAATCTGACATAATATGAATCTCTATAAATCCTACTTGGGTGCTTTCCAAATTTTCTTTTCTCATGTAGCCAGTTAAAATTGACCCAAATGGAATGCCTGCGCTTCATTTAAGTTAGCTTAGTGTTGATTTTTTTTTTAATGGAATTGTAGAATTTAAGATTTAACATGCTAGTGTTTTAAGAACATTGTCCTACTCTCTCACACACACTAGTGACATATGTGAGTGAATTACTTTTAGTAAGAAAAAGATATTTGAAATATGGACAAGAACAAAAAGTTCCAAGATTCCCACTAGAGGACACCAATTTCTTCAATATTCTGATTTTTTTTTAATTTTACTAAATCAATGTTTCTAAATGAATAGATCAATTTAAGTATTATACTGTTTAATAATTATCGGCAAATATGTTTATCTCCTTTACCAATAGACCACAAGTTCCTTGAGGACAGAGGTTTGGTTCAGTGTTTTGACACTGCAATGACTGCAATTTCTTGCCATTCACTAATTGTTTGTTGACAAATAATTTCAGGCATAGAAAATGCAGTTGCTCTCATTAACATCTCAGCACTAGAAGAGACAATCAGAATTATCTAGCCTAACTCAATCTGGAATCAAGATTCCAGGAGAAATAAACAATCTCAGATATGTGGATGATACCACTCTAGTGGCGGAAAGCAAAGAGGAACTAAAGAACCTCTTGAGTTCAAAGAAAGAGATGGCAAAAGCTGGCTTAAAACTAAGATCATGGCATCTGGTCCCATCACTTCATGCAAATAGAAGAGGAAAAGGTGGAAGCAGTGACGGATTTCCTCTTCTTGGTCTCTAAAATCACTGCGGATGGTGACTGTAGCCACAAAATTAGAAGCTGATTGCTTCTTGGCAGTAAAGCTATGACAAACCTAGGCAGTGTTCAAAAGCAAAGACATCACTTTGCTGACAAAGGTCTATATAGTCAAGGCTATGGTCTTTCTAGTAGTCATGCACAGTTGTGAGAACTGTACCATAAAGAAGGCACCGCACTGAAGAATTGCCTTTCGAACTGCGGTGCTGGAGAAGACACTTGAGAGTCCCTTGGACAGTAAGGAGATCAAACCAGTCAATCTTAAAGGAAATCAACCATAAATACTCATTGGAAGGAAGGATGCTGAAGTTGAAGCTCCAAAACCTTGGCCACCTGATGCAAAGAGCCAACTCATTAGAAAAGACCCTGATGCTGAGAAAGATTAAAGGCAGAAGGAGTAGAGGGCAACAGAGGATGAGATGATTGGATCGTATCATCCATTTAATGGACATGAACTTCGGCAAACTCCAGGAGATGGTCAGGGACAGGGAAGCCTAGCGTGTTGCAATCCATGGGGTCACAAAGAGTAAGACATGACTTGGTGACTGAACAAAACTCCATCTTACATAGAAAAGAATTTCTAATCAGTGTAAGCAGGTACCTTATTGATACACATAAAGCACCCAAAGTCTCTTGACTCCTATTCCACCTTTATAGTTTAAAAAATTTGAGGTTTGAGTATTTTGCCCCTGATACCTACAAGTTAGTTTCAAATTTTGATGATGTATCAATTCAATTCTGTGTTCAGCTATCACAGACCAGGTATCAGGAGTCCAAATTACAAGAGTTTAGAGACAGTTGACCACAAACGCAGGGGCACATGCTCTGCTCAGACAAGCATTACTGTGTTTCTGCAAGAGAATGTCATAGCCATTGAGTCACCTGCAAAATTATGAGGCTAACAGAATGAGAACTGTTTTTCTTACACTTAAGTAATATTATAACTTGAAGTTCTCCTTTGATTAAGAACATAAAAGAAGATATTGGAAAACATATAGTTGTGGCAGAGACTGCTATTTACCACAATGTGTTTCCTCCTCTTCCTGGAATACAGGCAGACAGCATTTCCCAGTGTTCATTGAATTGAAGTGTAACCAGGAGATTTAGTTCTACTCAATGCAATGTGATCAGAAGGGATGCACCGTACTTCCAACATCCACTATAAAATAATCCCTTGCTTATCCACTCTTCCTTTTTTTAATGGACAGATTTAGTTCCTAGGGAAAACTTCTAAGTCATGTGTTAGGGGTTTTAACCTTAACCCAGACTAATCAGTAGTCTGGATTCTGAGTGTCTGTAAGGATCAGAGGCTTCCTGTTGACCTAGAACTCCCCTGGACTGTAAGACACATACTCCTACTGTATTCAGTCTCTACTATACTGTGGGGAGGCGAGGCAGCTATCTGTTACAGCAACTAGTGTTACTTTTATCTCACATTTCTGTGATGGAGGAAATTATCTTATTCCTATTAATTAGAAAGCTCCCAACATCTGGACTATGCAGTAAGAACAGAAGACTGATCCACCCTGACCCTCTTTCACATTTTCTATTCGATATATGAAAATCTAGGGCAGGCCTCCCTGAGCATCACCACCATGAGCTAATGAAGATCTCCCTGGGTCTCATCTGACAGGGCAACGGTTCTCAAACTCTAGCGTCAACATGCAGGTTTGTTAAACCAGGTAATTAGAACTACTGGGATTTCCCTCCAGAGTGTGATTTTCTTAGGTCTTGAGTAGAAGCTGATATTTTGCATTTGCAACAGGTTTACAGATGATATCTTTATAACTGGTCCAGACCCCATCCTTTGAGAACTGCAGCCACATGGCTTCTAGATTGCTCCTAAACATTTTACCCCATATTTTTATATACTGGTCATATATAATCAATTAGCACCCTCCCAAAGTTGCACTATCTGGTTAACGATACACCAGATGCAATACTGAAATAGAGACAACAGAATCTCATAGCACCTGTTTAGCAAGCAAGGTGGTGTTTCTCACCGCTGAAATGGTAAAAATAGCACTTGTGTTCTGATAGTCAGTCTGGAGGTAGAAAAATTAGCTTAAAGGTAAATCAAGCCCTCTTTATAGAACAAAAAGTAAGGTGAAAACTCATTTGAAGACGAGGAGATAAGATGTTATGGAGATAAAGATATTTACAGGCCATGGTTCTGGGAAGCTAGATGGAGAGTAAGGTATTATTATTATTAAAGATTTACCAGAGGGATAAACAGAATCTCACCCTAACATGACAGGAAGCAGCCAGCCAATTCCCCAGCAGAAAATCCAACAGAAGTTGTTACCAATAGATGAACTTTGGCCAAAAGCAAATGGCATCTCTCTACTACCAAGTACAACTTTGCCTTCCAAACATCCGGAGCTCACTCTCCACTTGGCAGCAATGTTCGGACTGCTCCAAGCTGATACTTGATCTCTAAGGCAGTGGTACCAGCTCAGAACTGATGCTCTCAGCCTCAAGGCCCTGCCAGTCAGGGCACGTGTCAAGAATGAGAGTGCGTATCTTGGGCAGTAGCTACATGATAAGGTCGAGTGGGACCTACACAAGCCAGGAAGACGAAGTCAGTTTTCAAAGATACACTGAAGCCAGGCTTCAAACACAGTGGCAGAGCTGTGGGTTGCTGACACACAGGCAAGTGTTGCTTACAAGAATCTGGGAGAGGGAGGCCTTTTAAAGCAGAGGCTTGGGGAGATGGAATCTAAGAAGCAGAGTTGAATAAACGTTGACAGGACTGTAAACAACGAAGCACATCTTTATTTGGGAAAGCAAAGAAAGGTTACACATCAGTCTTTTTAGCTGGCTGAATGGAGAGAGGTTCTTATTAGCAACACTTTTCAAAGTAAAGGATGACGAGTTGTAAGTGTAAAAAGATAAATATTTCTGAATGGATACTGGATCAAGATGATACCCATATTTAGTGACAATGACAGCTAAATTTATATGGTGCTTCACAATTTTTTGAATGATGTTATCCAATTTAATATTCGTAACACTATGAGGTAGGCAATATCAGGACAATTTTATAGACGAGGAAATACTGTCATTAATATCCTAATTTTCCAACTTCACTTCTTTCCACTTCCAAAATCTTTACATCTTAATTGAAGTAATATACCTAATTTAATCTAAACAGTATATTTCACTATTGCCCTTGGCAATACATCGTGTTTTGTTTTGTTTTTTTTCAAAAGGAATTCCTTTTTTACAGCATCATCCAAAATGCCTTCTTACTGTGGATGGAAATTTTTAGACAATTCTTTTGCTCTGTCAGAGAAAGAATATCTGCCGGGCTGAATGCTGCCTGGAAGACTGACCCTATTTACTCAAAAGATGTATGCTTTCTGTCTCACACAATGTCAAATACTCTCTCTGCTATAGCAGTTGGTATTAAAACCTGAGCCCTTGTATTAAAAAGCTACGTCTCTTGAGCTCTGCTCTGTAAATGTTGCCTGCCTTGCCTTGTAGGGGCTGCACAGCTACGCAGCAGCAGCCTCAGCAGTAGCATCGCCATCACGACCACTGCCTTTAGCACCATCTCTCCCACCCATCCCTGCAAGTGGCTTTACATCTAACCAAGCTCACTTACACCAGTCACCCCCAGAGCAGGCATGCTGGATAACCCAGTACACAAAAGCCACTTAGAGCCATGAATGAAAATCCAGAAAGCCTCAAGGCCTTTGGAGACCCTCATTAGCAGATAATGATTACATGTGAGGGAATTCTTAGAAAGAGAAGTAATCCTTGTTTATTTCCAAAAGCATCCCCATATGAACATCCTTCTTCATTCTGAAGCAGTGTACATACAGTTAAGTATGTTGATTTTGGAGGCAGACTACCTAGGGTCAAAACCCAGCTCTGCTAGTTTTGGGCTGTGTGACATCTGACAGCTGCAACTTCTCTATGCCTCTTTGTTCACCTGTAACAAGCTAATAATAACTTTTAGAATTAAATGAGCTAATACAGTTAAACTATTAAGTATTTATTAGTATTATTAAATGGTACAGCCCTATTTCACAGAGACCTTTGCTGAAACACAGCCTTTGTGACTTTCAGATATCACGAAGTCTCTTTCCACAATCTGTCATTCCATTCTTAGCAACTGTATTCTGAGTTAGACCAGTATTGTGCTAATTCAATTCTGTGCTGGCTTTAAGAGGCCAATGTCATGAGACCATTCCTAACCTTTTTCTCACATGAGGATGAAGAGTGAATTTCTAAATAGAAATCAAAGATGACATAAAAAATGGCACTATCTCCTTTCATCTATGGAAAGACAAATTCTGAGCTCTCCTTTTGTGTCAGACATAATTTTTGAAATATTCCATTGTATGTTCTAAAAGGGAGGCCTGACATGCTGTGATGGGACTTCTAGAAGGGCCAATCTACATGAGGAAATGAAAAGTTATAAAAGAAGTAACTTACCACTAAAAGAAGATTCAGTTTGCATAACCTGAACAAACCAAAGAATTGATAATTATGGTGATAATTATGCGGGTGGGGTCTGGCAACTGACATCATTGGAAAAACAAGCTGCAACTTTGATGATGCATGAAATGGTCTCCAAACCAGCTCCGTAAACCCCCAGTTGAGTCTTATCAGTGCTTGGAAGTTGTGACAGTTTGGAGAGAGGGCATTTTTGTTTTGCAGCTTTTTAACAACTTAATCGAAGTATAACTGGCATGCGAAAACAATGCCTTTTTAATGCGATAATACATACAATGTAATGAGTTTGGATATATGTATACACTTATATATAATAAACATATCCATGATCTCCAAAAGTTTCCTCAATCCTCTTTGGGTTTTTTGTTTTGTTTTGTGTTAAGAATAATTAACAGGAGATCCACCCTAGATGATTTAAGAACAAAATACAGTAGTGTTAACCACAGGTGCTATGTCACATCAGAGAGTTCTAGAACTTACCTTGCTTAACTTAAATCTTATACAACGGAACAACAACCAGCCATTTAGGAAGGGGATGCCTTAAGGACAGAGTAAACGTTTCTGACTTCCCTGGTGGCTCAGACGGCAAAGCGTCTGCCTACAATGTGAGAGACCTGGGTTCAATCCCTGGGTCAGGAAGATCTCCTGGAGAAGGAAATGGCAACCTGTTCCAGTATTCTTCCCTGGAATTCCTGGAATACTTGTTCCAATGGACAAAGGAGCCTGGTAGGCTACAGTCCATGGGGTTGCAAAGAGTCGGACACAATTGAGCAACTTCACTTTCACACTTTTCTGAAATCCTGAACACAGGACACTGTAAGGTCAAGATAGTCTTTGGTCTAACTCAAATGGGGGACAGTATTTTGCCTATTTTACCAATGTGATCCATTATCAGAGCATATATGCGAGTTGGACCATAAAGAAGGCTGAGCACCAAAGAACTGATGCCTTCAAATTGTGGTGCTGGAGAAGACTCTTGAGAGTCCTTTGGACTGTAAATAGACCAAACCAGTTAATCCTAAAGGAAATCAACCCTAAATATTCATTGGAAGGGCTGATAGTAAAGCTCTAATACTTTGGCCACCTGATGCAAAGAGCTGACTCACTGGAAAAGACCCTGATGCTGGGAAAGATTGAAAGCAAAGAAGGCAGCAGAGAATGAAATCACTAGATAACATCACCAACTCAATGGACATGAATCTGAACAATCTCTGGGATATGGTGGAGAACCCGGAAGCCTGGTATGCTGCTTCACAAAGAGGCAAACACAACTTTGCAGCTAAACAACAAAATATGAGCCAAATATGAATCAGAAGGAACAGGGCAACAGGCCTGAACAGAGTGACTTAGAGATAACTGACAAGAACAAAGCACCGTATACCCCAGGACGACACAGGACGGTGAAGAAGCTGACAGTAGGAAGCATGCACGCAGCAGGCTTTGTGACCTCTTCCCTCTACCAGCCTCCCAAACCCATCCCTGAACTCTTTCTCACTGAGCCCATACTTGCCACAGAATCCTTAAGACTACAGTTCTCCTTGAGTCCCAATGATCATTCTGGAGTAGTATAAAAAATGAATCTTTAAAGCCTTATCTGTTCTAGGGACTTTCATCTATGGGAGAGGGATTTGAAAGAAATGAGAGATCTCTGAAACCTGGGAATAGATAAAGAAAATACTGTTTATTATTATTATGGATACCTCTTGAAAAACCCATAAGGGGTGACAGGTTTCATAAAACATTCATATTCTCACTCCTTTTGTGGACAGCGTAACACACTGCAGTATGTTTGACTCAAATCAATACAGGTATCAGTGGCAACAGGACTAGGTTTTCCTGTAGGTACATGTATTGCTCTCCTACGATATAGATGCCATTGTTTAGATATATGATTAAGTCCACCTTACAACTGGTGGATTCTTTTAAATTACACTACTATGCATTGCAAATTAAAATTTACCCTAATTTCAATGTATATAATCATTATAGAAAGGATGTAAGAAATCTTCCTAACAGAAGTTTCCAGTTGTTTTATTTCAATATATAGCTTGTGAATGTTTTAAATTTATTATAAATGATATGAAAATAAATGAAGATACCATATAAAAAGAAAATATATGGACGGAGTGGATGAAGGAGAGAGTGAAGTAGCATCGACATATATACCCTGAAGGGCTTCCCTGGTGGTTCAGATGGTAAAGAATCTACCTGCAATGTGAGAGACCTGGGTTTGATCCCTGGGTGGGGAAGATCCTCTGGAGAAGAGCATAGCAATCCACTCATAGTACTCCAACCTGTATATACACTGCTGCTGCTGCTAAGTCGCTTCAGTCGTGTCTGACTCTGTGCGACCCCACAGACTCTGTGCAGCCCACCAGGCTCCCCCATCCCTGGGATTCTCCAGGCAAGAACATTGGAGTGGGTTGTCATTTCCTTCTCGAATACGCTACTTCAAATACAACTAACAAGACAGCAACAAAAACTCTAATCGTATAACACATTAACATCACAGATTGTCAGGACTCCTATGTGTAAAACAGACAGCTGGTAACTTGCTCTGTAACACAGGGAAGCCAGCCTGGCGCTCTGTGATGACCTAGAGATGTGCGGCGGGGAGGTGGTGGGGGGCGACAACTTTTCAGAATTCTTGGACCCATCAGAACACAAATCTTTTTGATAGAATGCAAGTGACTTAGCAGTAATACCAGGAAGCTTCTCAGAGTAAATTATAATCCCATCACTGAGAATTAGCCATGGAAGCAGACAGGCTTTATAAACTTGGAGATTTTGTTGGCATGGGACAGCTGCCCTTAGGTAAAAAGCTAGGAAGGGCTACTATGCCTATGATTATTATTATTTTTTCTTAATGTTCTGTGCTACTTTCTAACTAAAATTGGTTTTCAGAGCCATAGTGATGATGCAGTGTCACATCATTTCTACCTGTTTAAACAAACATGTTCATCATGTGTGTCTTCGTCACGATTGATTTGCATTGTTGTACAGCAGAAATCTACACAACATTCCAAAGCAATTCCCCACCCCCCAATAATTAAAGAACAAAAAATCTGAAAAGCAAAAGAATAAAAATAGAAAAGAAACTATACGCAAAGGTTTGGGTATATTTGAAATGAACTTAAAACAACCGAGTTGGAAAAAACTAGTTCAATTCCCCTCCAATCCCCTCACAAGATGCAGTGGAGTCTGTGGGGGGGGAGGGTGTTTGCAGCTCACCCAGTTGTGTCCAACTCTTCGACCCCATGAACTATACAGCCCATGGAATTCTCCAGGCCAGAACACTGGAGTGGGTAGCCTTTCCCTTCTCCACAGGATCTCCCCAATCCAGGGATGGAACCCAGGTCTCCCACGTTGCAGGCAGATTGTTTAGCAGCTGGAAGCCCGAAATGGAGTCTAGGTGATGTTAACTGACTTTCCTTTAAAACGCATGTGGTAGAGCCAAAGTTGGAATCTTTATATTCAGTTTCTCCCTGACAGCATACTGACCAACAGGTTAGCGAAAGGAGCATAAAGGTATCTCTTCTCCAAAGTGGGACATCATTTTCTAGGACCCCAGGAAAGTGAGTGTGGCAATCACTTAGAAGAGATGACAGCAGCCACAGCAGGAGTCACAATGGGATGCAGACAATTAGCCTAAAGTGTTCACCAGTGCTTGAGGAGCAGAACTAATGGGTCCAGCATTTGAAATAAGAAGAGAAAGTGTACTAGTGCTAAATACATAAACATATTAATTTTATTAAATGTTTTAGCTGGGCATTCTATACTTACATAATTAAAATGTTCCAACTGGGAGATGCAATACTCTACCTTATTATGACAATGAAACTAAAACCAAATACACATATCAACAATGATGCTTTTTGACTAATGCACACTAGGAGAAAAAAACAGGTTTAAAAAAATCTTGTGTGTCTGATTAGCCATATAGCTGCTCTCTGGGTTAGGGACTAAGATGAATAGGAAGGAGGAGGGCTGGGTGAGGGAGCAGGACTCTTTACACGAAGTAGCTGCAGAAATCAGTTGAGGCTAAGCCACATACAACAAAACTCAACCCCACATCCTCGTGGTAGAGGGAAATCCGAAGAAATCAATCACACTGTATTTTTAGAAAAGGAAACAGGGACAAAATGACATCATTGTGGGGGAGGGACCTACAGATAAAAATAACCCACAAGATCTCTAAAAGCTTTTTAGAAACATTTTAAAGCCTGGATTAAATGTAAATCAAGGAAAGAAGGAAGAAAGAGTACAGAAAGAGGGTAGGAAAAGTTATAGGGAAGGGGGGAGGGGGAAGAAACAAAAAGTTGTAAAAGTTCTTTACTATCAACTAATAAAGTATATTAAAAGAGGAAAAAACAAAAAATATGTACAAAATACAGATACAAGAAAAAAGGAAGGCTACAAAAGGTAATACTTCAAGTGCAACTTAGGAACTACAGGAGTACAAAAAATGAACCTAAGGAAGAGTGTGCAAGAGTTGAGTTTAGAATGTTAAGTCCTTTAAATGAGGCAGAGGGAAGGGAACAGGAGGAGAGTTAACCCAAACCACCTGGCCACAGCAATGAGAAACCATAGTCAGGGAGACAAAGTAAAAGCCAGGAAACTACATCTTTTGCCTCAGTCTGTCTCCTGGTCATTACCTGTTTCATATTTTAAATGTGCAATAGGATCAAAGGATGCTAGACAGGCTATTTTGAAAAAAAAATAAATAATTGAGAAGACAAATGCAGATGAGTCATCCTTGCTGGATGGTGTCCATCTACAGTTTCTAAAAGTAACTCAAAGGTGGGGCCTTGAGATGGTACATCAATGCAGATCGGCTTTTAAAACTGCCACATTCTAGACCATTTGAGATTTGCCAGAGGTCCCCACAGGAGCCAGATGAAACTCCCTCTCATGACGAATTCAAATTCAGGTGAACAGCATCAAACAATCGATGCTCTGTCCCTGCTGGAGGAGGGACAGGGAGAGGAAAGGGCACGGGGACGGGGGAAGATTGCTATACTACTGAGTAGTATTTTATCTCCTTAAGTTACTGAGCCTTCTAAGGTCTCAGTTTTCTCATCCTTAAGAGGGGTATAATAATCCCTAACCAAATAAAAAGTAATGACTCAAGGAGATAGCATGGCCATGACTGTTGAATAAAAGCTGCAACTGTTATCCTTAAATTTTTCCCTATGTTGCCAGGCACTGGACTTGGTGTCTTGCATGCAGTTCTCACACTGCAGGTGGCCAATACTCTAAGCTTTTTTTCTTCTCCACAGGGTATTTTTGGAGCCCAATGAAGTTAATGTACGTAAAAGCATTTCATAAAATGTAAAGTACTGTGAGCTTATAGGTACTCATGAAGAGATCATGGGATCTATTAACAAGGATGTATCACTAAATAAGCAACCAAACATAAACTATGGGAGAAAACCAGCATGGTTTCTGAAACAACACTAGATTAATATGCTAGTCAGTTTCCTAAGTCTGCTAAAACCCACTAAGGTCACGAAGCAAGAACAAATTAATTGTGGATGGCATCATGTAATATCTCCCAAGTTTAAAAATAAAAGCACTTACCAAAAATTATATGCAATAGGGCACTGATGAATAAATTATGATATGGGACACTATGCAACCATTAATAAATATGTTGTAGGTGAAGATTTGATAATAGAGAAAAACACTGCATGACATGCTTTTAAAAGAGAAAAGTAAATTACAAAGTATATGTAAACCATGATCCTAATTTTCTAACTCATGCCTGGGGGTGGGAGGCAGTCTGGAATGATACACAACCAAAAAAATTTAATATAGATTTCTCTAGTACTGTATATATATTTACTTGTCCATTTTTTTCCAGTGCTTTTCTTTTTTCTCATTTTTGTATAATGAACACATTGATTTATACTGAGAACCTTTTTAAAACACAAATGATTCTTTAAACCCTATCAGGAAAAACCGTAGTTTCACTCACTCTAAGAATATTAAAAAAAAAAAAAAAAAGCAAGCTTTGCTTTGGAATGCAATGGGAAGCACTTCCAAGTTCCTTCAGTGCTGCCAAGGTTTATTTAACAATATTTTCTCACCATATATTATACAAGAACAGAACTAAACAGATGGTCTACATCGGAAACCCAGCAATCTAGGAAAAGCTATCCTCACTACCTACTCATCATATATTTCATACTATACATTACACACACAACTCCTTATTGCCTCATTAATAACATACTACAGGACACACACACGTGTGTGTATGTATGTATTTGTCTTCAGAAGACGACATGATGGAGATATTCACATTCATGATATGAGCCGATCTAAAAATTTTTCTTGCCCCACAGATTTGTAGATTTTTATACAGAAAAACTAAGCTTGTAATTTGCAGTAAACAAAGGCAAGGCTTGCATTTGACTCAGTATTATGTATGCAAATGGCATCTTGGCATCAAATTAGTCTTCCAGAAGCAACATTTCCTTTATGTCACTTCCTTCCTGAACCAATCAATGGCCCTTTATTTCTTTCAGGATCAAGTACAAATGGCTAAGCCTGGCATCCAAGCTTCACACCGAGTCTCCAGGCTTCTTTGTCAATATTTTCCAACATCAACCCTTAACTCTAAGGGCTACGGTCTATACTACAACCCAAACACTGCACATCCTTTCTCTGTTCTTTGTTTGTGTTATTTTTCCCAGTGGAAGTATCCTTCACCTTTTTCCTTCCCCATAGAAATCTCCCTAGTCTTTAATATCAGAGTTAAGGCCATGTCCATGATACATTCTCCTCCTCTGGTTTCCCTATTTTCTGAACCAATCTGTTTTTACAGCTCACCATACTTTGTCTATTACTCTTCAGGAAATTATTTCTTAACAACACAATACTAGACTTCCAATAAACAGTGAATTAAGCCCAAATGTCCAGTCATCTAATGTTTTATAGAAATGTGGCATAAAATGTAACAAAAAAGAGCTAATATTATGATTTTAGTGATTTAATTGGAAATAAATGATACTACTGCCAATTGCTAAAGGGTTTGGTTCTTTATTAATCTGGCCATAAAATTAGGTCATCAAGACCCTCTCCTTGAAAAGACTTTGCTGAGTTTTCTGAATATACCTAGATGTAATAAAGCTGCATTTTTTAAATACGATATTTAATTCAGTCATTTTGCTAATTAAGACTAGACTTCTCCCCAATCAGAATAAAATCAGAGTCATCTAATTTTTTGAGCTCAAAGAGACCTTAGAGATTATTTCCAGAATCAGAGAGTAACTTGCCCAGGGCCACATAGATGCTTAGTCAAAAATGATTTTTTAAATTCTGTAAGTCATTCCCATTGATACCACTATTTAGGGTGACACAGTATAAGGAAAAGGACCTGAATTCGGAAACAGAAGCCCATGCTTCTAAGACAAGCCCAGTTTTACTCACTTGAAGCTTTGTTTCTGAGCTATCGGAGCAGAAACAACAGCATATGACTTCATAAGGTTATTAGTAATAGGTAGGAACAGGTGAGAAGTAATATATAATCATGAAGATTGTAAATGGTCAACTTTGTGTTTCTCTCCTAAATTGCAGTGGTTGTTTACATAAACACGTGTGCGCCTGAGAACCACACTCAACCAAGCCCTAAGGATTCCGCCCTTGAACCTTCCATCAACGCATTCACTCTTTCCAGGGCCACAACCTTAGCCCAAACTACCAAGATCTCTATTCTTACCAAATCAAAGCCTCTGACCTGGCTTCTCGCCACCACTTTTCCTTTTCCTATACTGCAGCCAGAGTCCTCTTTCAAAAACTCACACCTTCTGTGACACTGCCCTTCTTTAAAACTCTTCAAAACCTCCTCTTACAATTTTATAATTTAGACCTCCTCTTACAATTTAGTCCCCATAAGACTAAATCATACCTATTTACAAAGCTTCTCAAGGCCCTGCAGCCTTAGGCTTAGTTCACCCATTAGGTTACCTTGTCATTTTCCCCTTTGGTCTGTGCACCCTCCTCCTCCTCCTGAAAAATGCTAGTCTCCTCTGGACCCCAAACACTGCCAATACTCCTCTTTGCTGGAAAAGCTCTCTCCCCATATAGCTAACTCCTAGTCATCATTCAAATCCAATTATATGTGAATTCCTCAAGAAAAGCCATTCCTAGCTCCCAAGACTAAGCTAAGTCTCCCTAAAATGCATCCTCATGATACCCTAAATTCTCCTTCATTATGCATTTATTACAATGGTAATTAATTTATCTTTTAAGTGCCTGTCTCCTTTGCTATAAGGTTTATAAGAATGTTTACTTAGGCTTACTAAAGATTAATGGAAGAAAGGAAGGGAGAGGGGATAAAGGAAAGGAGGAATTTAGTTGTTTCTTGCATATCCACCCACATTCTGATTACACTATGCCTTGTATATACCCCAATTAGCTGACATGACTATTCTTCATTCTGCACACATGATACACATGATACAAACAAAAATAACTTTAAACAGCATGCCCACTCTTCTCCTTCCTCCTCAGCTCAAACCACATTATTGCCTAATGGGAAAGATAGGAAATTAAAATTTTAGTAACAAAACCATAGTAGTTACTAGGAGCAGTTTCAAGCTTGCATCTGATATGCCAGCAGCAGGTTGGGCCAGGTCAGTGGGATTGGTCTTATCTCTGATACATGAGACAAAAATCAGTTTCTCCCCATCGCTCTTCAGACAGAGGTCCCCAGTGGAAAGCAGACCTGACCGCAGGCTGCCTGGGCCAGAGTGACCCAGTCAGACTCTCCCTGAGCATGTGTTAGGACCAGTGAATCTGGCTTTCCTCCCAGCATCTTGCTGCTCTGGCCTCAAGAGACAGAGGCATGTATCCCCTCTCCGGGGAGTAAGATACAGCTTCTGGGGCAGGAGATTTGAAGGAAGGGATGATGAGGGTGGGGTTGATGGCGGGGGTGGGGGTGGGAGTAAGCCTCTCTTCCCGCCCACCCCAGGGAGTACACAATTGTCTTCTCAAGGAGAAAAAAGAAGGCAGGTTCCGGGAAACAGAGTTTGAAAGACATTTATATAAATTCTTGCTTCCTCATAAAACACTTAGCATTCACTCAATTTAAAAACAAAATTGTATCATTGGTTTAAATGTACCTAATTCTGCACTTAAGGCTATAAAAACCACTCTATAAATGACACCTATAGAGAATCCATTTATATCACTGCTATTTTAATGGAAGACAAATACTAATTATGCATGTCAACAATACCAGCATACTTCCCTGCATAACTTCCTTTTTCTTTTTCCCCTGACTTTCTCCATAGTGAATAAGAGAGGAGGGACATAACAGGAGAGAAGGGATGGAGGTTATTTGAGCAGCAGAGTTCTGGTCTGCTGACACCCTCAGCAAGATTCATTAATCTTGGAGATTCTCACTCTCATTTACTAAACAACAGTGATTCACACAGAGTTACACAGCCACAGTAGCAAAGTTAATTGGAATCTAGATCCCCTAACATTTCTTCCCTCCTTCAGCAATCTCTCAGTACTGCAAGCTAAAATATTAAGTGAGGCTGTTGTAGGCTTGGGAAGAAAGGAAACAAACAAAAGGTGGCTAGCATGGAATAAAAAATGGACACATCTTTTCTTTACATTTTAGTTTTGCTCTGCTTTGTTTCTCGGCTTAAGCCCTTTGAGCAAAGGGTTGTGCAGCCCCATATCAATACTGGTATCTCCCCTTCACATTAGATTAGCACTGGGAGCTCAATATGGCTCTCACCCAAGTCCAGAGAAATAAAGGATGGAGGCCGGCAGAGAGATAGCTATGAACACTGGCAAATTCTATTCAGTCAGTGGCAAGCAGCCAGATAATCCCTTTTAATTTAACTCTTTATCTTCTCTGGCAGAAACAAACACTGCATCTGCTTGAAGCATCATAACTTTCAAAGCATGCAAGTGACAGCAGACAGGCACCATTATCCCAATCCAGTAAATGAGAAAACTGACTCACATGAGATTATGGTCTATGTTTCATCAGGAAATTATTAATAGATATGAAATCAGTACCTACAGTTTATTATGTATATCCCAAGTGTTCCCACTTGACTACCTTCGCTACTTAAGTGTCCAGACTAGCTCTACCTATGTTGCAGCACTGATCTTTTTAAATAGCAAAGAATGATACAGAACACAAGTAAATTTTGGTTGGCAGAGGGGCAATGGTATGAAGGAGAGGATCATGCAACGAAAATTATTTCAAGTAATTCTGCTGTATCAGGCAGTGTAGAAAGGACTATAGTGAAGACAATGTCCTATGTAGGAAAATATAAAATCTTCACAGTACAAATACTGTCATGTGCTAGAATACAGGGTTGGCTTCAGGATCTGACCACAATTGTGGAAAACAATTTATGATCTTCTAGGGTTGGCCTGTAGACAGTTATCAACTGGAATAAGAAATCCTAAAGGCCTTCTGGTCAATTGCTTTACTTCTCGAGTGCACTATCGGAGAAGGCGATGGCACCCCACTCCAGTACTCCTGCCTGGAAAACCCCATGGGTGGAGGAGCCTGGTAGGCTACAGCCCACGGGGTTGCTAAGAGTCGGACATGACTGAGTGACTTCACTTTCACCTTTCACTTTCACGCACTGGAGAAGGAAAGGGCAGCCTACTCCAGTGTTCTTGCCTGGAGAGTCCCAGTGATGGCAGAGCCTGGTGGGCTGCCGTCTATGGGGTCGCACAGAGTCGGACACGACTGAAGCGACTTAGCAGCAGCAGCAGAGCGCACTATACCTCTCTAGATTGAGCAGCTACTTATAAAGAACTCCCACAAAAAGACAGGATATGCATTTTCAGCAATCATCATGGTAATTCGAATGGGGTGAGGGATAGGGGAGTGGAGGATGGGATTGCAGCACGACACAAACTGAAAGCGTGTGGAGAGGTCTGTTCAACCACCTGTGAAATTCCGAGAAGAGGAATGACGCTCAGAGGGTAAAGGCTAGGTTCCCCAGAACGACACGATGTCAGATACTTCCCGAGAATGCAAGTGTCTTAGAAAAAAGGAATGGTTTCTCCCGTATCTCCAGCAAAGGGACCTCACTGTAGTCCATGCTCACTGAAACTGTACTTACAGATGGCGGCCATGAGGAAGAGCAGGGCAACATTCCTACTTTGCAGAAAACCAGAATTTATGGATGGTGCCTTAACTCTTCTTAGGTTACTTGGGTAAAATCATAAACTTTATATTTTCACTTTTTAATTACTTACAACCACCTAATACTAACATAACATGCAACTTGGACTCAACCAAAAAAGTCATCTCCTGAAGGGTCCTGTTTTCTTGTCAGAAAGTGAAAGTGAAGTCGCTCAGTCATGTCCGACTCTCTGGGACCCCATGGCCTGTAGCCTACCAGGCTTCTTGGTCCATGGGATTTTTCAGGGAAGAATACTGGAGTGGGTTACCACTTCCTTCTCCAGGAGATCTTTCTGACCCAGGGGTTGAACCCAGGTCTCCCGCATTGTAGGCAGACCCTTTACCATCTGAGCCACCAGGGAAGTCCTTTCTTGTCAGAGGGAGGGATCAAATCCCACTGGAGAGGTTTCACCCCACATCTGCATTGAACTGTTGCCAGGGGAGCAGGTGGCAAGGGTCCCTGTGAGCAATCTAGGCTCTTCAAAGATGTTCTCTAAAGGCGGTCTCCCAACAGTGGACCCGAGCCCTCAGGTCCTCACTGAGCAGCTGCTACAGGGCTCCCCTCAAGGGCTGGAATGCTGCCTCTGATGCAGAGTAATGACACTCTTCTCATCTCTTGGCCACTGAGCAGCCCAAATCTGCTGCAGGCAGAGGCCAAGGCGACCTTCATGCCCAAATGAGCCAGAAATGGAGGTGGGGTGGGCCATGTGGGGTTCATCTCTTCTGCAATCCCCAAAGGACTCACAGCTCCTGCTATCCCAGATGCCAAAGGGAGCAAACAGAGCCGACCTCAGTGGAAAGCAGCGGCTGCTCTCTGGCTCTGGAGCATGGGAAAGGAGGGAGAGACGCCAGATGACAAGGCGACCCAGCCAGAGCTGAGGCAATGGCACCAGAGCCTCAGACCACCCGGCACGAACTGGGGAGTTCTGAGCGGTTTCTGTCAGTTTCGCTTGCTAGCTTCCCTCTACCTTTAACACTTTCAATTGGATCCTTTCTTTGCTTGCTCAGGGTTACAAGTAAACATGACAACAGTGAAATGATGAACTGGGTACTCCTGAGGGCCATATACCTTTATCAACAGAGTTCTTATTATATAAAATACATTTATCAGATATATCAAGGATAAAACCCAGTTGGGACTAATTATATAACCTCTGTCACCATTTCTTCATTGCTTAAGAGTTAAAAGTTGTTCCTGTCACTATCACAGAGATGTGGCATGAATGAAAATCAACTATGGAAAAGTACTCTAGGATATTTGAAGAAAAAGCCTAAGATAAACTATAGGTTTTTTTTTTTAATCCTGTGTAAATATATCTTGACTAACATATATTGTATCATCTATTTCAAACAATGTTCATGATTCTTACATCACCTAGGAACAGATTACTGAGAACGTGAGAACACACCAGTGTGTGTCTGACTTGCCCATGACCACAAAGTCATAGCTTAGACTGCACCAATTCTGTCTCACAAGGTCTACCCAAGCTATTAAAAAAAAAAAAAAATCCATCCACACAGCCCCAAATACTTGCATTAAACACTTTTAATAGTCTAATTTTCTAAAATGGACACCAACATCTGGAGATCCATGCACAAATCTATGAATGGCAAGTGTGCTGCAATCTATGGGACTGACTCAAAAGGGCCACACACTGACACGGACCATGGCATTAACGTGTGTGTGTGTGTACAGGACAGGGGAGCATGTTGTGAGGCAGCCAGGCCCAGACTTGCCATAATCATGGCACAAGGAAAGAGCGTGTGGCAACTGGTTGTAGATGACCCCCGTATCTCCTAGCCGCCTCTGGCCATACTGCCGTTTCCTCCTACCCCATTACTCAAAGTCACTATAGCTTGCTCTATGCCAATTATCAGGGGACCCCAAAGCTAGACAACTGGGACCAATTCCCATGATTTCACTGAACTGGACTGAGCAAACCCTTGAAAATCTTTTTTGGAAAGAACAATATTCTCTAGGAAGAAAAAACTAGATACTTTGCCCAGATCATACCAGATACTCTATTTCAAAGAGTTACCATGATAGTTAACTTTGGTATTTCTGAAGAAGATTGCAGGGCTTTTTTTTCCTTAAGTGGGAGATCTTCCGAAATATAATTATCTGGCTTGCGTCCCCATTAGACACTCCTAGGCCCTTAGAAATGCCCTGAAACATCAGCACTCTGATCTGCCCTTCACTCGATTGACCCCAAGACTGAGTAATGAATATTCTACAGTTTTATTCAAACTTAAGAGAAGTATGTATTAGTAACTTCATTCTTAGCATTTTATCAGAAGAGCTAAGTTCCTAGAGTTAAATGGAATAGGAAGGAAAGGGATTAACCTCTGCTGCTGGCATAGTACAGACACGATGCTAATGCCTCTATATGAAAAAGCTGAATTGCAGCAGTATCTGAAATTACAGAGAAAGTACTGAGAGCTCTAGAGGGAAAAAAAATGCAAAGGAATAAAATATTAAAAGCCAAAGCTGGTTTGGGATTCTATTTTTCATGCAGGCATGTTTAGTAGAGGAATTATGTATTACAGGACCTCACAATTTAGAGGGTAGAGGAATGGGTCATTGAGTTCTAAGATGAGGAAGTTTTTAGGACCTGTAACTTGTAATTGTGTTGTGGGTGAGTTTCAGCTGCTCCCCTAAGCTTATTTCAAAAACATAACTTCAACACAGTATTTATTCACTTGAAATGCTTCAATTAGTGAACAGCCAGGGAGTCTCTTTTCATTTGGCAAGAGTGTTCTGTAGTGACACAAAATATCCCCCAGCAATGGAAAATGAAACCCACAAATGCAACACTGGCAACCAGCTGTCAAAAGAAAATCAGGAGTAGGATTGCCAGTCTGGTAAATTCAAGTCAATGTGTTCATGAGAGAGACTGTGCATGTGTGAGAGTGTGAGTGTGTGTGCACACGTGTGTGTAAATGAATAGACTTGAGTGTGCAGCAGCATGAGAAACGCAAGCGGGTGCAGGTCCTAATGATGGCAGAGTGCCCCAAATATGAAGCTGTAGTAGAACCGTCAGTGGCAGAGCAATAGAGCACAGACTCTCTGTGGCTAGTGGTGCAAGGCTTCTCTCATGGGTGGCATAGTGTGAGACAGGCAAATTAAAATTATTTTTATGTTAAAATTACTTCGTGTTCAACATGGGATGGCAGCTTGTAAATGAAATGCACTGTGTATGTGTTTTCGTTTTTAACCTTCATGAATTCATTTCACAGCCTCCCAAAACGGAGACCGAAAAACCTCTTCAAAGTAAACAGCCAACACTAGCTATTTAGTCCTCCAACCAAGAAACGTATTGACCATTTCGAGTCAGTACAGCTATTAACCCATGAATTCATTCTCCTTCTCCCCTCCACCCGATTCCCTCCCCCACAGTGGAGTCGAATCTGTAGGGGTTATTTTGCACGGAGGTGCAAGTACCCGGTGCCAAATGCATACCCAGCCTCCTCCTAAACTTAATACCAATTCCCTCCTGAAAAGAGGAGGAATGCAGTGGTATCAGCACCGGGGACGCGGGGACAGCGAACACCGCGGTGGCGCTTGAAGAGTTTACAGAGGAGCAACCCCAGCTCCGCCGCCGCCACTCGCAGCAGCCCCCACCCCCGCCAACACACACACACAAGCACACGCACGCACACACACACACACACACACACACACCGGTTCCAAATCTCCCCATCAGCAAGGCTAATGCAGCAAGTCTGTCCTCACACTCCTGCACGAGGGCAGGGAGCGCACCGCAGGACTTGTAAATAAACCTCGTTCCGTCCACATTCCGAGCGCTCCTTATTCCCCTGACCCCCTACCCATCCCCGAGCCCGGCGGCGTAAAGGAGGGGGTGAGAGGGGCCGGGGACACCCCTTCTCCTTACCTTGCAGCGAGAAGAGGGACAGGAAGAAGCCCAGCACCCAGACGCTGTGCAGCCAGTAGGTCCTCATGTCTCCGCCGCGGTCCAAGCGATGCTCCCCGCGCGCTCCGGCTCTGCCTCTTCGCTCGCGCTCTAGAAATAACGCGCCGCTCGCTCGTTCCCTCGGTTTCCCCCTGGGTTCTCCCGGCTCTGGCAACCCGGACAGAGCAGGCTCCTGCCGCACGACGGCCGGACCCAGAATGGCTTCGCTCTCCTCCGCAAGAGCGCGAGCCCGCGGCCGGACGGACGCTCGGAGCTGTGTGTAGTGTAAACACAGCGAGCACCCTTCTCCCTCACGCGCTCCGCTCTCCTTCTTACCCTCCTCTCCCTCACTCCCCTGCAGCTCCAACTAAATGCGACTGTACTTAAACAAGCAGCGTCTTATAGGACCGCGAGCCGAAAGGGCCCCGCTACTGCCATCTAGTGCGCACATCCGGGCATCGCCGCAGCTCCGCGTTGGCTCGTGTGTGTGTGCGCGCGCGAGGTCCATCCAAGCCGCCGGTGCCCCTTAGCTTTAGGTATCACAGGTGAAAGTCCTGCCGTCCTGGGTCCTTGATTTGACCTTGTTTTTCCATAAGTCCTGAGTGTCTCTTTTTCACGAGGAGACTCTTGGCACTTACAGCCTACATTTCTTCACTATCCAGTTGCTCCTTCTCCATCTCTGAAATTCCCCCCCTATTCCCCAACCATCCAGTGGAAATGCTCCCTAGATGTCACCACGACCTCCACCTCGGAAGTCTAATCGTTGTTTGAAGATTTGTCCCACCTGACTTCTACGTGGCGTTTCACAGTGTTAGCCGTTTCTTTTTATTTGATTCCGAAGTCAAACAGTTCTCCTGGTGTCTCTGACCTTCATTCTAAGAGCCCCTTGGGTTCTCTGCTCTTTGTTTAGATTTTCTCTTATAGTTTTTTTGGTTTCTTTCCTAAATTTATTTGGAAATCAAACACATCTCTGCTGGTTACTCCAGTATGGAGGACCTCATCTCTGAACTCGTAGCCTTCAAATCAGACTTCCTAGCTGTGGGTAGATACCCAACATTTCCAACTGAACATTCCCCAGGCCTCTTCCAAATGAAGTGAGGGGTTAGCTGGGCTCTTATTAATGAGCTCTGACTGGGCGGTCAGGTGAATGCGATTTCAGTTCTGACATTTGGCTTCCATTTGTTGGGAACCTTAACCCAGCCATTTAATTCCTGAACTTCATTTTATTCATCAGTGAAATAGGAGACCTGAATTACACGATCATGATGCCTTTGTCCCCTTCCAACTCCGTAACGTCTATGTCAGTTTTCTCAACGTTGGCACTATTAACATGTCATACCAGGTAACATTTGCTGTAAGAGTCTCTCTTGTGCATTTTAGGATGTTTAGCAGCATCCCTGGCTTCTACCCACTAGATGACAGTAGCACCTTCACTGTCATGTAAAGCGAAAGTGTCTGCAGGCATTGCTGAATGCCTTCTAGGGAGCAAAACTGCCCCCAGCTGAGTACCTCTGAGCTCTATCTACTGCCATTTTGGTTCAGTAATGGTTCCCTGTTTCCAACTTTTTTTTTTTCTGTTAGAAGGATCACTCAATTCCACAGACTCATCTCTTTAGAAGTATCTTTCATGCGTCCCTTCTCCAGTTTTAGTTGGTCATCAATCTCACCAACACAAACACGTCAAAGATGTCTCTATCTTTTATGAGCTCCACTTCACCGTTTCATGATAGAGACAACATGGATTGTGTGCATTGCACTTTATAAAATATCACAGGAACGTTAAGTGACTTTTGCCATGGCACACAATAGGCCGTAACAAGGTCAGCAGAGCTGAGGTAGGCCTCCTGGTTTCAGAGCTGTTCTAAGCCATCCCTTTAGTGCAGGGCTTTTTGTTTTTTAATCTCCACATGCCTACATACCTAGAAGGGCCTCTCAGTTGATCCATCTCTTCCATCTCCCATGCTCTAATCTAGTCTATACATTACCACCAGGTTAACCTTCCTTAACACTTTCTTTAAGACTCTTATATATGAGGTACAGCAGTTCTCTATGGTCTTCTGGGTATAGATAAGAACCGCCTGGAGGCTTTTACAACCTACTGATGCATGACCCCACCCCAGACCAATTGAATCTTTTTTTTAAAATGATCCCAGGTGATTCTAATGTGTAGGGAGGCCTTAGAAACACCAGTCTACCAGACTGAATTCAGATTTCCCATTTTCTACTTCAACATCCTTTGAAACTCACATCTTACCTTTAATAATTTATGTTCTCTTCAGCTTCCCTGGTGGCTCAGAGGTTAAAGCATCTGCCTCCAATGCGGGAGACCTGGGTTCGATCCCTGGGTCAGGAAGATCCCCTGGGGAAGGAAATGGCAACCCACTCCAGTATTCTTGCCTGGAGAATCCCATGGATGGAGGAGCCTGGTAGGATACAGTCCACAGGGTCTCAAAGAGTCGGACACGACTGAGCAACTTCACTTTCTTTCTTTCTTTCACTTTTTCTCAGATCCTCTCTTCCAGACCACCCATCTTCTTTTAGTCTCTGTACTTCCTTCACGGGCTGCTTGTTTGTCCTGCCAAGATCGTACTTCTCTCAGAAGGTAGTTTGCATAGTGGCTGCAGCAAGGACTTAGGAGCTAGAACTAGGTGCTTCAGGTTCTTCCTAGCCTCTAACAAGCTGTGAGGCCTTGAATAAGTCTCCAAGGGCTATTGTGAGTATGATTCATGATGTAATCAATAATGCCTAGCAGTATTATTTTTTAAGAATCAACCTATATTTCTTTAATGTCAGTATATATCTTAATAAGGTTTCTCAAAATATAATCTGTGAACTCTGATGCAACAGAATTACTTAGTGCCCATGCAAAAATCCAGGTTGCTGAGTATCTAAGAACCACAAAGTGTTAAGAGCAGTGAGAAACATTTAAGCTCAGTTTCAGTTCCGTTGGTCAGATCATTCTTTGTTGTGTGGGACTATCCCGTGCATTGTAGACTGTTTGGCAGAATCCCTGGCCTCTACTCACTCGATGACATTAGCACTCCCATCCCCAAGTTGTGACAAACAAAAATATCACCAGACATTCTACACATCCTCTGGGGGCAACAATCTCCCCAGCCTAGGCTGCCACTCTAGTGGAGACCACCTAGCTAGTCCAAGCACCTTTATTAGGTAAAGAAACCAAGTCTCACGGAATGACTTGCTAAGGTCAAACAGTTTCTATTTGGATCTTTCAAAACCAAGAAATGTATTACATCAGACTATGGCCTCCTTACATTATATTTAGAATAGCTTTCAACAATTCTTTAGTAGTTATCTCAAAACTTTTCTTGATGCTGAAATTAGACATTTTTCTGAAAACGTATACTGTACCAGTCATACTATCTTTCTATTTGTTTCTGTATCGCTTTCAAAATCAATCTATAATTTCTGCATTAGTGTCAATCTCCAAATTGATTGTAAATACACCTTCCAGTTACCTTGTATCCCTTACAGAGCCTAGCAGAGTGAGCAGCTCAGGGCAGACATTTCTTGAATATAGCTAGCAATTGAGTAATTACTTGTGTGTGTGGAGCCAGAGAAAGAAAGTGAAAGTGAAGTCGCTCAGCATGTCCAACTCTTTTCGAACCCATGGACTGCAGCCTACCAGGCTCCTCTGTCCATGGGATTCTCCAGGCAAAAATCACTCATGTATTTATATATCAGCTGTCCAAATAGTTTTTATCAGTTAGAGACTTTTTTCCCCCACAAATATTCTTTTCCAGGGAAAGAAAGTATCCTATTTCTGCCCATACCCTTCACTTTAGTTCAGGGACACTGCTTACAAGATAGAAAGCTGCTTCTCTAATTGGCTGGGCAAAGTCACTTGTAGAATTTTTATAAGTAGTAGATATTCAGGCCCTGTTCCCAGGTGCTTTAATTCAGTTGTGGACAGGGTCACAGGTCAGTCTGATGCTTTGTCAGAGTTCAGGAATACCACTTGAAGACATGTGTATGTGTGTGTTTTGTTGGAATTTTCTGAGTGTAAACATTACCCACATCCTGTGAAGTTCACCTTATGCAACAGTGTGGAGGAGGATCTTTGCCTACATGATTAAGACACGCCTACATGATTAAGACACACCTACATGTATGAACATGTTTGTTTAAACAGGTAGAAATGATGTGACATTGCATCATCACTATGGTTCTGAAAACCAAATTTTGGTTAGAAAGTAGCACAGAACATAAAAAAATAATAATAATCATAGGCATAGAAGCCCTTCTTAGCTTTTTACCTGAGGGAATGTTATTCCCTTCCCAGCAGTGCTTTCCAACAAAATATCCAAGTTTATAAAGCCTGTCAACTTCCATGGCTAATTCTCAATGATGAGATTGTAATTTACTCTGAGAAGCGTCCTGGTATTGCTGCTAAGTCACTTGCATTCAGTAAAAAGATTTGTGTTCTGATGGGTCCAAGAATTCCTAGAAGTTGTCCCCCGCCTCTGACCTTTCAGTTGGGCTCTCTCATTCTGAATAGAAAATAATAATAATAAATCTAGTAGCACTGGATTCCTTTAGCAATTATCCTTCTTTTATTCTGAGTCCAAGTCCCCCTACAGCAGTCCCTTCCTATTCAAAAGAACCTCAGAGATACGTAAACTGGCTTTTCATAATTTTATTTCAATAGACCCTCTCTTACCTCTCCCAAAGACTGGCTGAATATTTAAGTTACAATATTTGTGTAAACCATTCTTACTATGGAGTATTCATCCAAAATAAGAACAATCAAAAGAAAGAGTTTTTAAGTCCTATACCAATGTCCCAAAATAAAATCAAACAAAGATGGAATACAAATGCATGATACAGTGAATTACAAAACCATCTCTAAATAGAATACTTTCCAACTACAATGAGGTATCACTTCACACCAGTCAGAATGGCCATCATCAAAAAGTCTACAAACAATAATTGCTGGAGAGGGTGCGGAGAAAGGGGAATCTTCTTGCACTGTTGGTAGGGATGCAAGCTGATACAGCCACTTTGGAAAACAGTATGGTAATTCTTCGGGCTTCCTTGGTGGCTCAGGCAGTAAAGAATATGCCTGCAATGTGGAAGACCTGGGTTCGACCCCTGGGTTGGGAAGATTCCCCTGGAGGAGGGCATGACAACCCACTACAGTGTTGTTGCCTGGGAAATTTCATGAACAGAGGAGCCTGGTGAGCTACAGTCCATGGGGTCACAAAGAGTCAGACACAACTGAGCAACTAAGCACAGCACATAGGGATTCTTTAAAAAAAACACCAGCAGTAAAACTACTGTATGAACCAACAGTCCCACTACCGGGCATATACCCTGAAGAAACCATAATTGAAAAGGGAACATGTATCCCAGTGTTCATTGCAGCAATATTTACAAGAGCTAGGGCATGGGAGCAACCTAGATGCCCATCAACACATGAATAGATAAAGAAGATGTGGTACATACATACAATGGAATATTACTCAATTATAAAAAAGGAATACCTTTGAGTCAGTTCTAATGAGGTGGATGAACCTAGAGCCTATTATACAGAGTGAAGTAATTAAAAAAGAGAAAACCAGTTATCATATATTAATGCACGTTAATCTAGAAAGTCTAGATTTCTAGAATCTAGAAAGACACTGCTGATGATCCCATTTGCAGTGCAGCAAAGAAGACATAAAGAACAGATTTTGGACACAGTGAGGGAAGGAGAGGGTGGGAGGATGTGAGAGAGTAGCATTGTTTTTGTTCAGTTGCTGAGACTTGTATAACTCTTGGCAACTCCATGGACTGTAGACACCAGGCTTCCCTGTCCATCACCATCTCCCAGAGCTCTCAAATTCACGTCCATTGAGTTGGTGATGCCGTCCAACCATCTCATCCTATTTCATCCCCTTCTCCTCCTGCTTTCCGTCTTTCCCAGCATCAGGGTCTTTTCCAATGAGTCAGTTCTCCATATGAGGTGGTCAAAGTATTGGGATTTTAGCTATGGCATCAGTCCTTTCAGTGAATATTCTGGATTTATTTCCTTTAGGATTGACTGGTTTGATATCTTTGCAGTCCAAGGGGCTCTCAAGAGTCTTCTCTAACACCACAGTTCAAAAGCATCAATTCTTCAGTGCTCAGCCTTCTTTATGGTCCAACTCTCATATCCATACATGACTAGTGGAAAAACCATAGCTTTGACAGCAAAGTAATGTCTCTATTTTTTATACACTGTCTAGGTTTGTCAGATCTTTTCTTCCAAGAAGCAAGCGTCTTTAATTTCATGGCTGCAGTCACCATCCACAGTGATTTTGGAGCCCAAGTCTGTCACTGTTTCCCCATCTATATGCCATGAAGTGATGCCATGATCAGGACTGGATGCAATGATCTCTGTTTTCTAAATGTTGAGTTTTAAACCAACTTTTTCACTATCCTCTTTCACCCTCATCAAGAGGCTCTTTAGTTCCTCTTCGCTTTGTGCCATAATGGTGATCTCATCTGCATAACTGAGATTGTTGATATTTCTCTTGACAGTCTTGATTCCAGCTTGTGATTCATCCAGCCTGGCTTTGGGTATGATGTATTCTGCATGAAAGTTAAATAAATAGGATGGTAATATACAGCCTTGATGCACTCCTTTCCCAGTTCTGAACCAAAACATTGTTCCATGTCCACTGCTAACTGTTGCTACTTGACCTATATACAGGTTTCTCAGCAGGCAGGTAAGGTGGTCTGGTATTTCCAACTCTTGAAGAATTTTCCACAGTTTGTTGTGATCCACACAATCAAAGGTTTTAGCAGAGTCAATGAAGTAGATCTTTTTCTGGGATTCTCCTGCTTTTTCTATGATCCAACGAATGTGGAGTAGCATTGAAAGTTGTACACTGCCATATATAAAACTATATAGCCAGTAGGAATTTTCCGTATGACACAAGGAACTCAAATCCAGTGCTCTGTGACAGCCTATAGGGGTGGGATGAGGTGGGAGGTGGGAGAGAGGTTCAAGAGGGAGGGGATATATGTATACCTATGGCTGATTTATGTTGATCTATGGCAGAAAAGTAATTATCTTCCAATTAAAATTTTCTTTTAAAAAAACAATACTTTTTCAAAGGTTTTTATCTTGTTCAGTTCAGTCACTCAGTCATGTCTGACTCTTTGTGACCCGATGGAGTGCATCCCACCAGGCTTCCCTCTCCATCACCAACACTCAGAGCTTGCTCAAATGCATGTCCATCGAGTCAGTGATGTCATCCAACCATCTCATCCTCTGTTGGCCCCTTCTCTCTCTACCTTCAATCTTTCCCAGCATCAGGGTCTTTTCCAATGAGTTAGCTCTTTGCATCAGATGGCCGAAGTATTCTATCATGTTAGAAAATCCTAAACAATAAGAAAAGTCAGAGGAAAAAATAAGAAGAAAACCATTTATTGCAAGTCCAATAAGGTTTAATGTGTGTAGAAGCACATTTTGTCTAGTCCCCTCAGGATGCTGTAGTGAGACAAGTAGTCATAAAAAGGCTTTGTTGTTGTCTGAACAGATGGATTACCTATTTAGACGCTGAAGTTGAACGGTTCTATGAAGACCTACATGACCTTTTAGAACTAACACCCAAAAAAGATGTCCTTTTCATTATAGGGGACTGGAATGCAAAAGTAGGAAGTCAAGAAACACCTGGAGTAACAGGCAAATTTGGCCTTGGAGTAGAGAATGAAGCAGGGCAAAAGCTAATAGAGTTTTGCCAAGAAAATGCACTGGTCATAGCAAACACCCTCTTCCAACAACACAAGAGAAGACTCTACACCTGGACATCACCAGATGGTCAACACCGAAATCAGATTGATTATATTATTTGCAGCCAAAGATGGAGAAGCTCTATTCAGTCAACAAAAACAAGACCAGGAGCTGACTGCGGCTCAGATCATGAACTCCATATTGCCAAATTCAGACTTAAATTGAAGAAAGTAGGGAAAACCACTGAACTATTCAGGTATGACCTAAATCAAATCCCTTATGATTATACAGTGGAAGTGAGAAATCAATTTAAGGGACTAGATCTGATAGAGTGTCTGATGAACTATGGAATGAAGTTCATGACATTGTACAGGAGACAGGGATCAAGACCATCCCCATGGAAAAGAAATGCAAAAAAGCAAAATGGCTGTCTGGGGAGGCCTTACAAATAGCTGTGAAAAGAAGAGAAGCGAACAGCAAAGGAGAAAGGAAAGATACAGCACCTGAATGCAGAGTTCCAAAGAATAGCAAGAAGAGATAAGAAAGCCTTCTTCAGTGATCAGTGCAAAGAAATAGAGGAAAAGAACAGAATGAAAAAGACTAGAGATCTCTTCAAGAAAATTAGAGATACCAAGGGAATATTTCATGCAAAGATGGGCTCGATAAAGGACAGAAATGGTATGGAAAAATAATAAGAAGAGGTGGCAAGAATACACAGAAGAACTGTACAAAAAAGATCTTCAAGACCAAGATAATCACGATGGTATGATCACTCACCTAGGGCCAGACATCCTGGAATGTGAAGTCAAGTGGGCCTTAGAAAGCTTCACTACAAACAAAGCTAGTGGAGGTGATGGAATTCCAGTGGAGCTCTTTCAAAGCCTGAAAGATGATGCTGTGAACATGCTGCACTCAACATGCCAGCAAATTTGGAAAACTCAGCAGTGGCCGCAGGACTGGAGAAGGTCAGTTTTCATTCCAATCCCAGAGAAAGGCAATGCCAAAGAATGCTCAAACTACCACACAATTGCACTCATCTCACATGCTAGTAAAGTAATGCTCAAAATTCTCTAAGCCAGGCTTCAGCAATATGTGAACCGTGAACTTCCAGATGTTCAAGCTGGTTTTAGAAAAGGCAGAGGAACCAGAGATCAAATTGCCAACATCTGCTGGATCATTGAAAAAGCAAGAGAGTTCCAGAAAAACATCTATTTCTGCTTTATTGACTACGCCAAAGCCTTTGACTGTGTGGATCGCAACAAACTGTGGAAAATTCTGAAAGAGATGGGAATATCAGACCACCTGACCTGCCTCTTGAAAAATCTATATGCAGGTGAGGAAGCAACAGTTAGAACTGGACATGGAACAACAGACTGGTTCCAAATAGGAAAAAGAGTACGTCAAGGCTGTATATTGTCACCCTGCTTATTTAACTTCTATGCAGAGTACATCATGAGAAACACTGGGCTGGAAGAAACACAAGCTGGAATCAAGATTGCCAGGAGAAATATCAATAACTTCAGATATGCAGATGACACCACCCTTATGGCAGAAAGTGAAGAGGAACTAAAAAGCCTCTTGATGAAAGTGAAAGTGGAGAGTGAAAAATTTGGCTTAAAGCTCAACATTCAGAAAACAAAGATCATGGCATCCAGTCCCATCACTTCACGGGAAATAGATGGGGAAACAGTGGAAACAGTGTCAGATGTTATTTTTTTGGGCTCCAAAATCATTGCAGATGGTGACTGCTGCCATGAAATTAAAAGATGCGTACTCCTTGGAAGAAAAGTTATGACCAACCTAGATAGCATATTGAAAAGCAGAGACATTACTTTGCCAACAAAGGTCTGTCTAGTCAAGGCTATGGTTTTTCCAGTGGTCATGTTTGGGTGTGAGAGTTGGACTGTGAAGAAAACTGAGCACTGAAGGAGATGCTTTTGAAGTGTGGTGTTGGAGAAGACTCTTGAGAGTCCCTTGGACTGCAAGGAGATCCAACCAGTCCATTCTGAAGGAGATCAGCCCTGGAATTTCTTTGGAAGGAATGATGCTAAAGCTGAAACTCCAGTACTTTGGCCACCTCATGCAAAGAGTTGACTCATTGGAAGACTTTGATGCTGAGAGGGATTGGGGGCAAGAGGGGAAGGGGACGACCGAGGATGAAATGGCTGGATGCATCACTGACTTGATGGACATGAGTCTGAGTGAACTCCGGGAGATGATGTTGGACAGAGAGGCCTGGCGTGCTGTGATTCATGAGGTCACAAAAAGTGGGACACGACTGAGCAACTGACCTGAACTGAACATTAGAGCTGTTTTCCCCCTGTTTAGACTAGAGAATCATCATTGTGTGGCAGCATAGAACTGTCATTCATCCCTGCCTATATTATTCTCCCACTACTTGACTTTTAGGCATGAGAAGGTGATGTGCATATATTTCCCATAATACTTTGCAATCTGGACCAGGCGTTTCTTTTGACTGTCCCAATACCTGGGACAGTTTTTACAGCTCTTGGAAATAGCTATATAAGTTATAATAATTAGAAAATGAAGAACAAGACTGCAGTTTTCCTTGGGCATCTGAAATGAAACAAGTCCAACTCCAGACTGAAAAGTCTAGAGTAATTGTGCTCATGTACTTCATGGTTGTGGAGGTACTTTATGTGCATGAGCTCATTAATACAGTAATGGAGAAAATTCCAGAAGGGAGGATTTGTCTTCTTGACTTTGACTTGTTCCACTCTAGATGTTATGGGCTTCCCAGGTGACACTAGTGGTAAAGAACCTGCCAGCCAATGCAAGAGACTTAAGAGACACTGGTTCGATCTCTGCGTCAGGAAGATTCCCTAGAGAAAGAAATGTCACCCCACTCCAGTATTCTTGCCTGGAGAATCCCATGGATACAGGAGCCTGGAAGGCTGCAGTCCATAGGGTCACACAGGATTGGACACGACTGAAGTGACTCAGCATGCATCTACCTTAGAAATTTACAGCTAAATAAGGAAAAGCTAAAACATAATGTTTCAAGAAGCCAAATAGAACTTTAAGAGAAAGAGTTTCAGTACTTAAAGGGACCTTAGAAGAGGCAATGTGCTGTGGTACAGATGAAAATCTAGCTGTAACCTCAAACATATAAGGGATTTTCTACTCACTGACTATGTACACCTGGTGTTAGCTTGCAAACTGGTCCCCGGGAGGACAAGAGAGATAGAAAAAAAAAAGATACAGCTTATACCAGATTGGTAGGTGGCAGACTAAACAAGCAAGAGAGCTTACATGCACACCTGCTTTGGGTGGCTTCAAGACAAGTACATCTCCACACCCTTTGCCAGAATCTGAAGAGTCTATGCAGAGGCCTGAACTGGGTTTAGTCAAGTATCTAGATTCTCTCAGCAACACCTTGCTCTCTCAAGGCTGCTTTCTTGAAAACACCTCCCACTGTGGGAACAATATTCCAACAACAGGAGATGGGGTGAGGAATCTCTGATTGCCTGGGTCCAGCTCTTGAGTCAACCAGGGGTTGGGTCCTCTCGATGACCCCTTCCAACACATAGAACTCTGAGCTCTAGTCCTTTCCCTAAGGATATTGTGAGTACCCATTGAAATAAGATATATAATGTTTCTGACATACATTACATGCTCAGTGAAGGCTATCCATGACACTACATCAAGCACCACTACTCACCTCTGTGTGTGTGCTCAGTTGTGTCAGACTCTATGACTTCATGGACTGTAGCCCACCAAGTTCTTCTGTCCATGGAATTTTCCGGGCAGGAATACTGGAGTGGGTTGCCATTTCGTCCTCCAGAGGATCTTCCCAAACCAGGGACTGAACCCACATCTCCTGCTTGGAGGGCAGATTCTTTACCACTGAGCCATCTGGGACGCACCTATGACTTTCTCTAAACCCACTCTCCTGCCCCTAGTTTTTACAAAAGTAGACTAAGACTTCCTTAACTCAAGCAGTGTGTCCAAAAATATGCCTTAGTCCTTCTGATTACTAACGTAGTGCTCTATCTTAGCACATAACTAAAGGTAAGTTTTCCCACCAACCTTCTTACATAAAATGAAACTTTCTCTCCTGTAGATGGTATGATTTTCAAATTATTTATGTAAATCCAGAGGAAAACTCAAAAATTTATTTTATTTTATGTAAGGACTAGATAATACAGCCTGGGGTCATTTGAGTCAAGACATTCACTCCTGACTGGTAAAGGACTTTTGCTGAGGCAGGAGGCTGTCAGGTGTCAGGAATAAGGAGCTATAATATCCCCCTTTGAACCAAAATAACTTCTTTTCCCTTAAAATATCCCCATTTGCAACTGAAAAGAAAATAAACTATTCTGGCTGAAGAAATTGCTTTTGCCATTAGGATGCAAATGGCCAAGCAAATTTGTTGCCCAATAAATCTTTTGGGGCATTATATAGACATAGTCTTAGAATTTGTAAAGCCTAAACTATAAAAGCAAATAACATAAAGGAGAAGAAGCTATAAATTCCAAATCTAGATGATACTTTTGTATGTAAGACTCAGAGGGGGCAAAACACACTCTTAAGAACAAGGAATTATAGGAACCAAATCGAGTTAGAAAAGCTTCTGGCTTCTTTTTTCTTGTGCCTTCCTATTATCTTGTACTTTTAGCAATTAATGGAGTGACATAGCAGGACCTGACAACTTGCTTTGAGCAATGGGATTAGAAATTCCATTTCTTCATCCTCACTCCCTATGTTAATTCCACCCCAAGATGAGAGTTTAGGAACAAACTAAACTTGGAGGGAAGGTTTATTTTGCTGTTGATTATGTTCCAAAGATCAGAAAGACGGATCTGAATTCAAAACAGGAAAACACTAGGACCCCCTGGAGATTGTTGAACGTGCAGCCTGACCAATTCTTGTGCTTCTCTGATGAGGAAACAGATTCAGAAATGAACAGTAATGATTTTCAAAGAATTGCCCTTACATGAAAAGAGGAGATGACATACATTTTCATCCTTATCTTTCACTACCCTTCCACAGATGCCTACCCTCTGGCCAAATTATTCACTAATCCCTCAACAAATATTGAGCTTTTTCTTGCTTTTACTCAAGCCATCATTGATTTTCTTCAAAGCCTCTGTCTACTATGTGGCATTTAAGGAACATCTTCTTAAATAAGAATTTGATGCAAGCACTTGCCTATCTTATTCACCATTGGGTTCTTGGAACTAAGCATAGTTCCTTGTACCTAGGAGTGTGTCTAAAAATCACTACTGACTATAGAAATGCATCTTTCATTCAAGCTCCTGGAAGTAAGAACCTGTTTTGTTTATACAATTTATAAGTAACTGACTATATTTGTATATATAGGTAGCATACCTTCTCTATTCAATTGCAAGCTTATTGAGAACAAAGATCATGAAATTGAATGTAGCCATAGCATCCCTAATTTTTGTTTTAAGCATGTAGTTTGAATGAATGAATAATTAATTGCATTTAAAGCTGAGGTTTTTGAGAAAATCCTCGATTATATTAATAAGAAATAAGCACTATTTGAAATTGAAAATTTTTAAGAGCCAATAAAGGGTAGAAATCCTATATCTATTCATCTTGGAGTATATCCATTTAAAACTTTATTAAGGAAAATTATTTTTCTAAAATATATATGTACACTTCAGTTGAGAGCTTAAAAGTGAATATCTATTTACCACAGTTTTAAAGGAAATCCAAAGCCTTGTCTAATCCTAAAGGAAATCAGCCTGAACATTCATTGGAAGGACTGATGCTAAAGCTGAAACTCCAACACTTTGGCCACGTGATGCAAAGAACTGACTCAGTGGAAAAGACCCTGATGCTGGGAAAGATTGAAGGCAGGAGAAGGGGATGACAGAGGATGAGATGGTTGGATGGCATCACTGACTCCATAGACATGAGTTTGAGCATCTCTGAGAGTTGGTGATGGACAGACTATACGACATGACAGACTATACGTCTGGCGTGTAGTCCACGGGGTCGCAAAGAGTCAGACATGAATGAGTGACTGAACTGAACTGAAGGCCTTGTCTTGCGTAAGTTCATCATTTTTCTTACAAGAAACCATCCGATGCCTGTAAAAGAAAATCTAATTATGGAATCTATTCTAGATTTTTTCAGTTTTCCCTGAGTCTTTTATTTTTTTAAATTTAAATTTATTTATTTTAATTGGAGGCTAATTACTTTACAATATTGTATTGGTTTTGCCATACATCAACATGAATCTGCCACGGGTGTACACATGTTCCCCATCCTGAACCCCCTCCTACTTCCCTGGGTACCATTCCTCTGGGTCATCCCAGTGCACCAGCCCAAAGTATCCTGTATCCTGCATCGAACCTGGACTGGCGATTAGTTTCTTATATGATATTATACATGTTTAAATGCCATTCTCCCAGATCATCCCACCTTCTCCCTCTCCCATAGAGTCCAAAGTTGTCTTGTGCTTGTGTGCATGCTAACTTGCTTTAGTCCTGTCTGACTTTCTGCGACCCTATGGAGGGTATAGCCTGCCAGGCTCCTCTGTCCATGGGATTCTCCAGGCAAGAATACTGGAGTGGGTTGCCATGCTCTCCTCCAGGGGATCTTCCTGACCCAGAGATGAAACCCATGTCTCTTACGTTTCCTGCACTGGCAGGCAGGTTCTTTACCACTAGTGCTACCTGGGAAGACTCCTAGAGTTGTCTCACCCCCACCTAATTCCACAGCATTTTTTCTAGCTTACCTTTAACAAATATGTCCAAAACATTCAACATAGTTTTCCCTAAAACAGCTACTTTTTTTCTTTTTGCTCCTGTTATTTGTTTGTTTTAAATAGTAATTAGTTAAATTATGTAATTACCATGGCACATAAAGCTAGCATAAATATGTTTGGAAAAAATAATTCACACTTGATAAACATAATTTAGTTGATGGGAAAAGAAAAACATGTATGTGTTCATGGTGAGATCTACTAATCAGAGGGCCCAGTCAGAATAGAGGGAACAGGGTGATGGTTAATTGAGGAAGTGGGCAAGTACAGTTGCATAAGAGATTGTTTCCTATAACACAAACAAATCTAGAGATAGTTGTCAGTCTATATGTATAGTATCAAAGTGCACTGATAATTTTGAATCTCAGAACAAAGAATGTTTGTAACAACAAAAAGAGAATCCATGTGCAGGTGTCATATGCCTTCCATCCAAATTTGATAGTCTGTTAACAAACAGGTGCCTATATTTCTCCACTTATAAAATATATTTATGCTTACTGTTGGTTTTAGAAATAACTGATTCTTACTAACATTAAGTGTCATACATATTCATTTTACTTATATTATTTCAGGAATGAAGAAAGACTATGGATAAATCAAAACAAGCATCACTGATCACATATCGTTCAGAGAGAGACACAGAAATTGTGATAGATACACATGAGATAGAAATAGTTGACACAGAGTGACTGTCCTCATAGGGGTTTACAAACTAGTGGTAGGAAAAAGAATACAATAAATAAATAGAAGTAATGTAAAACGAGGAGACTAAAATATCATCATCATGCCTATTAGACTAAAAAAACACAGATTTAAATAAAATCTCAGCACACGTTGGTATTTCTTGGCCAGGTGCTCTGGTCAGGCCACTGTAGTTCTACACAGAACACAGTCATAATCCAAGGCATTATTTGTAATAGGCATTTGTCTTCCTGCTCTTTGGCAGGGACTCCCTTGTACACCTTGCTGTCAGACAGCCAAGGTTTCTCTGGGAGCTTTCAGAGCAGGGCAGGCACAGGTGCTGGTGGTGTCTGTCACTATGCTGAATGCATCAAGTGCATTCACGTTATCAGTGACTTGCTGGTGGAATGAGTCTGTCACACATTCATGGGTCTTTCCGTGTACATAGCTATACATTTTTATGCCTTGTACGTGTGTGTGTATATTTGTGGTCAGACTGGAGTGGGAGAATTGCATTTCTCTTTGAGAAATCATCATTTATCAAGTTAGACTGACTATCAGTCTGGAACTGCTTTCAAGGTCAAGGACTGCTGAATGTCCAGAAATGAGATTTCTCATGGATGGGTGCCATAGACTATCAAGAGCTTGATGAATGTTCTCACACCTGGGCAGGCTGATAGACTGAGCAAACTGGATTGAGATTCCATACTTTCCTGTTACCTGGTGATTGGCAGATCCCATCCCAATTTTGGCTTCTGACCTTTGCATAGCAGACTTTTCCTTGCAAATATTGCTTTAGGGCTGCCATTATTTTTCTGGTCCATTTCACTAGATTTTTATCTTCTCTCATGTTCTTTGCTACCCCTTGTTTAACAGCTCTTTCTGGCTTTTACTCACTTTCCTTGCCATTTCTAGTGTGTATAGGAGCGTGATGTCTAAAGACCTGAACCCAATTTCATTTTAGCATATGTGATACAGATGGTCCAATACTTCTTTAACCCTTCTTTGGTAGGGTGAGGGTAGGTAGTTGCAAGGAAAGTAAGATTTAATTCTTTTTTTATCTGATTTATAATTTTCATATCTCATACATTTACTTAGTTCTTTCCAGTTTACTTTTTTTCCTTTGAATCCTTTCTTTACCTGAAGTTAAAAATTGGCAAAAAAATGATGTTAGAACATACTGAAATGTAGCATCTTACTGGAAAGGATGTGCCACATGGCAGAGTCAATATTCTGCCCCAAATGTCTTTCTATTCCTTTCTCCTCATTTAGAACAATCATTAAAAGCCAAGCTCAAGTCCATAAAAATGTTTCCTTAACAGTAAATAAACTTACGGTGACCTCTCCTTCCTGCCAATGCATATTGTCTCCATCATTCATTTGTCTCCTAATCATACATTGCCTTACACTATCCTTTTTGTCATATTCTTTGCATGATTTTACATTTTTGGTATTTGAGTAGGATCTCTCAAGTTACCAATCTGGTAACACTAAAGATGGACAAACGGACACTTTGTACCTTACCAACACTCCTTTTTATCCCCCTGACTTTTCATACAGTTTTTTTTTTTTTTTTTACCACTATTTGGACTATAAACTCCATCATGAGCAAAAATTAAGCATTGTATGTAATAATCTTCGGGTGACTTGACACCATGTTATTCCTAACACAAGTCCTGACTTCAACAAAGCACTTATTGAAGAAACCATGAAAAGAGATCTATAGTGTATGAAACCTGAAAGAACAGAAAATACAGATAGAAGTAACACATTTCAATTCCCTTGTCTAATAAATGGAGCTGACTATATCCATCTGCCAACTTCAGGCAGTGGCGTGAGAAAAAAAATGAATCATTTAGCTATAAAATATTCTAATAACTTCAGCACCTCTAAAGAAGCCTCTTACTGTCACTCACCTTCATCGTTTAAAAAGCTGCTTTACCAAGTTGAACTATGCATATCATAAGTAACCTATTTCCTTACTTTTATTATTCAGATAAATGTATAACATACTATGCTGTAAAATAATTGAGCTACCATATTATCATTATTTGAAACAATGTAAACAATTCACAGTTTCTAACCTCACGAGCACCCAGTGGGTCTAGGACCTCAGATCGGAAATGCATTCTATGGAAATTGAAAGACATTATTCTTTTATTATTTATTATTTTTAACAATAATGACAATAATAAACCAAATTGCCTGTTCAAGAGGTCAGTTTTCAGTCACTCTGCCAGTTATCACCTGCTTTGAATTTCCCTTTTCTGGGCCAATCAATTAACAAAATACTAAGTGGATAACTGGAGAAGCAAGAAAGGACCATAAGCGTCCCGACCTATTGTACATGCCTGCGATGTGCTGCTGAGAAGTCTTCATTCTTACTTTCTCATTGCAAAATAACAAAGTGACCCAATTGCTCTTAAACTGACATAGAAAACCAGCTAAAATAGCAAAAGTATTTTTTAAACTACCTCCAATTACTACGGATTCTCCTTAATCTAAAGTAGGCCCATTCTTGTATTTCTTAGAAATATACCCACAAGCACATGTCAGCTAAGCGTTAGGGAGCTGTGACCATCCCCTTCATAGTGAGTGAGTGAGTGAGTGAAGTCGCTCAGTCGTGTCCGACTCTTTGCGACCCCATGGACGGTAGCCTACCAGGCTCCTCCCTCCATGGGATTCTCCAGGCAAGAGTACTGCAATGGGTTGCCATTTCCTTCTCCAGGGGATCTTCCCGACCCAGGGATCGAACCCAGGTCTCCAGCATTCCAGGCAGATGCTTTAACCTCTGAGCCACCAGGGAAGCCCATCCCCTTTATAATCTTCCTTCAAATCCAGGGAACCTTATGCTTTGCCTTTTTGATAAAAACCAGTTTGGGGGAGACACAAGTTTGGACCTAAGTGAATTCCAATACAATTCCAAAAATTGCTGACGAGGAAATGAAGAGGACTACATGACTGATTGAAAGCAAGTTATTTTCAAATGATAAAATATTTTCTTTGTCAGACAACCTGTAGGTTTTTGCCAGGTTAAAATTTCTTTTCACTTCTCTAGACACACATCATGGGTCAACCTGACATAACGTTGTTGCCGTTCAATTGCTCAGTCATGTCCATCTCGTTGTAACCCCATGGACTGCAGCACACCAGGCCTCTCTGTCCCTCATTATCTCCCGGAGTTTGTCCAAGTTCATGTCCATTGAATAGGTGATGCCATCCAACCATCTCATCTTCTGTCATCCTCTTCTCCTCCTGCCCTCAGTCTTTGCCAGCATTAGTGACTTTTCCAATGAGTTGGCTTGTCACATCAGGTAGCCAACATATTGGACCTTCAGCTTCAGCGTCATTCCTTCCAATGAATACTCAGGGTTGACTTCCTTTAGGATTGACTGATTCGATCTCCTTGCTCTCCAAGGGATTCTCAAGAGTCTTCTCCAGCACCACAATTCAAAAGCATCAATTCTTCTGCACTAAGCCTTCTTTATAGCCCAGCTCTCACATAACATTACAAGATAGCTATGATTTTATGGCTGTCCATTTCTACACTAATAACATTTGGGGGGATCCTGGCTGAAGAAAGGCAAATGGTCATAATAATGAATGTGTGAAGTAAGTGGCTGCCTCCACACACAAAAAATAGGCCCAGCATTGTAAAAGCTGGTGGCATTTGTAAGCAAATTTTAGTACCTAATTTACCCAACAGTTTCAGAATACAATGAAGGTACATTGTTCACGTAAAAAGTAACTATAATACTGAAATACAGAGCAGGCAAGTAATCTGACTTGAAAGTAGCTTATCTAAGTTGGCATTAAAAAAAAAATCTTCCTTATATGAGATATAACTAGTCACAGTTTTGCTCAAGGAGGTCCTAGAAGCATTAGAAGAGAGGAAGGGAGATCCAGACTGTTTTTAGAGTGTTTGTTAATGCCACATCTATTTCTGATCCATTCATTTCCCAGTATTTACTTACATTTGTGGCAAGGATAAGGTCAGGAAGGTATTTGTATGGCTGTGTAAGGACCAGCTATTTAAACACATCTCACTCCTACTTAATCAAAAATGCCTTAGTAGAGTTGGAATTCAAGGATAGTTTTGGAGAAAGGTAAGATGACTTGATGGATCATCCTGATAGTTGAAGTAGACTACTTAGCCATCTGTTCTCATATGAAGGTATCAAGCTTAAGTTGGCAGGAGTGGCTGCAATTGTTGATATGAGTGCACTAGAGAGACATGTTGCTATGGAAACAATATCTCTGAGTTACATTATACATTGTAGAGGTCTTGGCATCAAGAATGACCACCTAAAGCATGAAATGAAGACAAAGAATCACTGAAAGCTGTCCAGTGATATTTAGTCTCTACCAAGGAAAGCTGCTAATTGCTAAGCAGACTTTTTGACATTTTCTGACGTAAAAAGGAAGTCATTGTATAGGTAAATGCATCCACATAAGGATTTAGTTCTCTGCTATTGCAGAAAAGAGTCTTGTGAAATATATATTCCAGTCACTTGCCTTCTTCCCAGAAACAACCTATGAGATCAAAAGGAAAGCTAATCTATTATCAGGTTTTAAAAATCCATCCTAGGACCCATTATATAAAAAATTATAGAATGTATTCCTTCATATTGGAGGCAAGAAATTTCAACATGGACATCATTAAGTGCAAGACTAAGGTCTAAAAGAGATACCAGATCTTCACAGTAGGTTTTCTGACCTCTAAATGTAAAGGCTGGATTATTATACAGAATATTTCAGCCGTTCTTCACTGCAGAGAGGGAGAGATGGACAAGAGACACACACAGAGAATATCAGCAACATTCTCTTGGTTGTAGAAATTTTTAGTTAAAAATATTTTTTAAAGAATTACAAGTTTGATAAAAATAAAACCAGAAAATACTGAGAAATAAAAAGAATAAAAAAAGGTTATCCAATAGACCCACCTCTCAAATACAGCCTTTATGCCATTCTGGTATATTTTTTTTCTCTCTTTTAACTCTCTGAATCTCTTTAAGCAGCACCGTTTCATATTACTGAGGATCTAACTCAAACTTAATTCAACTTAGAAGAAAAGAAATATTCAGAAGAATTGAGTCTAGGCACAATACATTTAAATCATCCTCATCTTTCCAGACCACACTTTATCAGATTCCATTCACAGGACCAGAGATTTCCACCACTTAATGGGATCCCAGAGATTGTTTATTCCAACTCACTTATTTCTTAAGTGAGAAAACTGGCATCCAAAGAAGGAACTTACAGATGTCATACGGTTATTGAGCAGTTAACTTAGATTTACACCATTTTCAAAGCAGAGCAGTGCCACTGATTTATTGTTGTGTATTAAAACAAACTTCAAATTATTTGTGACTAATGGAACTGTCTTGTATCAAGTTGTTCTTTTCCTGGTCTTTCTACTAGTTGGTTTCTCTTCGCATAAGAAAGGGAAGATAACTTGCATTGTGCCCACTGCTGCTGGGACCAGATAGAAATCCCAACTCTCTTGTTCATTTTCATGTGGGTAAACAGTGCACTTCCTCATGCTCCTCTCTTCAGACAAGGTGTCCAAGCCCAAGTTAGAGGGAAAAATTACATGTGTTTGCAACAGTTAAATGCAGACTGTCTAAAGTAGATGGATGAACTCAATGGGAGACACAGGAGCCCACCCTGAAAGACATCTCAAATACAGGGTACCTACCACTCTACTCCAAAGGCTCAGCATGAAAAATTCTCCTTTTCCCTCTAATTCTACACACCCCAGGTTGAGTGTCTTTCATTCCTCCCATCAGCCTTGCTGCTATAAAATCTGCAAAGCTTTTTTTTCTTTCCTTTCACCCAAACTCAGCATCTTAGTTTATGCAGGTTGCTATAACAAAATACCACACACTGGGTGGTTTAAAAGCACAGAAATTTATTTCTCACGGTTTGGGAAGTTGTAAGTCTGAAATGAGGGTTCCAGCATCATCTGGTGAGGAACATCTTCCAGCTCATAGACTTCTGACTTCTTCGGTCCACAGAAGGCAGAAGATCCAAAGGAGCTCTCTTGGCCATTTTTATATGGGCATCAACTTCATCAGTGAGCAGTCCACCCTCTTGGCCTAGTCACCTCTCAGAAGCCCCACTTCCTACTACAATCACACTGAGAATCCGGTTTTTAACATATGAATTTTGCGGTCACACCAACATTCAGATCATAGCACTCAGTCTCACCTGTTTTTTGGAGGGGAAAGCCCAGTCTGCAGACCTCTAAGAAATGTCTCCTGTAGCTCTTTCTTTTAACTTTGGCATTGGCTCAGATAGAGGAAATGGCTGTTAGAGTAAAAGAAGAGGGTGGAAAAACACAGATGAAAAAAAAAATCAATATTTGATATTTAAGCCTACCATAAGATTGTATTCAACCCAAAGACCAAAAAGCTAAAACAGGAAAAAAAAAATTCTAGATTGCTTAGTCCAGATTCTTTATTGGATGAAGAAATGGAGGCTTAGAAAAGTCATATTTAATTATCTGTGTGCATAACCACCCAAAAAAATGGTTCTAGGCTCAAGAGGAGAATCCAGATCGCCAGTACATCTGACGCCACAGCTCCCTTCCAATAAAGGGTCTGACAGTCTCAGAGTTGTCAGATACTTCTTGCAGGTGTCAACACTTCTTGCCTATGAAATGATGTGATTTAAAATAGTAACTGCATTTGGAGGCATTCTTATGTGGAAGTTCTCACACTTCTGAAATGCTCAGACTCATGAAAGGCCTGAGCCAACAGCACTTCCTACAGAATGTGTGGTTTCTCTCTGTAATGGTTGGCCAAAGACTTGTATCCCTTAATCTTCCAGCACATATCTGCCTGCTTTCAGAGAACATGTCCTGGGGTGCTGTAATAGTAAACAGGAGTTTACTGAGCCCCAGTGCTTTTTAGGAATCAACAGTGCAAATACCAAGAATCAAGCGTGAGAGGCTAAGCTGCAATCAAGCAAGAGAACATGTCCACAATAGACAAAGGAAGAGAGAGACGCTGAAGACAACTATTTGAAATGTGCAAAACTTGTCTTATGAGGCTACCTCCCATTTACCCTTTCTTTCTGCCAAACTAGCAGATCTCTTATGATGGATTTATGCTTATTTCAGTAAAGTTATACATTTCCCTAAGTATGTGATCATTAAGGTACATTTGGCCATATCATCACCCTTATGCTCAGAGGAGAATTCAATGGCAACCCACTCCAGTACTCTCACCTGGAAAATCCCATGGTTGGAGGAGCCTGGTAGGCTGCAGTCCATGGGGTCGCTAAGAGTCGGACACGACTGAACGACTTCACTCTCACTTTTCCTTTCATGCATTGGAGAAGGAAGAGGCAGTCCATTCCAGTGTTCTTGCCTAGAGAATCCCAGGAACAGGGGAGCCTGTTGGGCTGCCATCTATGGGGTCTGACAGAATTGGACATGACTGAAGTGACTTAGCAGCAGCAGCAGCAGCATGCTCAGAAGACCATCCCACAGCTGTCAGCTATTCTCAAATATATCAAGGACAAGTTTATGGTCAGCCCTAAACCTGACTCCAACAGAACTTCTGTGAGATCAGGATGGTCTGATTTTTCAGTTGCAACTTAAGAATGCACTTTAAAAAAATCATTTCTAAGACCTCTTGGACAACATCTCCCTTGTGGATGACTGCAATAACTTCCTGAATTCCTGTACTCCTACCCCCAACAGCTATTTTCTGTTGACTGTAGCCAGAGTGATCCTTTTAAAACATTAATCTGATCATGTTACACCCTTGCTGAAAGCACTGTAATGACTTTCCATCACTTTAGTATAAAATCAAAGCCCTTTACCCGATCTGGTCCCTTCTTACTTCTCTGAACTTACTTGCTCACACTCACCCCCCTCTCTCTCTCTGAGCATGTGCTTATCTTAGGGCATTTCTGATGAGGCTCCTCTTTCTGAAATGTTCTTCCCACATGGCTGATTCCTTTAACTCTTTCTAGCGTATGTCCCGGAGAAGGCAATGGCACCCCACTCCAGTACTCTTGCCTCGAAAATCCCATGGACGGAGGAGCCCGGTAGGCTGCAGTCCATGGGGTCACTAAGAGTCGGACACGACTGAAGCAACTTAGCAGCAGCAGCAGCAGCAGCAGTGTATGTTCAATTGTTATTTCATCACAGGGGTCCTCCTGGAATACATTCTGTAAAATAACAACACATTTGTTGGTGTGTAGCCTGGCCCCCATATATGGAAGACAAAGAGGGATGGAAGGAAGAGGTAGATGACTCCAGACTGTGAGGTGGCAGCAAGGGAACTTATTTGTGAAGCTTATCTTGGCAGCTGCAAGATGAATGGATCACCACATTTGCCTGCCAGAATCTTTAAAGTTCATGTAGAGGTTTCATCTGGGTTCCATCAGGTTTTCCCTCCAGGTAGTCTCAACCACACATTGCTCTCTCAAGGCTGTGTCTTTGAAATCAGCTCCAGCTGTGGGAACAGTGGACCAAAGGTATATTCCACAGACAGAGGAGGAGGTGGGGCACTTCTGGTTGTTTGGTTCCACCAGGGCCACATCTTTTCAATGACTTCCTCCACAAGCTTCACGCTCAATTTTTTCTATTCTTTTTTTTTTTCCTTAGTGAGTGAAAGTCACTCAGTTGTGTCCGACTCTTTGCAACCCCATGGACTATAGAGTCCATGGAATTCTCCAGGCCAGGATACTGGAGTGGGTAGCCTTTCCCTTCACCAGAGGATCTTCCCAACCTAAGAATTGAACCCAGGTCTCCTACATTGCAGGCTGATTCGTTACCAGCTGAGTCATAAGGGAAGCCCAAGAATACTGGAGTGGGGAGCCTGTCCCTTCTCCAGGGGATCTTCCTGACCCAGAATTGAACTGGGGTCTCCTGTACTGCAGGTGGATTCCTTACCAACTGAGCTATCAGGGAATACCTATCCTTCTTAAACCAGGTTTTTACTACTCGATGTTATATTTTTATCTGTTTGTTTACGTCTTGAAACTTCCTGTTCCACAAAGGCAGGTACTTTTCAGTTTATTCACTGACGGGCTGGATGAAGCACAAGCTGGAATTAAGATTGCCAGGAGAAATATCAATAACCTCAGATATGCAGATGACACCACCCTTATGGCAGAAAGTGAAGAGGAACTAAAGAGCCTCTTGATGAAACTGAAAGAGGAGAGTGAAAAAGTTGGCTTAAAGCTCAACATTCAGAAAACAAAGCTCATGGCATCTGGTCCCATCTTTATGGCAAATAGGTGGAGAAACAGTGGAAACAGTGGCAGACTGTATTTTTGGGTGCTCCAAAATCACTGCAGATGATGACTGCAGCCATGAAATTAAAAAAAACACTTACTCCTTGGAAGAAAAGTTATGACCAACCTAGACAGCATATTAAAAAGCAGAGACATTACTTTGCCAAAAAGGTCCGTCTAGTCAAGGCTATGGTTTTTCCAGTGGGATGTGAGACTTGGACTATAAAGAAAGCTGAGCACCAAAGAACTGATGCTTTTGAAATGTGGCGTTGGAGAAGACTCATGAAAGTCCCTTGGACAGCAGAAATCCAACCATTCCATCCTAAAGGAAATCAGTCCCGAATGTTCATTGGAAGGACTGATGCTAAAGCTGAAACTCCAATATTTTGGCCACCTAATGCAGAGAGCTGACTCATTGGAAAAGACCCTGATGCTGGGAAAGATTGAAGGTGAGAGGAGAAGGGGATGACAGAGGATGAGATGGTTGGATGGCATCACTGACTCGATGAGCATGAGTTTAAGTAATCTCCAGGGGCTGGTGATAGACAGGGAGGCCTGGCATGCTTCAGTCCATGGGATTGCAAAGAGTCAGATATGACCGAGTGACTGAACTGAACTGAAAAACAACAAAACTCTCAGCACTTAGTAATTGCTCAGCAAGTATTTATGAAGTGGTTGGATAACATGAACTGTTTCTTGTGAGGTGACCCAGACCATTTAGAAGTACTTATACTGGTCACCTGCTACTTACATACTTTGAAAAAATAAGTTTTGATGAAAGTAATTTATCACTAATGTGACAGAATTAATGTTTAATTTATATACACAAGAAGGGATTTAAGAACTTTCTTGTGTCTCCTTCACATTCTTATGTACTTTATTGAGGATGAGAGAAAAGGGTGAAGTTTAAGGGTGAGTTTAATGGAAGGACACTGAAAACAGAATCACATTCACTACTCTGTTTATTGTTACCAAAGTCTACTTGTTAGAAGAGTTATAGAATCAGAATTAAGTGTCTTGATTTAAAAAAAAATATTGAGGATCTTTTGTTTTACTATGAAGTAAACAGATATAAAATATAACACCAAGTAGTAAAAAGTTGGTTTAAGAAAAAAAAAAAAAGTAGAGAATAGGAAAAAGTAAGGGTGAAGCTTGTGGAGGAACTCACTGAAACGATGGGCCCAAGGTTGATGCTGACAACTAGGGGTGCCTCACCTCCTCCTCTGACTCTGGAATATACATTCTTCCCACCATTCCTACAGATGAAGCTGTTTTCCAAACTAGTGATTCCTTGACTTCATGCTCGGTGTGGACATTAATATAAGGATCCTTTAAAACACATCTGTAGCCCTCTCAATATTCTTTGTCTCATCCCATGAACATAGACATCACTGCACTTAACATTTCTAAAGATCTAAATTCTACTTAGTGACATAGTTATAAAAAGCACTTAATATGGTTCTGAACACACAGTAGGTATTCAGAAACATTATTTCTCCTTCCCTCACCCTTACCATGATTTTCTCAGCTGTGACAAGGACAAAAGAAATGTTAGTAAGTTATAACTGTTATCAATCAACCCTCCTTCTAATGTCCTCTTTATGCAAGGTCAGGGCCTCCTTTATTGGGAAGATTCCAAGTAATAAGTAAAGTGGGAAAGGATATGAACAAAATCACTAGTGTTATTCACACAGTAAAGACCAAGGTGAAGGAGGATGAGGAGGGGCTACAGTTTACAGAGGCTGAGTGCATGGAGTATACTACTGAGTTGAAAGCTGAGGGATGACACCTGGCAGCAATGGGGAATGGGTTGTTACCAAACGAGTGAAATAATTAGCAAGCCATGGGAAGACAGGTTTTCTAGAAGTTTGGGGTAAGCATTGTAATTGGAATACACTTTGTGGGTTTGTTTGAAAGGGTTTATAGTCAAGATTCAAAGTGCTCCTAATTAAATCTTTGTCACCAACTTTTGGCTTTTGTTTTAACTGTAATTTTTGCTTGCTGTGTGCCCAGATGCTCAGTTGTGTCCAACTCTTTGTGACCCTGTGGACTGTAGCCCACCAGGCTCCTCTGTCGATGGGATTCTCCAGGCAAGAATACTGGAGTGGGTTGCTATCTCCTCCTCCAGGGGATCTTCCCGACCTAAGAATTGAACCTGTGTCTCCTGCACTGCAGGCAGATTCTTTACCACTAGTACCACCTGGGAAGTCCGATTAGGCCATACTTAAAGTAAGAACAAGTCATCCTGTCTTCACCTAGCCCTACTCAAACTCTCTAAGTTCACAGAATTTCTAGATGAAACTTGGATGGGCAATACAAAACTGAATTTGGCAAGATGCCTGGAATTATCCTACATGAATGCCACTCAGACAAGAAGGACATTTTTAAAAATTGGTTGGCAAAGAGTAAAAGGTATTATAAAGACACATCTTGTCTCTTTCTGTAGAGGCTTATAAAATGCTGATAAAAATACATCTAGTATCTTCATTTAATCTGCTGCCCAAATGAAGAAGGAAGCCAGAGTGGCTAAGATAATATGCCATAAAGAACTGAGGCTGCGAGGAAGGAGAAAGGTATTCAGAACCAGTATGTACAATGTGAATGGTCAGTTTGTTTTAAGAGTATAGAGAAAGAAAATTTCCATGACAGGTTTTGACAAGGAAAGCTGAAGAAAATAGAATTTTATAAGCTTTGTGATCTGTTTATTGGTCTTTTCAATAAAGACTATATTCCATGGTCAAACGGATTTTAATTATATTTTTTAATGAGTCGCTGCTTAGACTGGTTGCAAGGAAAGATCCAACTATCCTGATTTGATCCATGTACAAAGAAATAAGCATGCTTTACTCTTACTTTTTTAATCCCCTTTTCATTTGCTTTTTCACCTACAGGTAATTTTTCAGAGGGTCAAGTTTGCTAATCTTTCCACAGAAACTATGCAACAATACTGGGCACGTAATACTCATTCAATGGATTAACTAATGAGTGATTGAGTTAACAATCCAATTTTTCGGAGGAAAAACACCCCAATTGATCGCTGCTGTCTATACTGACAGAATTCATTTATTCTGAATACTTAAAGACCTAGAATATTTTATTTCAATTTTCTGACGAGAAAGCACACATTGAAAAAGAATCAGGAATTATGAATGATGCTCACGTCAAAGAGTGGTCAACTGAGTGGCTATTCATATATTTATTAGAAATTTGGTTTCTCACCATTTTATTTCCATCCAGCCACCAGTGGAAGTGATGCTCATAAATATTTTATTGAATAGCTCATTTTAACATAAGCAACAAGTTGGAGAGCAGATGCTTCCACATCTACGGGATTGTCTGTGATGAAGCCAAATGCCAGGGCTACTTCAGCAAGAACTTTCATGTTGGCTAGGTCTCAGGATCAACTGTCCTCATCAGGCTTTATTCTTTTTTTCAAGTTATCATATAACAACTTTTTAAAATATTTTATTGGCTAGTCTGAATAAAGCCCTTCAAATTCTCAACTAAAAACAGCAACGTTTTGGGATAATTACTTGATAGCTCCCTTTCTGAACACCTGGCCTGCTACATATCCTCTCTTCAGCCTTATTCTTCAGGGGCCACTTCCTCCCCATCGCTCTGACTTGCAACACACCTTCTAGCCTTCAGTGCTTCCACGTGAGTGACATGGACATCTCTGATCCAAGTTCAAGTCCACACTATCTCCTTTTTCCCTCCGCTGGATCTTTGCTTCTTCCTTTCACCCAACATAGCTCAATTAATTCCACCTTGGGCAATTTTCATTTTATGCCTGTTAAAGGTATTTTATACTTGTTAAAGGCTGGCAGTGTACTATTATGACACACAGGTTTCTGAGGGAGATACACAGGAGACAGACATTCAAACTGAATTAAATGCTTCATATTTGATTTGAGGTGTTTTTTTTTGTGCCATAAATACCTGGTCTTACCCTGATGAGATGGACTGTGTCATAAATCAAATATAGTGGCTTAAACAAATAAGTTTATTTATACCACATAAAAAATCCAGAAGTAGTTGATTGCAGGATTGTCTTAGTAACTCAGTAATAGGGGATGAATCCGCTTAGCCTTCCCATTGTGGTTGCAAGGCAGTTGCAGAGGCTCTTGCCATCATGTTGTCTTTGGCCAAGAAAAATAAAGAAGAAAATAGAAGCAGCGCTAGCAGATGTCCACTTGCATTTCATTAGGCTGAAGTCAGTCACATGGCCAAGAGGGATAGGATGTGACTTGGACCAGTCTACAATGTCTGCCATACTCCTCTTTACCACTTTCCCTTAAGATCTAGGCTTAATGCTCTTGCCTTAGTATTTCGAACTGAGGACATCTCTGAAACATCTTACCAGTCTGGTGGCAGGAAAAAGAACCCAACAAAAAAGAAGGGGAGTATTTGTACCACTTCATTTCTCCCACCAAGTCCACTACTACCAAGCATCATGATGATCTCAGGTGGTTCCTCACATGTTGGTGTTCATATTCTCTAAGGAAGAGAATTCATTTCTGGAAATAGGAAAGGCTCACCTCAAAACTGTATTCTGAATGTACTATTTGCAGGAATGTCAGTTCCAAGCACTGGTTAGAATTGTTCACGCCATATTTGCTTTTTATCTTTATCCTGGTTCTCAGTAGTATTGAAGGACCAGCAAGTCATAGAAAACAATTCACTTTTATAAGTTTCAATGGAATAGTAATATTTCACCTGAATATCACAACAAACAAAAATTGTCCAATCTAGGAATTTGGGCTTTACTGTGTTTTTTCCTTGAACTTTTTATTTAGTTTGGAAAATTTGCTAAGAGAAAACAACAAACACCCTTATATCCTTAATTTACACTCACCAATTTTTAACATTTTACCTCCTCTAAATATTTAAGAATATAGCTCCTAAGACCCAAGATATTCTCTTATATAATAATACAATACTCACAGTAAAGAAATATTGATGTTATAATTATCATATCTTATGCATATTCTAATTTCTCTTACTATTCCAATAATGTTCCCTATGTCCTTTTCCCCTTTCTTCAGGACTTAATCAATGCGCTTAATTGCTATAATGCTCCAGTCTACTGTAATCAAGACTTTTTTCTCTTGCATGACACCAACATTTTTGAGAAAAATAAACCATTTGTTTGCACAATGTTTCTCGTTTGGATTTGATTGCTTCCTCATGAGTAGATTCAGATTAAGCATATTTAACATGAATACTATTGATATATAGGTGGTTTTGTATCATTTCAGTGCATCATATCAGGAGATGGATGATGTCAGTTTGTCCTAAAACCAGTGATATTAAATTCAATCATTTGGTAATGTTAGAGTTCACCAAATTTATCTGCTGTAACATTGTCTTTTCCCTTTATAATTTATAACTAACCTCTGAGGTAATATGTTGAGACCACATAAGTCTTCTGCTGCCAGACAATCTATCCAATAGTTTTAGCATCCATTGATAATTTATTCCTGAATCAATTTCTAAAATATTGGTTGTAAAATGCTAACTTTCTAATTTGATCTTTCCTCCTGTATTTATTAGATGGTACTTTTATTAAAAAAAAAAAAAAAAACTTCTTTCACTCTCTTCTTCCTTGGACCTTTGAAAATTAGCTAGTATTCTTATGGCTCGTGTATTAATCTCTTATTCAATGTACTGCAAATTATTTCCATCATTATTTCTTTCTGTGGCTCAAATTATCCCATATTTGGCCAATGGAACCTCTTCAAACATGTTTTCATGTCTTGACATACTCCTATCAACTTTTGACAATTTTCTAACGAAGGGCTTTCCAGGTGGTGCTAGTTGTAAAGAACCCACCTGCCAGTGCAGGAGATATAAGAGAGGCAGGTTCAATCCCTCGGTCAGAAAGATGCCCTGGAAGAGGGCATAGAAACCCACTCCAATATTATTGGTTGGAGAATCCTATGGAGAGAGGAGCCTGGTGGGCTACAGTCCCTAGGGTCGTAAAGACTCAGAGAGGACTGACGTGACTGAGCACAGACGCATGTGCTCTAACATGACAATACCCCAGACTCACTCTCTTTCCCCAGACACAGACCCAGAGCCAGCCATTATCCAAGAAGCTCTGACTCCTTTTAGATGAGAATGGTACTTACAAAAATAAAGATCTAGGTGCTAAGTATGCTCACTGCTACTAAAGTCCTATTGCCATTAGCTTTATTAGTGGACAGAGCTAGGAAGCATGAATCTTATTATTAACTCATATTGATAAGTCCAATTCAAATTCAACACTCACAGTCTTCTTTGTCTCCTCCCATTCCACATTTGCAACTGTTTCCTTCCATAGTGGGAAACAAATGTAGTATCATCAATATCAAAATATGTACTTATTTGTTCAATCATAAAATGTGTGAGAAAGTTTCAGACTTACTCTACCCATACTACTACCACTTTCAAATGTATGAGTTAAAGGTCAACATTGCCTTTTGTCCTTAGAATATTGCTCACTAGGGATATAGTCAGCTGTTACAGTGCTGCATTCAATAGGTCAGCAAATTTGGAAAACTGGGCAGTGGCCACAGTACTGAAAAAGATCAGTTTTCATTCTGATCCCAAAGAAGGGCAATGCCAAAGAATGTTCAAACTACCGCTCAGTTGCCCTCATTTTGCAGGTTAGTAAGGTTATGCTCAAGATTCTTCAAGCTAGGCTTCAGCAATACATGAACTGAGAACTTCTAAATGTACAAGCTAGGTTTAGAAAAGGCAAAAGAACCAAAGATCAAACTGCCAGTATTCCTTGGATCATAGATAAAGCAAGGAAACTCCAGAGAAACATCTACTTCTGCTTCATTACACTAAAACCTTTGACTGTCGATCACAACAAACTGTAGAAAGTTCTTTTAAGAAATAGGAATATGAGACCACCTTACCTGCCTCCTGAGAAACCTGTGTGCAGGTCAAAAGCAACAGTTAGAACCTTACATGGAACAATATACTGGTTAAAAATTCTGAAAAGGGTATGACAAGGATGTATACTGCCACCTTGTTTTTTTAACTTATATGCAGAGTACATCATGTGAAATGCTGGGCTGGATGAACCACAAGTTGGAATCAAGATTGCTGGGAGAAGTATCAACAACCTTAGGTACGCAGATGATACCACTCTAATGACAGAAAGTGAAGAGGAACTAAACAGCCTCTTGGTGAGGGTGAGAGAGGAGAGTGAAAAAGCTGGCTTAAAACTCAACATTCAAAAAACTAAGATCAATGGCATCCAGTCCCATCACTTTGTGGCAAAGAGAATAGGAAAAAGTGAAAGCAGTGACAGATTTTATTTTCCTGGGCTCCAAAATCACTGCTGATGGCATGAAATTAAAAGACACTTGTTCCTTGGAAGGAAAGCTGTGACAAATTAAAACATCATATGAAAAAAGCACAGCGATCTGTATAGTCAAGCTGTTTTTTTTTTCCAGTGGTCATTTACTGACATAAGAATTGACCCAAAAAGAAGGCTGAGTGCCAAAGTATGACGCTTTTGAATTGTGGTGTTGGAGAAGACTCTTGAGAGTCCCTTGGATAGCAAGGATATCAAACCAGTCAATCTTAAAGGAAATCAACCATAAATATTCATTGGAAGGACTGATACTGAAGTTCTAATACTTTGGTCACTTAATGCGAAGAGCGAACTCATTGGAAAAGATCCTGATGCTAAGTAAGAATGAGAACAGGAGGAGAAGGGGGTGACAGAGGATGATAGCATCCTCTGATGACAGAGGTTAGATAGCATCACTGACTCAATGGACATGGATTTGAACAAACTCTGGAAGATAGTGAAGGACAGGGAAGTTAGGTGTGCTGCAGTCCATGGTGTAGCAAAGAGTCAGTCATGATTTAGTAGCTGAACAATAACAATGATCAATTTGATATACAATTATATATTTTCTCACATTTGCATTCAGTTTTAGAGTTTTTGCAGTTCTTTGTTTAATTCCTTAAATATGAAAATAATAACAAAAGTCAAATGTATACAAAGGTATTCAACAAAGTTTTATTCCTTTTCCTACTTTTTTAAAATCTGTTTCCACATATATTTTGTAGGTAATCAATTTAATCCTTCTCTGATTTATTCTTCCTGTGTTATTTTACAAAATAAGTAGATAAACATACCACCATAAATACAAACATACACATTTGCACTTCCCATTCTTTCTTTCCACAAATACATATACCATATTTCTACTTAAACTAGATCTGTTTGAGATTTTTAAAATTCTTTTTTATGTATGTATTTTTTTCGTTTTCTGAGTATACTTTTATTGATTAAATTTGTTGTCATTCAGTTTCTCAGTCATGTCTGACTCTTTGCAACCCCATGGACATGCCAGGCTTCCTTATCCTTCACTAGCTCCTGCAGTTAGCTCAAATTCAAGTCCATTCAGTTGATGATGCCACCCAACCATCTCACCTTCTGTTGCCCCCTTCTAATGATTAGAGTAATCACAAAGTATTGGACATATAGATAACTTTCCCATAATTTATAAATAATGTCATAATGAGTAAGTAATGCATTTTGTAGGAGTGTGTTGGGCTTCCTAGATATTGCAGTGGTAAAGAATATGCCTGCCATACAAGAGATGCAAAAGACGCAGTTTCAAATCCCTGGGCCAGGAAGATCCCCTTCAGTAGAAAATGGCAATCCATTCCAGTATACTTAGCTGGAAAATACTATGGACAGAGGGGCCTGGCAGGCTACAGCCCATGGGATCACAAAGAAGTGGACACAACTGGGTATGCGCACGTGCACATGCATGCATGCGCACGCACACACACACATATGAGTGTGTTATTAAAGGTGTACCTTAAGGGTAAATTTCTAGAACTGATTTCTAGGTCAAAGGGTGTGTGGTTTTGTTGTATATTACCAAATTTTCCTCAATAGGAGTTATACAGTTTTTCATTTCTAGCATCAATATTGAAGAGCACCTACTTCCCCACAGTCCGAGAAATAGCTGTGCCTAACTCTATGCGACCCTATGGACTGAAACCTACCAGGCTCCTCTGTCCCTGGGGGTTCTCCAGGCAAGAATACTGGAGTGGATTGCCGAGCCCTCCTCCAAGGGATTTTCCCAACCCAGGGATCGAACCCTGGTTTCCTGCATTTCAGGCAGATTCTTTACCACTGAGCCCCCAGGGAAGTCCCTCTGTGTAATCTGTGAGATAGAAGTGCAACATTATTCTTCCAAATGACTATGCAGATGGCCAGCTGCATTTATTAAAAGCTGGTATTTTCTACAGTGACTGAGGTGTCATCATTATCCTGTTGTATTTATTTCAGAACTTTCTGTTCTGTTCTACGGTCTTTTCTATCAATTAAGATGCCAATACATAATTGTTTTGATTAAGAATGTTTATATTATCTTTCAGTATCTGCTAAGTATGCACTGCCATATCAGTCTGTGGTCTTCCCTAAGACTTCACCATTATTCTTACATGTTTACTTCTCCACATGAATTTTCTATATAACCTTGAGATAGGAAGTTTTAAATTAAAACTTCTACAAATTTAAATTATGTGAATTTTTTATTGAAATTGAATTAGATTCATATATTAAAGAAAATCAACATGCTTGTGATATTGAACACAAAAATAAGGAATGGTTTTGCTTCCCTGGTGGCTCAGAGGTTAAAGTGTCTGCCTGCAATGCGGGAGAACTGGGTTCAATCCCTGGGTCCGATCCCTGGGTTGGGAAGATCCCCTGGAGAAGGAAACAGCAACCCATGCCAGCATTCTTGCCTGGAGAATCCCATGAAATGAGGAGGCTGGTAGGCTACAGTCCATGGGGTTGCAAAGAGTCGGACATGACTGAGCGACTTCACTTTCTTTCACTTCCCCTTGCTTTTGACCAAATCTACTTTTGTGTCTTTCTTGTTTTTTCCTAAGCACTTAAAAAATATATATATATTATGTTGCAGTTTAAAGGGATTCTTTCCCATATCCTTCTACTGGCTATTGTTTGTGCAATTGAAAGCCATTGGTTTTATCTATATTAACTTTTATATCCTATTATTTAATAGAATGCTTATTATATGAATTTGTTTTATAACATTTCCTTACCTTTTCAGAATACTGTCAAATCAGTTGCAAGGAGATATAGTTTTCCTTCTTTTTTTCCATTTTGGGCAATATTTCTGTTCAGTGTTAAACAAGTGAGGAAGTAGGCATTTATGCCTTGTTCTTGAGCTCAGTATGACTCCTTCTGTCTTCTGAATGTATGTGTGTGTGCATGTGTGAGTTCTTATTCCATTAAATATTATCAGAAAAGTGGATATCAATTGTGTCAAAGGCCTTCTGCGTAACCATGACTTTTCTCCCCAGAATTAATATGAAGAAATCATGATAAATAGATTGGGAAACAGTGGCTGACTTTATTTTTCTGATGGTGATTGCAGCCATGAAATTAAAAGGCGCTTACTCCTTGGAAGGAAAGTTATGACCAACTAAGACAGCATATTCAAAAGCAGAGACATTACTCTGCCAACAATGGTCCGTCTAGTCAAGGCTATGGTTTTTCCAGTGGTCATATGGATGTGAGAGTTGGACTATAAAGAAAACTGAGTGCAGAATTGATGCTTTTGAAGTGTGGTGTTGGAGAAGACTCTTGAGAGTCCCTTGGACTGCAAGGAGATCCAACCAGTCCATCCTAAAGGAGATCAGTCCTGGGTGTTCATTGGAAGGAGTGATTTTGAAGCTGAAACTCCAATACTTTGGCCACCTG
>SJYQ01000285.1:0-23164 GCA_006410935.1 Redunca redunca
AAGCTACAAGAATTTTCCTACATAAAGATTTTTTTTTTAATAAGTGGATTTCAAATGGAAAATTGAACAAGCTAAACTATAATAATATTAACTAAATTATTAGACTTGGTAAGTCTAGTAATTACTAGACTTCTGTCAACTGGAATCAAACAGTCATTTAGAAATTTCCTAGGGCAGAAAAAATAGCTACATGTTTTTCTTGCCATTTCCTATAGACCTGACAAATTGGGCTAGATTTATTTTTACCAGTTTTCTTCATTGTTACTTTTCTCTTTCCAACTAATTTAATTTTCCTTATATAATAATGGACATTACTTTTGAAGTCATGATAGTAATTAGTAGTAGTTAAGTCACTAAGTCATGTCTGACTCTTGCAACCCCAATGTAGCCTGCCAGGCTCCTCTCTCCATGGGATTCTCCAGGCAAGAATACTGGAGTGGGTTGTCATTTCCTTCTCCAGGGGATCTTCCCAACCCAGGAACTGAACCCGGGCCTCCTGCATTGCAGGCAGATTCTTTACCAACTGAGCTATGAGGGAAGCCCAGGGGTACATATGCTTAATTTTTGTAATACATATATAAATAAAAAGCACATTTGTATAGTTTCTGGTCATTTATGCATATTATTTGGATATGAATAAACTGATCTGATGTAAAGTTTATTTTATTTTTACATAAAAATATATCTATGATTTTGAATTAATGTCTGAACATTATTTATTCATTTAATTCACCAGAATATTTTAAAAAGTACATCCCTTAAAGATTTCTCTTTAATGTTACCTAGGAAATGCACCATATAAAGAAGCAATTTCTAACCTTTTTGGCACCAGTTTCGTGTAAGATAATTTTCCATGGACTGGGGTAAGGGTGATTTCAGGATGATTCAAGTGCATTGCATTTATTATGCACTTGTATTATTATCACGCCTAAGATCACCAGTCATTAGATCTTAGAGTTTGGGGACCCCTTGGTATAAAGAATTAGAAACAATCCATTATATAAAACCTTAACAGAGATTTATGTTGTTAATTAGACTAGCTCTATTCCAATCATTTTAAATTTGTAAACTCACTTAAGGCAAAAACTACCTTTAGAACAAAGTTATAAAATGTGGAATATTTAAATCTTGTTTTCATTGTTTTCTTGTTCAGAACATATGGGCTTCTTATGCATAATGGAATAACTGAAAAACTGTCTCCCACACTATATATGACAAGTTCAACTAGCAGCTAGATCTCTTGTTATCCTCTTCAAACAGACAAAGGAGACTATATGTACTATCTCTGAAGTAGTAGGTAAGCCACTGTCAATTGTTTAGGCCCTAAGTCTTGTCTGACTCTTTGCGACACCAAGGACTATAGCCCATCAGGCTCCTCTGTCCTTGGGATTTTACAGGCAAGAATACTGGAGTAGGTTACCATTTCCTTGTCCAAGGGATCTTTCCAACCCAGCGACTGAACCTGCATCTCCTGTGTTGGGAGGCTGGTTCTTTACCACTGAGCCACATGGGAGCCACGGTAGCAGTAAAAATATGCAGAAATTTACGTGATCTTTAGTAAAAAAAAATAAATAAAAACACATTCAAATTAAAGACCTAACAAATTGCATGCAGGTATTCCTGAAACAATTGCTGTCTCTAGTGTTGAGAACACCAGGCTATGCACAGCCAGTAACACTCACAGGATTTCTACATTTCATTATCCTTTCTTCTCAGAATCTCTATTCTCTGTCCTTCCAGAAATCTCACCATCTCTCCAGATGTGGGGATTGTGGTCGATATAAATTCATGCCTTTAAATTCTCTTATAAACTTGTTTTAGAAGAGAAAAAGCAAGTACAAGGGCCAAAGAGAGAGCAAGAAAGAGCTTCCTTATAAAATCCCAGAAATACAAATTTTAGAATTACACTTCTATTTCATTAAATTTGTTTTGAAGGAATGATTCATTTGTTCACATGACATTCCTAAAATGAAGAGAAAATGTAAGTTTCGCTATCTTTGTTTAAAGATAGGAGTGGGGGCATTGTGTGTTAACAGCTAGGATGTTAGATATTAAATATGATTTTATGATTAGCATGCAAATTTTAGGGAGACTAAAGATCTAAATTTTCAATATTAAAATATTCTCAAATATCTTATGACTTTTGTATTTTGTGATTTACAAATATCTTGTGATTTTGTATTGGGTGATTTACAAAGAAGTTGACAATTGTCCTGTGAAAAATGTAAAATCCAATATTTATTAACATTTTTTTAAAGCTCCACATAATTTCATTAATTTAAAATCTTATATGAATAGACTATAATCAGCTTAAGGAAATTTAATGTACAATGATTTAAGCACAAAAACCAGGGCCCACTTCTGCTAGCTTTTACTATTTTTTCCATGATTAGCTGATATTTTTGTTGTTGTTTAGTCGCTAAATTATATTTGACTCTTTTGCAACCCCATGGACTACAGCTAGGTTCCTCTGTTCATGGAATTTCCCAGGCAAGTGGGTTGCCATTTCCTTCTTTAGGGCATCTTCCAGACCCAGGGATCAAACTTGCATCTCTTGCATGGCAGGAAGATTCTACATAATTGCAATTACATATATTTGCCTTTTAATTTATCATTATTTAAAAATCCTCCCCTACAGACTCTTTAAGAAGGAAAGAATGCCATGATGATTAAGCGTATTAAAGAAAATATTTCAACTAATCATCTCTTAAGGAATCATAAATTAATATATGATTTGGAACATTTCTTGCCTGTCACTTCTGAAAAAAAATTTAAAGATAATTCCCAACCAAGAACAAAATGCAGAAAAACATACTTTCTCATATATAAATAAAGAGAAGGAGAATAAATGGTCAGAACAGTTTGGGAAAGCTCTGTGGAAATATGTTACAAGACTGTCCTGATAAGTCACTTCAGTCGTGTCTGACTCTGTGTGACCCCATAGACGGCAGCCTACCAGGATCCCCCGTCCCTGGGATTCTCCAGGCAAGAACACTGGAGTGGGTTGCCATTTCCTTCTCCAATGCATGAAAGTGAAAAGTGAAAATGAAGTTGCTCAGTCATGTCCGACTCTTCACGACCCCATGGACTGCAGCCTACTAGGCTCCTCTGCCCGTGGGATTTTCCAGGCAAGAGCACTGGAGTGGGGTGCCATTGCCTTCTCCGTACAAGACTGTAAACATGCTCATATTATTTAGCCCAATAAACTGTTTCAACACCTGGGAAATAATCTCAAGGAAACAAAGGAAAAAAACAGGCAAAAAATATATGTTTCAGAATCTTAAAAAAAAAAAAAACATAAAAATTAGGAAATGGTGTAAATGATGAATAACACAACTATGATTAAATAACTTGCAGTCTATTTCCTTAATTCAGTGGTATTGCATTGATATAAAATGCTCACTAACAATATATTAAAATTATTTCTCTGTGTTTCTCTTGTCCAGGCTCTTTTTGCCTTTTTCTCCATTTGGCTGACGTTAAAAACATCCAGAAGTACAGAGTCTCTCTTCCTTTATTTGTTAAATGAAAGTCTAGGGCTTTAATTAGAAAATTCAACTTGTTTCTTCCTGAGCTGGTCTACTATGTCAAGGAGGGGTGAGGTCTCAATCCCAGGAGCTGGTGACAGATCGATGCCTTCATGCTGCAGGCTCGTGTGTAATGTGGACAGGGTATAACTAATGCTGGGCATGCAAACAACCGTAGTTTGAAAAGAAAAGAGCATAATTGCCATGTAGCTGATCTTAAATAAACAATAAGGGGTAAAAGCACACTGGCATTTATTAAAATTTTCAAAAGAACTGATTTTTCATTGTATCAAAAACCTGGCAAAACTGGGACCTTTACCAACATCTTACAAGTGGGAACACAGAGGCGTATTGAGCATCATTAATTAATTTGCTCAAGTTTACAGACATTGGCATTTAAGCGAGTTTTAATGGTAAATGCTACACTCACTCTATGGCTTGTATTAATTCTTCACTGTTGCTGGCAGGAAGCAGTCATAAAGTATTATTTCTTTTTAGCAAAGTTTTAAAATACTATGTGTTTTATTTGGAAATTAATTATAATCTATTTTTGTAGATTTTAACAAGTGGGAAGAAATAGAAAATACATAATTTAAAAATGAAATGGTAAAATTTATGTGAAAAGAATGGATGTGGAAGCTGGTGTATGCTCCCTAGAGAGGCTGAGGGATATGGATATGGGAACTCTGTATAGTAAAATCATCTGTATAGGAGTCATAGCCCTTGACTATGTGTATTTGGTCTCTCATACATAAGTGTGCAGTAAGTTCTGGAAGAGAAACAATCACTAGGAGAGCATATGACAAAAATATGAAAATGGTGACACAGAGGAATAATTAACGAACATTCCAGAAAATCTCTGAAACATTCTTGCGAACAGGATATTTCCTATTTAAACATATTTTCAAACTTTATGTAGGCGAACTCTAATATTTTAAACATCATATACAGAATAACAGTAGAAAAATAGCTTATTATAATGTAAGCTAAACCAAATACAAGGCATGCATGTCTATATTTCAAATTTTTCATATATGTAAAGTGTCTGGATTAGTATATTATCCATTAAAAGGCATTAAAGTCAAGATAGAAATAAACACTTGTTTAAAATAAGTTATTTTGGGGGGCATATCACAGACTCCATCTCTGTAGCCACATCAGGGCTGTGATCTAGGGTCTTCAGGGCTTTGTCCTAGCTTTGCTGCAGGGATGTGTATGACTTTGGCAAGCTGACTTATTTCACTGTGTCTGTTTCATATAGGTAAACTGAAACAGCTGGCCTGGATTATGTCTAAAATTTTCTCTGCTTCCAAATGGCTATTGTTCAAGGATTCTTCTAAACAAACATTTCTTCCGGTAGAGCACACACATAGTATTCTGAAGTATGTACTCATAAATATGTGATAATTGATTCAACAAATACTGAGTGTCTACTCAGCTGGGGAACCAGGGATGTAGTGGTCAACAAGAACTATGGACTCTTTCTTTATTAGTGCACTCTTTTTTTAAATTTTCTTTTACTTTACAATAGAAGGTGGTAAATTTATTTTTTTCTCCAATTTCTATCTTTAACCCTAGAAGAATAAAGTCAGCTTTCTACCACTGGAATGTATGTATGTGTGTGTATGGGTGGTGGTCAGGAAATACTTAAGGTGTCATTCCAGCTTAACATCCCAGAGAAAGGCAGCAGCATGAAAAATCATTTTAGGTTCATAAATTAGAAGCCCACAGGCCTCATTCAGAATGTATTAATAGATAACTTTTCTCCAATTCCACCATGCTTTAAAACATTTTTATGAAAGGCCAATATTTATAAAGTTGAGATTATAAGTAATAAAAATATATTTTCAGTTTCTTTCATAAACTGGAAGACTGAGCCAGAGTAATAGTATGACCTAATACCTAAAGCTAGGTCCACCAGAGGGGGTGTAGCAAAGCCCCAGTCATTAAGTTCCGCATCACTTACTAATGAATTATAATAGTTCCATTCTGTTTAAAAGATCTGTCTCTTACTGTCATTTGAGATATGAATGCTAACCTACAGGTGTGAGAAACTGCAAGTTCCTTAATACGTTTGGGCTCAGTTCAGTTAGGGATCTTATCAGTAAACACTGGAAACTTGTCCAACAGATTTACAAAAACAATTTGGCAACAGAGAGTAGATACTTTTCATAAACAGCAAGAGGACCCAAAAACCTGGCTTGGAAGCTATGCTACCAAGAATAAGAGCAAAATCACAGCTCTGGGCTGATCTCATGAGCTGTTCTGCTGCTTCTACACGTGCTCCACAGTTGACCCTGTGTCACAAGTCCTGCAGTAGTATTGCTGGGCTCCTGGTGCTACTGCAGAGAGCCTTTCATTTTTCAACAGCACACCCACCACCTTCTCCAGCCATACTGCATTTGCTCAAGGCCACCATCCTCCTGTTCCTTTCTTCTGAGTGACCCTCTGAAGGATTCTAAGCCACACACAAACCCAAGTTGTATCTCTGAACAAGGCTGGAGAGGCAAAGTCGGGCTTCCAGCTCGCTGAGGTAGGATGCACAAAATGGAAAATCGACAAAATATTAAAAGTGTGTTCAAAGAGACTTGGCTTTTAAGGTTGACTGTGTAATAAGTGTGCATATGCCTAAAGGCACATAGTGAACTGCTCTGGTAAAGATGAAATTTGAAACCGCTCCTCTATGCCCTAATCCATTATTAATTCATGCCTCTAGATCATATTTATAGAAAACTCCAATCCCAAGGAAACAGTCTGAATGTTACTGTAGGGAGCTTTTTATTTTTTAATATTTAAAATTTCCATTTAAAAACCTGTATTTCTTAAAACATCCATGTATTAACCGCCCAAGGGCTTCCTGCATATAAACTCCAGTAAGACCAGAAGACACCTGAATGGACAGAAGAGACCCCTAATGCATTACCATTAGGTCAGAGAAGGCACGCAATAGTAATGACAAGTGCAGGAATCTTCCTCTCTGTAGCATACATATCTTATCCAGGAGTCATGCTTCATGAGGTCCCTGAATATGTCCCATGAGTATCACACAGCATCATTTAATCTCACATTAGTTTTTCCATTAGAAACTGAATTGTTCTGAGAAGTAATAATAAGAATGTACTTTAACTTTCTATATATACGGTGATGTGGTAGATATGACAGGATATAAAATTATTGAAAACATCAACGTGTGTGAGTATTTTAAATGAGTGGATGCTTTTAATAACAGGCTTTCAGATCATCAGAATAGTTACAGAAAGCTGAGCTGAGATAGCTTCCACATCTTCAATCATTATTTTTTTTTCACATTATAATGAGATAAATAAAATGTACTCCTTCGTTTGCCAAGAAAAGTAGAGGCATCAATTATCTGAAATGCAATCTAATTTCTTTTGTGTGTCAGACCAAGAGAAAAGAAGGCATACAGATAAGAAAAGAACAGTCACAATCAAGAAATCATAAATAATTACACCCAGAGGTCTTGTCTAAGTAGCTCGTTCAGACTCTTGTTTGTCTTCATCCAATTATATGACTTACAAAAGTGGTGATTAAATGAGTGAATAAATGATCTTTTCACATGCCAGGGAAATGCTGACACCAGAGGACAGTGCACAGGCTCAGAGTGGACACAGGAAAGCACCCTTAGAGTCAGAGATGAGTGTGCAACAGGCACATCAATGTTGCTGAGCTGATGCTCTTTGCTCCAGCATTCACCAAGTCACCTTTAACAAAATTTGTCTTGCTCGATGCAGTGCTTAGTTAGGTTCTCTCTATACTATTCTGATCACTTCATCTCTTTTTTACCTCCCAAGCTACTGTCTCTTACTTCTATTGAGGCCGTTTCACTTCTCCCTATAGACATTTCACTGCTGCTGTTGTAATTGTACTGGCTTAGTTACCATCTCTCTTAAATTCCTAAGTCCCTACAATCATTCCAAACCTTCCTCTCAAGCCCAAGCCATGCACTTCAAACTAACAATTCAGTTGTAATGTAATCCTTCCTGTGGCTTCTGCATTTTCTTATTAGTAATGACCTTGCAAACTCCAGTTATTCATTCAGTACTCCTTTACTCTTAGCACTGACCCTTAAATTCAGTGAGTTGCAAGTTTTGTTTTATTCATTTTTCATATTTATGCCAGAAATCTCTTTGTGATTCCTCATTCTAATTTAAGTTTCTGACTTCCTAGCACCTGGATTATTGTTAACTGCTCCCTTGTCTTTTGTCCATTTCACCGTTTAGTCCAATCTTTGGGAAATTACCCAATCTCCTTTTTAAGTTACCATTTTAATCATGTTCACAATCTTCCTTCCTAGATCATCAGTAATTCTGTTTTACAAAAAAATAAAAATAAAAATCTAGACTCATTCCAAGTTGTTGAAAAATCTGATGTTGAAATGGACCATTTTATAGGACTACATTTCAAGTATTTGGTACCAAAATTACACGATTTGGTTTTCCTTGAACATGCTAAATGCTTTGATTCGTGTTGAGTCTGCTGGTTGACATGATCTTAATCCTTGTATGTTAAAATAATACATATTATTCAAGCACATGTTCAAATGCCATGAAGCATCCAGGAATGCTTCTTTAACTCTGCTTATCTTTCTGTCCTATCTTATGTCCTTTTATTTCTCTTTCTCTGTTAGTGTGTCTATGCCATTTCACCTACAGACTATAAACTTCTTCAGGAGTGTAACTGTATTATCATGTCCAATCCTTTTCCTGGTAATTTTCAGTAAGTATTTGATGAGTAGATTAACAAAATGTAGTATTAAATTATGGATTGTCATATTAAACATGAAGTTATAAAAGAACATCTATTAAAAACTCCACAAATGTGGCGAACTGATATTTAAAAATCACTCTTTATCCAAATGACCACTATCCTTGGCTCTTTATTTCCCACCCTTGTCCTAGACAAGATTTTGAGGCTTCTTCTCTTCCCCTTCACAAGCAAATGACAACTTTACGTTTTGATTCTGGTCTGTATGTTCCAATTAAACCATAATGATCCATTCTATGATGCTATCAAGTATGATCAAATTTGCACCTCCTCAAATACAAATGTCATCTGTGTTGGGACCCTAAAGGGAAGATAACTGTTATTTTTTAGCACTGACTTCACACCAAATATTTCACATACCATTCGATCTTAAATTTCCATTATGTTATTTTTATAAAAGGACATAATAAAAAGATGCAAATTGTTCAAAGTGAATCCTGAATTTGTTTTTAAAATCTCTAAATGCTATAATTTTCTAAGATAGTTTACTGTGAATATTGTTTCCCCAAGATGTTGTTCTTGAGTGACTGAGTCAGATACAGCTGATTAGGGCATTACCAAATAAGATTTTCATTGTGCTAAATTAATTTATTTTAAATGAGTAGTAAGTTGATGTGCTCCAGTAAATCCAATCACGTGTGTTCCATTCAGCTGGAAGATGATATAAGGAATCAAAAAGTAAATATAAAGTATATTTCTATTTTTTAAAAATTTATCTTGAAACACAGGACATCCTTGAATGTCCTTGATGCAGCAATTCCAAACAAGTATGGCTAGGTTATTCTGAAAAGCATAATTTATAAATAAGGAGCCTGCTTTGGTGAGGTGCCATGCAGCTTCTGAGTCCAAAAGAGAAAGGTACTAATACCAAGGTCTCTATGAACAGAAAGAATCTGTAAGACAAATTTGTAATCAGCATGGAAAGAATTTTGGGTCATCAATTCTTATTTTCCACCATTCTTATATTCAGAAGTTGGCAATACCATCTGAAGTCCCATCTTGAAATAGAAAAAATATAATTTCTCCAACATCATTCATCATAACCAGACTCATCATTATCTCTAGCTCATTCCACAATAGATTATTTCTCTGTCCAAACACTCTGTGACTGTTACAGCAATAATTTCATGTCCAGCTGAAGAGATCTTCAATCTTGTAAATTAGTTCTGATTGCCATTTTTCTTAATAATTCAGTGTTTTTTGTGTAAATCAATTCTATTCTTTGGAAGTCTGTTTATCACATTTTATATTTGTTTATCTCCCTCTAGTTCTGACTTCATTGTTACTGTGTAGAGTGATATTTCAATTTAATAAATACATTATACTTATTTAAATAAGACTGTTACATAATATTTGGGGATCACAGTTCTTATTTTCATGCTATATGAAATACCCAACACATATTTTTCTATAGTTCTACTTAGTTTGAAATTTTACATTTCAAAATATGCTCATGTACAATTACTTTTAAAAGCAACATTCTTAAACTTTGAGAGTAATGTGAAGAGAAAAATGCTATCACTTTTGCCAGACTTGAAATGCAGTCTCAGTATAAACACTTACAATCTAGGTAAAAACCAAGCTGACAACACAATGGTCATTCTAGAAGAGATCATTGTTGTGAGGCTCCATGAAGCATCATATACCTCCCAGACCTGTTTCTGAGTCTAATATGGACATTTCTTTTCCAGTGCTTTAGATTAATTTGAGAAACAAAGTTAAGAGAAAAGCTGTAGTGACCTAGAGGCTTGAGAACACTTTTAAGTGGGTAAGACAGACTCTTATCGATATTCCACTCTTCCTGGTTGACTACAAATCTTTCTCCAAGAAAGCAGGCCCATTAGGAATATAAAGAACCCCACTTCTACTCAAGGGAAGGCAATACGCAAGTGATTTTTCTATGATTGATTGCGTATTACAGATTTGATCATCTGATAATTGGACCCTGGCTAGGTGCAACCTACATAGATAGATAGACAGGAAAGACAATGTAATTGAGAAATAGTGAACAACCTGTAAGAAAAATTGGGGAGAAGAATTGCAAAAAGTACTCTAAATGGTAGAGATATAATCTAGTGATCACAGTCTGCATGCAAAGCCACTTTAGTTGTGTCCAACTCTTTGCAACCTTATGGACTGTGGCCCACCAGGCTCCTCTGTTCACAGGATTCTCCAGGTAAGAATACTGAAGTGGGTTGCCATGTCCCCCCTCCAGGGGATCTTCCTGACCCAGGGATCAAACCCATGTCCCTTATGTCTCCCACACTGGCAGGCAGATTCTTTACCACTAGTGCCAACTGGGAAGACTGATCATGGTCTATGAGCTCTTTATTTTCCTAAATTATGATTGGGTGGAGATAGAGCAAGGGTAGAGTATATATTTAGTGCAAATAAGATTTTATATGTTGTGCCAATTTAGTATGAATACTAATAGGATGAATCATAACTATATCAGGATTTCAGTAGATTCAGAAGCAACTTATTCATACAATTATTAAAAATATTTATTAAGCATTTCTATGCCAATCTCTCTGTTAAACATTGGAGAGTTAACAAGAAAGAGACACAATGCCCATTCTCAGAGATCTCATACCATGATAGGCAAAGAGAAATAGCAATATTTCCTATTTAGTATTTAACCTCTCATGACAAAGTTCTTATGTTGTAAGATTTGGGAGAGCATGGGAAGAATAACTCTGTTGACCTAGAAAGGTTATGAAAGATCTTAAGGAAGAATACTTGAATTGAAATTTATGAGAAAAATAAAAATATATGTTAGTACAAAAGGCAGCTCATTGTCTGAGAGGGTGTTACAATTTGGGTTCTCTATAAAGCCAACTCTCAGACAGATGCTATAATAGTTTGAGTGCACGTGTGCTAAGTCACCTAAGTTGTGTCCGACTCTGTGACTCCACGGACTACAGCCCACCATGCTCCTCTATCCATGGGATTCTCCAGGCAAGAATACTGGAGTGGGTTGCATGTCCTCCTCCAGGGCGTCTTCCCCATCCAGGAATTGAACCATGCATCCTATGTGTCCCATTGGCAGGTGGGTTCTTTACCACTGGAATGTTTAATTGAGTTCTTTTGGGATCAAACCCTATGGACGCAAAGGAAGGAAGCAGCACAGAGTAGCAGGTGTAGTCCAAGTGTAACTGAGGTTCAATTACAGACTTAGCCTACCCCATGGAACACTTGGGAACTAGAGTTGACTTTCAGGGTTAATTTTCACCTAGGCCTCATACCCCTCCTGTCAACAAATCATGACATGAGTGCCACCCCAAGAGGCAGCTGAATTAGGACTGACAACTAAATAATGTCTGCCAACCACACTCCCAGCAGCTGAGTTACAGGTCCTATGTTGAAGAGAAATTGAGACATATTGCAATGATTATTACAGAAGTGATATAAGTGGTGACTTCAACATGATGGAAGTTTGGAATACAATAGTCAGAAAACTTGGATGAAACATACATTATAGAAGTGTCCAGGAAACCTGAGGGTGCAGCAGAGATTGGTTACTATTCTGGAGAAGTCAAATACTGTCACCTTTCTGGGGCAGCACCAGGGACTTGAGAAGCCCTAAGAAACAGACCTTGGGAAATGGTACACGCTGGTGAACAAAGAAATTTAGCAGAAAGCAGAGGAGATAAAAATGTGTTTTCAGCTAAAGAGCAATATTCCCTACTAGTTCTTGTGAGAGGCAAGACAACACAATTTCCACAGTAACTATATTGCTAGAAACATACATAGAGATGGTAGACAGAACAATGACTCCTAAAGGACCTATGTCCTAATTTCCAGAGCATGTTATCTTAGGTGGCAAAAGGAACTGTGCAAATGTGACTAAGGGTATAGACCTTGAGATAGGGAGGTGATTATTTATTATATGGGCAAGTCCAGAGTGATTTCTAAGGTTCTTAAAAGTGGGAGAGGGTTGCAGGAGAGAAGGTCAGAATAATGCAACATGAAAATGACTGGAACTGCCATTACTGGCTTCAAAGATATAAGGGGAAGTTAGCTGAGGAATACAGGTTGCCGGGAGCCAGCATGGGGAATGCTGCCTGTGGCAAAGGTCATGAGGAAGTGGGGCTGGCAAAAGGCAAAGCCTGAGATCAGGCCTCAGGGATACCCCTGGATTTTCCTGAGCATCTACCCCCAAAACCAGAGTCTGTCTGCTTTATTGTACTGCACTTTCCACTCTTCTGACATAACAGGGGCTATCCCCAACCACCTTTCTCTGGAAAAAGTTAACTTAGAGCTCCAACTGGTTTCCTGCATACAAAAGGAGTGTCTCAGCCCAGATCCCTCTGATGGCTCTCTAACTTGCCTGACAGGTTCCCCCGGACTTTTACAACTTGTGACTGTTTACAGCCCCCCAACCATGAGAGGCACGCACCTTAAAGCATCTTAAAGATATAGAGCCTTTTCTAAAGAGCTAAGAATTATATTGGTGATGGGTTTCACTGTTGAATCAATGACTGCTGCCAGACCTCCATATTCTTTATCTTTTAGGCACCTGAAGGATATTAATCAATGTAATTGGGATATAGAAAAAGGAATACAGTAGTTTTGATGTTAGCAACACTAGACTTTTGAGTTAATGAACTTTCTCTTTGTTATAAATCACTGTACTCCTCTTTCTTTGTTATAAATTGTTGTGTCCTTGCTATGTAAGAATGTAACTTTATTTAGTGCTTTCTGAGAGTGGTACCAGACTTTGGGAAGAACAACCCTCTTAAGGCAAAAAAGTTTTCTGGTTGACAGACCCTTATCAGAAAAGGGCCGTAAAATGCTAATAGGCCTCCTGGCCAGAAGATGGTGTAAATCACCTAAGACTTGTGTATACAGCTAGGTATGCAGAGAGAAAGCCTGGTCTCAATAAGAGTCAGGGCTGTTGATGCTGCATAACTTTGTATTATCCATTGATCTCTATGTACAACCAAAAGTATAAAAAGCTTTCCCGGACAATAAAGGATGGGCCAGTCACTGGAAAGACTGGTTTCCCCCCATGTGGTCTTTTCTCCTTCTCTTCTTTTCTGGCTGAATTCCCATCTGGGACTTGGAGGCTCACTGAGTCTACTTACTTGCCCTAGCTTCTAAGACCCATGTGAGAGGGACCCCAAGGCGGGGCACCCTCCTCTATTCAAGTGGGCGCCAGCGGCCTAACGTAGACGGTGCAAGTTCCTTGTCTTGGAACTTTGTTGGTTTTCCACGTAAACCAAGTTATTCAGCCTCTTTTCTCCACTAATTTTCCTACTACATTATTCTTTCCTAATCTCTCTTTATATTTCTAAATAAATAAGTTTTTCCTTGCTGACTCTGTCTCCCCTTTGAATTCCCTGGATCCACTAGGGCTGGACCCCAGCAACAGGAGATCTCTAAAAGCTAGAAAAGTCAAGGAAATGAGTCCTAGCTAGAAGATACTAAAAGAAATGCACACTGGCAATACTTCTATTTTAGCCAGATGAGACTGTTGTCATACTTTTGACCTACAGAATTGTAACAGAGAAAGTTTGTGTTGTTTTAAGCCATTAAAACAATATTGTTGGGAATTCAACATTATAAAAATGGTAAAACAACATTGTGTCAACTCATTACAAGAACAATGGAAAATTAATAAGCAATATATATATATCAGAAATTAGGTTCTAAATTGAGCACACAAGGCAAAATTCAATTAGTCAACACTGAGTTTGACAATATCTTATATGGCCCATAAAGCTCAGTGATCATAATGTGATTTATATGGTCCTATAAATTAATTCTAACCTATAAATACATAATGGACTTCCCAGGTGGCTCAGTTGTAAAGAATCTACCTGCCAATGCAGGAGATGCAGGAAATGCAGGTTAGATCTCTGGGTTCAGAAGATCTCCTGGAGGAAGAAATGGCAACCCACTCTAGTATTCTTACCAGGAAAATCCCATGGACAGAGGAGAGTGGAGGGTTGCAGTCCAAGGGGTTACAAAGATTTGGACATGACAGTATGCGCACATAATATATATACACAATATATAAAATAATGTATATAATAAACATTATATGTAACATACACATCAAAGTACATATGGGAAAAAGTTATGTGCTTTTTAAAAATCACACACATAATCAAAATTACACGAACTAATTATATATATGATGTCCAATCTACTTAGATAAAAGGAGCTATGAAAGACTAGAATATTATTGGAAATGTGGTTTAAATACTCTTAATATAGGTGAATGAGGTGGGAGATTACTTACTAGAAAGTAGTTAAAACATCTAAGAAGGAGAAGCAATTCAGGCTTAATTTTGATTTTGTAGATTACTGATGAAAGGTCTTGCTGTTCTTTCTCTCTGGGAACAGGACTACTTGCAACATTTGTGTGTGTGTGTGTGTGTGTGTGTGTGTGTGTGCACGCGTGTGTGTATGTTTGTGTGTGTGTTAGTTGTTCAGTTGCATCTGACTCTTTGTGACCCCATGGACTATAACTCACAAGGCTCCTCTGTCCATGAAATTCTCCAGGCAAAATACTACAGTGGGTTGCCATTCCCTTCTCAGGGGATCTTCCTGATTCAGGAACTGAACCCAGGTCTCCTGCATTGCAGGCCTATTCTTTGCCACTGAGCTACAAGGAAAGCCCCTGCAGCATTGTGTAAGTAAAGTCGCTCAGTTGTGTCTGACTCTTTGCAACCCCACGGACTGTAGCCTACCATGCTCCTCCATCCATGGGATTTTCTAGGCAAGAGTACTGGAGTGGGTTGTCATTTCCTTCTCCAGAGGGTCTTCCCAACCCAGGGATCGAACCTGGGTCTCCTGCATTGTAGTCAGATGCTTTACCATGTGGGCCACCAGGGAAGTCATCGTCGGTCACATTGTGGGCAGGGCAAAAATTCTCAGAGCAATCAAATACTCCATGAGATTTAGAGGCATCATGCTAAGTTGATCAATGCAGAGCCTGCTAATTCATCAGCAATTTTCTTTTATAGGATCTTGGCAAAGATTTACACTGCATTCAGTACTTTAGTAAGTAATACACTAAAACTTCTTTTTGGGGGGTGTTAATTCTAGGAGGTCTTGTCAACTTCAACTTCTTCAGTATTACTGGTCGGGGCATAGACTTGGATTACTGTGATATTGAATGGTTTGCCTTGGAAACGAATAGAGATCATTCCGTCATTTTTGAGATTGCATCCAAGTACTGTATTTTGGACCCTTGTTGACTATGATGGCTACGTCAATTCTTCTAAGGGATTCTTGCCCACAGTAGTAGATATAATGGTCATCTGAGTTAAATTCACCCATTCCAGTCCATTTTAGTTTGCTGATTCCTAAAATGTCAATGTTCACTCTTGCCATCTCCTGTTTGACCACTTCCAATTTGCCTTGATTCATGGACTTAACACTCCAGGTTCCTATGCAATATTGCTCTTTATAGCATCAGACTTTGCTTCCATCACCAGTCACATCCACAACTGGTTGTTGTTTTTGCTCTGGCTCTGTCTCTTCATTCTTTCTAGAGTTATATCTCCACTGATCTCAAGTAGCATATTGGGCACCTACTGACCTGGGGAGTTCATCTTTCAGTGTCCTATCTTTTGCCTTTTCATAGTGTTCATGGGGTTCTCAAAGCAAGAATACCGAAGTGTTTCACAATTCCCTTTTCCAGTGGACCATGTTTTGTCAGAACTTTCCAACATGATCCATCCATCTTGGGTGGCCCTACATGGCATGGCTAATACTTTCATTTAGTTAAACAAAGGTGTGGTCCATGTGATCATGTGGTCCAAGTGATTATAGTTTATAAGGTTCTTTAAAACGTTAATCATTGATAGATTACATCTGGGATAATGGCAGTAAGCATTAGAAGTTCATTTCTCCACCTAGACAATAATTATACTAGTAGAATCTACCCGAAATGACTATTTTTGGAACTCTTGAGTCTCCACAAACACTTGTAGGTTCCAGGGGGAGCTAGGTTGGCAAATTATGGTCAGTATCAATTTCAGCACATTTCAGCCTTCAGTGCAGCAGTGACTACTCAGCCCCCAGTCCCATGATAGGTAGCTGTGGGAACAGAAATCTGTAGTTCTGGTGTAGCCTGCTGGAGTCGGGGTGGGGAATAAGGACCCTGTCTTTGAAATCTCAGGATCAGTGTTCTGGCTATGGATTGTACCTTCTGATTGCTGACATACAGCTAAAGGCTGCCACTGTTCCAGTCCCCACCAGTTGAAGCAGTGGTGAGTAGTTTTATCCATGTTTGGACAGTTTCTTTAGGTTCAGTTGCTTTGATGTGTTTGAGAGTTTAATCCAGTAAAACATCACCTGTTGGGCTGTCTGACTTTAGCAGTACCTTTCTGTCTAGTAGTTGCTTCTTACACATGGTGTGGTTCTACATAGATTTGACCTTGCATGGCCAGCTCTACCAGGATGCCACCTCACAGGCCAGATGATACGCAGTCATTCCAGAAAAATATGTAAACTTCTTTATCTTTTAGTCCCAGGAGCAATATTTCTTCCATAAGGGTGAGGCAGATATCCTTAGAGTCTCCAGTGTCCTCATTGTCTTGACTTCTGTCTTGATTTGTATCTTCCTCACTTTCTACCTTCTTTTCAGAATTCTTCCCTACTTCAGTATGGTGGGCCTGGTGAGTTAAGGTGGTCATTCTCCCCTGTTTCTGATGTTACCCCTGGGTTACAGCCAAACACAGGTTGCAGCTTATGCTCTGGAAAGCAAGAGTAGGAATGCAAATGTAGGAAGTCAAGAGATACCTGGAGTAACAGGCAAATTTGGCCTTGGAATAAAAAATGTGCTAGTCAAATGCTAACAGAGTTTGCCAAAAGAATTCACTGGTCAGAGCAAACACTCTCTTCCAATAACACAAGAGAAGATTCTACACATGGACATCACCAGATGGTCAATACAGAAAAAAGACTGATTATATTCTTTGCAGCCAAAGATGGAGAAACTCTATACAGTCAGCAAAAACAAGACAAGGAGTTGACTGTGGCTCAAATCATGAACTCCTTATTGCTAAATTCAGATTTAAACTGATGAAAGTAGGGAAAACCACTAGACCATTCAGGTATGACCTAAATCAAATTTTTACGATTATACAGAGGAAGTGAGACATAGATTTAAGAGACTAGATCTGATAGAGTGCCTGAAGAACTACGGACGGAGGTTCATGAAATTGTACAGGAGGCAGTGATCAAGACCATTCCCAAGAAAAAGAAATGCAAAAAGGCAAAATGGTTATCCGAGGAGGCCTTACAAATAGCTTAGAAAGAAAAGACATGAAAGGCAAAGGAGAAAAGGAAAGATATACCCATTTGAATGCAAAGTTCCAAAGAATAGTAAGGAGAGATAAGAAAGCCTTCCTCAGTGATCAATGCAAAGAAATAGAGGAAAACAATAGAACAGGAAAGACAAGAGATCTCTAAAAGAAAATGTAGAGATACCAAGGGAACATTTCATGTAAAGATGGGCTCAATAAAGGACAGAAATGGTATAGACCTAACAGAAGCAGAAGATATTAAGGAGAGGTGGCAAGAATACATAGAAAAACTGTACAAAAAAGATCTTCACGACCCAGATAGTTATGATGGTGTGATCACTCATCTAGAGTCAGACATCCTGGAATGTGAAGTCAAGTGGGCCTTAGGAAGCATCACTTCAAACAAAGCTAGTGGAGGTGATGGAATTGCAGTTGAGCTATTTCAAATCCTGAAAGATGGTACTGTGAAAGTGCTGCACTCAATATGCCAGCAAATTTGGAAAACTCAGCAGTGGCCACAGGACTGGAAAAGGTCAGTTTTCATTCCAATCCCAAAGAAAAGCAATCCCAAAGAATGCTCAAACTACCGCACAATTGCACTCATCTTACACACTAGCAAAGTAATGCTCAAAATTCTCCAAGCCAGGGTTCAACAGTATGTGAACTGTGAACTTCCAGATGTCAAGCTGGATTTAGAAAAGGCAGAGGAACCAGAGATCAAATTGCCAGCATCTGTTGGATCATAAAAAAAGCAAGAGAGTTCCAGAAAAACATCTATTTCTGCTGTACTGGCCATGTCAAAGCCTTTGACTGTGTGTATCACAACCAACTGTGGAAAATTCTTAAAGAGATGGGAATACCAGACCACCTGACTTGCCTCCTAAGAAATCTGTTTGCAGGTCAAGAAGCAACAGTTTGAACTGTACATGGATCAACAGAGTGGTTCCAAATCAGGAAAGTAATACTTCAAGGCTGTATATTGTTACCATGCTTATTTAATTTATATGCAGAGTACATCATGAGAAATGCTGGACTGGATGAAGCAAAGGCTGTAATCATGATTTCCAGGAAAATATCAATAAACTCAGATATGCAGATGACACCATCCTTATGGCAGAAAGTGAAGAAGAACTAAAGTGCCTCTTGATGAGAGTGAAAGAGGAGAGTGGAAAAAGTTGCCTTAAAACTTATCATTCCGAAAACGAAGATCATGGCATCTGGTCCCATCACTTCATGGCAAACACTGGGGAAACAATGAAAACAATGACAGGCTTTTTTGGGGGGGGCTCAAAAAATCACTGTACATGGTGACTGCACCCATGAAATTAAAAGATGCTTGCTCTTTGGAAGAAAAGTTATGACCAACCTAAACAGCATATTAAAAAGCAGAGACATTACTTTGCCTACAAAGATCCATCTAGTCAAAGCTATGGTTTTTCCAGTAGTCATGTATGCATGTGAGAGTTGGACTATAAAGAAAGCTAAGCCCAAAGAATTGATGCCTTTGAAGTGTGGTTTTGGAAATACTCATAAGAGTCCCTTGGACTGCAAGGAGATCCAACTAGTCCATCCTAAAGAAACTCAGTCCTGAATATTCATTGGAAGGACTGATGTTGAAGCTGAAACGTCAGTACTTTGGCCACCTCTGTGAAGAACTGGCTCATTGGGAAAAAAACCTGATGCTGCAAAAGATTGAAGGTGGGAGGAGTAGGAGATGACAGAGGATGAGATGGTTGGATAACATCACCGACTTGATGGACATGAGTTTGAGTAAGCTCCAGGAGTTGGTGATGGAGAGGGAGGCCTGGCATGCTGCAGTCGATGGGGTAGCAAAGAGTTGAATGTGACTGAGTGATTGAACTGAACTGATAGTAAAACTTCAGTAAAACAGTATCTAATAGCTAATATGGGTAATTAATTCTCTAACAAACCTCTAGTTTTATAAGTGTTATAACATAAATTTGGAAATAAACAATCTCATTTATAGGGACCAGGATTCAGTTCAGTTCAGTTCAGTTGCTCAGTTGTGTCCGAGTCTTTGCGACCCCATGAATCAAGCACGCCAGGCCTCCCTGTCCATCACCAACTCCCGGAGTTCACTCAGATTCACGTCCATCGAGTCCGTGATGCCATCCAGCCATCTCATACTGGGTCATCCCCTTCTCCTCCTGCCCCCAATCTCTCCCAGCATCAGAGTCTTTTCCAATGAGTCAACTCTTCGCATGAGGTGGCCAAAGTACTGGAGCTTCAGCTTTAGCATCATTCCTTCCAAAGAAATCCCAGGGTTGATCTCCTTCAGAATGGACTGATCGGATCTCCTTGCAGTCCAAGGGACCCTCAAGAGTCTTCACCAACACCACAGTTCAAACGTATCATCACCACATAGTTATTTAATAGACAGCATTTTTCTCCCCCTGTTTTGTATCAAAAGAACCCAGAATAAATACGCACTCTTTTTAAATGAAACATGCACAGTCAATAAGAAGGGCCTCATGCTTGAGAAGATTTGCAAGTACAAGAAAACAAAGGGTTCTTATTTTCCCCTTTTGGGAAACAGATCCATTTCATTCCATGAATGTTTCAGTGATACAGAAAGATCAAAAAAAAAAATCTCAGTTGCTTATCTTTGCAAATCCAGTGCCAGACTAACAATGTAGGGCTGGGGGAAGGGAAGAAGGGAAAAGAATGCAATGCTAGTGTCTTTGGTTTGTTTTGGATTTTTAATGTCATTACAGAGAAGAGTCAAGCAATACTAGAGCATAGCTGTGTAATTCTATCTGTGGTTATCAGAACACATATCTGGGTTTTTGTATTACAATTAAGCAAAGATTGGGTTTTTGCCTATTAATGGGCCAGAGGTGGGCATCACAAAGATGCCATTTAATAGGTCAGAAGATACAAACATGCTAAAATGAAAGTCCTTGGAATAAAGGAAGTAATTGTGGATCATTCAGTTCAGTTCACTCACTCAATTATATCCGACTCTTCGCAACCTCATGGACCACAGCACGCCAGGCCTCCTTGTCCATCACCAACTCCCAGAGTTTACTCAAACTCATCTCCATTGAGTCAGTGATGCCATCCAACCATCTCATCCTCTGTCATCCCCTTCTCCTCCTGCCCCCAATCCCTCCCAGCATCAGGGTCTTTTCAGATGAGCTAGCTCTTCCCATCAGGTGGCCAAAGTATTGGAGTCAGCTTCAGTATCAGTCCTTCCAATGAACACCGAGGACTGAGTTCCTTTAGGATGGACCGGTTGGATCTCCTTGCAGCCCAAGGGACTCTCAAGAGTCTTTTCCAACACCACAGTTCAAAAGCATCAGTTCTTCAGTGTTCAGCTTTCTTTATAGTCCAACTCTCACATCCATACATGACTACTGGAAAAACAACAGTCTTGATTTGACAGACCTTTGCTAGCAAAGTACTGTCTCTGCTTTTTAATATGCTGTCTAGGTTGGTCATAAACTTTCCTTCCAAGCAGTAAGCATCTTTTAATTCCATGGCTGCAATCACCATCCACAGTGATTTTGGAAGCCAAAAATAAATAAATAAATAAATAAAGTCAGCCACTGTTTCCCCATCTATTTGCCATGAAGTAATGGGAATGGATGCCATGATCTTAGTTTTCTGAATGCTGAGCTTTAAGCCAACTTTTTCAGTCTCCTCTTTCACTTGTATCAAGAGGCTTTTTAGTTCTTCATTGCTTTTTGCCATAAGGGTGGTGTCATCTGCATATATGAGGTTATTGATATTTCTCCTGGAAATCTTGATTTCAGCTTGTGCTTCATCCAGTCCAGCATTTCTAATGAGGTACTCTGCATATAAGTTAAATAAGCAGGGTGACTAGATACAGCCTTGATGTACTCCTTTTCCTATTTGGAATCAATCTGTTGTTCCATGCCCAATTCTAACTGTTGCTTCCTGACCTGCATACCGATTTCTCAAGAAGCAGGTCAGGTGGTCTAGTCAGAATTTTTTGCAGTTTTTTGTGATCCACGCAGTCAAAGGCTTTGGTGTAGTCAATAAAGCAAAAATAGATGTTTTTTTGGAACTCTTGCTTTTTTGATGAACCAGTGGATATTGGTGATTTGATCTCTGGTTCCTCTGTCTTTTCTAAAACCAGCTTGAACATCTGAAAGTTCACAGTTCACGTTATTGCTGAAGCCTGGCTTGAAGAATTTTGAGCATTACTTTACTGGCATGTGAGGTTGATTGATTTTGTATCCAGGATTCCAAATGGCCTTTTGGATCCATATAATTCATTGCTGCATAAACTACTCATTCCATCTTTTAGCTTTTCTGACCCTTCCCTCATCACTGGCCAGCACATCTAGGAAGTCTGCAAACACTTTTTATCTACATTATTAGAAACAATAAATAATTACATAGTGAAAAAAAGAGTAAATGAATAAATGAGTTTACATATAATTTATATTTGGCATGATAAAGATGCTAACCTGTTCCAATGGCTATCTGACTGGAAAAATCCTCTACTTTCAACATCTCTCTCTGGTGGTATGTCTGTGTCTGGGATTTGTGTTCAGTGCTAATTAAGCGTGATCCCCTTTTAAATGGTAATTTTTCAAAAAGTGATTCTTTCTTGGCTTACAGAACAGCTCACTTAAATCTTCTAAATTGGTATTCTAGGGAAATGGTCTTGACCTCCTTCCCCTTTGGAGACAGACTCATGTTCTATGTTTCTTAAACTAAGGCTATGCTCACACCAGAGTAATTAACTGAATAATTGTCCTAATGGGATTTAACCTTACTCTCAGTCTTAATTGGATGATTGCTCCAGTTTGAATATACTCTAATAAGTTCCCTAAGAAGAACTTAGTCTTTATTTTTTAAAATCAAAGTCTACTGTGCTTTCCCTTCATTTGATTTTCCTCAATAGAGATGTAATCAATGTTAAAAATAAACGCTCAAAACAGAAATATATGTGCTGTAAATAAAAGTTCCAATGATGATACCCTGCAGAAATATTCATCATTAAAAGTTTACAGAGCTTTCCAGAATTGTTTCTCTCTCTCTCACACACATGCAAACACATATTCATACAAACATACATGTATAAAGATATACACATATAAGTAAACATATATAATTACATATGTGTAGTATATTTGTGTGATGCATACACAGGCAGACACACATATCATACATCTCTCCAAGTACCATTGGATTCCATGGGAGATAGGTAATTATTAGTATAAGTGTTTAGTCAAAATCAAGCCCAAAGCCAAATATCACTGTAGAGTAAATTTCTATACTACAAGAAATAAATTTTACTTAAAACAATTATTGTATTACTAATTTTTTAATTATACATATTTAAATGTTTGAAACTATAATGCTAGAACAATAATTTCTCAGCACTGTTCTATCCAAGAATGATTCTGTGGTACCTGTATCTTACATTTATTAATACAAAACAAAATATCAGCTCAGTTTTACCAGATATTAGTACAAGTGAAAGATTTTATTAGAATGTGATTAATTTCATTTTTTCTAATGCCTTTTCTCTTTTCTTAAAACTCTTTATATTATTACTGTTGTTATTAATGATTTGGGGGCCATCTTAAATTG
>SJYQ01000285.1:23397-55629 GCA_006410935.1 Redunca redunca
GAGTATTTTGATGTTTAGATATATATCTCTGTTTACATATTTCATATAAAAATAATGCTGCTTTCTATTTATGATCTAATAGTCACCTTCTATCTTAATACAAAGAATTATCTGTATTGGATATATGATACTTTTTGAAACATCTTCTAATGAACATGTTATGTTGTTTGCAGTGTTTAGTTATTGCAAACCCTGATACCTTAATTGTTCCTTCTAGTGAACACTGCTTTGCCTACCAAACATCCATTCTTCCATCTATCTTCCTAAAGTAATCATAGTTATGTTGAGAAATCCATTTCTCTCTTCTGAGACCCCCTAACTTGGGTAAACACGACTATACTCACGGCCTGAGTGAAATTAACTGGTCTGAAAGTAATCTTGTTCACTTTTCTAGTGATTGGCTGAGGACTGAACCATTTGAGCACACAGAGATGCTAAGAGCAATTTTCTGAGAAAGTTCTTTGATATCCTCTGGGATCTTCCAGAAACCACTTTCTGTCTTTTCCTTTTTCTTCGGATTTTCCTGTCAGTAATATGAGGTTAGGAATTGCTAAAATCTCACAGGGAGTGGGGTCTGAAGACAAGACCCAACTCAAGTTATAGCCACAGGATATAGCAAGGAGGACACCTGTATACCTCAGAATCTCCAGTCATGTGAGCAAGTTCATTTCCTTTCTGTTTAAACCAGCTTGAGTAGGATGTTCTGTTATTAATAGATAAAAACAAAGCCATGCTCTTTGATTAACTATGCGAGGTGTAGGGTCAAGAAAACTTGACTATACAGAATTAGTGTTTTCTTCATTGCTGAATACCTAGCACTTACTAGGCTAGGGTATCTGGTGCATAGTAAAGAAGTATGGGATGCATGAATATATAAATTCATACTCTACTCATGAAAGACTTGAAGCAGAGCCCACAGAAATTTTAAAGTAAACTTTGCATTTCTTTCTTTCAACATTTTAATTCTTAGAGTGGATATAAGGATTGAATATGGGTGTATACTTAATACAAAGGCAAATATTTATTTTGGAAGTTTACACATGACAGTTTTCTTGTTCCTACACAGTACAAATATTTTCTTTAATGAAGAAATACCATGTCAACAAATGTGATGAACTGGTGATAGAAAAGGATGTATACCAACAGAAATGGATCATAATGTAATACATTATGTAAATCCTTGACATTCTGGTCCCATGTACTTTATGTGGCTGTAAAAACTGCCCCACGATATGTAGGAATATATTAGTCTTTAGAATTTAAATCATTCATGTTTGTTTTTAAAAGAAAATATTATCATTTATTAACTTCTCAAAAGAAAAATCAGGGAAGTAATCATAATCATATTGTTGATACGATTGTTATTTCTCCAATTAGTGTCATAAAAATCCCTTGAAATTTAGCTAGCCATCAGTGTGTTCCTTTAGAACTTCACAGTTGAGAGACAAATAAAATTTTTCACAATTATTTTGGCTTTATGAACTCTATTCCCTTACCTATTTCACCGATGCTAGGGAAAGTTTAATTAGATCATTACCTCTGGCTGATAACATGCAAAGCCAATTTTACAGTCATTACCAGTTCTACACCTCACTATTTTTCCATGTATAATCTCTCTGAATGGGGGTTCATCTTACAATTTATGATGAGTGATAATTTAATTGTTAGTGTTTTGACTCATACCACCATAACATAATTTTTAAAGTCCCCCAGTGATTCTGAAGTGCAGACAAGTTAGGTAATTAAAGTTAGAGTCAAAAGTTGAAGTCCTTCCCTACCCAAATTTTAAACATTTGAATTACCGTTAATCCCCAAACTTATCTATCATAAGAAACTAGCCTCAAAGTTAGTGAAAACCTCTTATAATGAAAAGTGTATGCAAATCCATGAAAGATATTTCCATCTGTTATTTGCTAATTTAAAGAAAATTTTATCACACTTTAATTCATTGTGCACACATTAAACATAATCTCTGTCTTGTTGCCTGAAATGATATAGGGGATATACGTTTAAAATTAGCTTTAAAAAACTTACTGAATTGTGGACTATCGTGGAATTTTTTACTTATAATTCTCTCAAATTAAGAAAAAAAAGAAAGATTGAAAACAGTTGCTTCTTTGGTATCTTGTGTTCCCTTCTGGCAGTCATCTTAATTGGCACTTCCAGTCTGAAGGTAGGTTTTGATCTAGTACTGACCTGTTCTATCTGCCTTAGTTCAGCTTTTTTTCTGAGTTTGGAAGGGTGGTTGGTTTTAGCCTATGAGACTTGGGGAGACTTCAAATAATTGGTTGTGTGTTTTCAAGGTTTTGTCTCTGGGTGATAAAATAGGGGGCAGAGACATTTTCTCAGAGTTGGTCTGTCTTAGCAGGAGCCCTAGATAACTGAGAATGACAGCAGCTGGGCTGCTGCTCTAATGGTGTGGATTCAAGCATAGCACTAACAAGATGCACTGGCAATGGGGGGAAATAGTCACAGGAGAACACAGAGATTTACAAATGCTGCTCTGGCTCTGCTCAGATCTTGTCATTTCAGAGCGGAGACCCATAATGCAAACGGGTTCCCAGAAGAGTACACTAAGTTTAGAATGGTTGGGAAACACAGGGTACACTAGGGGTTGGTGATGGTGGCTAAGCGGGCGAGTCTTAGTAATTTCACTGCTCAAGAGATAGAGCTGAGAAATGGAATATTTCCTGCCATATCTGGAAACAAGGATGTCGCAGTCCTTAACCACTGCAGCCCTCCACTGTGAGCCAGTGGACCCTAAGGGAACTCAGGGAGGAGAACAATACCTGCCATCCAGCAGCCATCAGACTACAACCACCTTCTATGGTGAGCCCTGGAAAACACAGAACATTGGCCCCAGATAGCTGAGATGCATATGAAAGGAATGATTCTGAGAGCTCAGACTCTTGCATCTTCTCATACATAGAAAAGCCCTAAATTTCTTAACTTGGGATATTTGAGTGAGTGAAAGCCACTCAGTTGTATCTGACTCTTTGCAACCCCATGGACTATAGAGTCCATGGAATTCTCCAGGCCAGAACACTGGAGTGGGTAGCTGTTTCTTTCTCCAGGGGATCCTCCCAACTCAGGGATCTAATCCAGGTCTCCCACACTGCAGGCAGATTCTTTACCAGCTTTGTTTTTTTTTAATTTACCAAAAACATTCAGACTACCTTCCCTTTATTGCAAAATTTCTGTATAACCTGGTTCCCCCTCTTGCCTCCTCAGAGAAGTTCTCACAGGATTACTTGACATGTTGCCTCCCAGTCTTAAAGTCCTAAAAATTTCTGCTGATTAAAGCATAACTCTCAGCTTTTAGCTTCTAAGTACCCTTTAAGTCGACAGGGCTCAGAAATGAATGACAAGGCACCATCGACACATTAAAATTAAATAAATGTATATATTTTAGACACTGGCAAAATGATTAAACAATTATAGAGTGAAAACAGGAGATACTGTTGCAGTGATGTGACCTCATGAAAGACTTCCCTACGCTACAGGGCTCGTAGCACAGACCACATTTAAGCCTGCAATGCAGTTAATAATTTTAAATTGCAATTTGTGGTTTCTCATTGGTTTTGCCCTTCCCATGTCCTCATCATTTAAATTTAATTATGAAGTATTCCAGAAATGCTCAGGAAAATCATCGGTTGATTTTCTATGTTTAATTTAAAATTCCATACTGTTACTGCTCCCCACTGCATGTAATCACACAGAGTCATTGATGGAATTATCTGCTGACTGACGTAGACTTAGCATTATCTTTTTCTATTTTTCAGGAAATAACTTACTCAGCAACCTGACTCTTTCTTGTCTCTGCAGGAGGTTTAAAAAGAACCTTTTTAAAACCTCATTTTGCAAAATTGAGTTTTAATTTGACCACTGTAGTAGCACTAGTGTGAGACAAAAATATGTGTTTTTCAAAAAAGTTCCTCATTGACATTATTACTCTTTTATATGTAAATGGGGGCTTCCCTGGTGGTTCAGCTAGTCAAGAATCCACCTGCAATGTGGGAGACCTGGGTTTGATCCCTGGGTTGGGAAGATCCCTTGAAGAAGGGGACCGCTACTCACTCCACTGTTCTGGCTGGAGAATTCCATGGACTATATAGTCTATGAAGTCACAAAGAGTCAGACAGGACTGAGCAACTTTCACCATATGTAAATGAATACTTGGGAAAGTGAATGAATGAAGGAATGCATGCTAGCAGTGAGATGTCCTACTGAGGCTTCTCATATGCCTAGAATTTAGATGAAATTTTAAATTTTCATTTAAATCCGCAGTGTGAAGTGAGTCATTTTTATGTTCAATCATCAGTTCTTTTTCCACAATATTAAGCAACTGTAAAATGTGAGAACAGAGTTTACTGTGACATATTTTCCTTACTCCTCCTGAGTGGTAACAAAAAGTAATAAATACTAATGGTGACAACAGTCAAAAGTCTGGTGGCACTTTAGATTTCCACAAGATGCATCCATTTTCTCCCCATTCTTTGATACACACAAAGACCCAAGACATTTTTCTCAGTCTTATGTAAATTGCTCTGCAAACACAGTCTCAAACTGGTTTTATCTACTTGCAAAGAAATCACCACTTTTGAGTCTCCATCTTGTCTTATAAAGCTGGGTCCACCACTGAATCAAACATTAGTAGCTTTTACTAAGTGTTTAACCTGTTTCCCTGGTGGCTCAGACAGTAAAGTGTCTGCCCGCAATGCGGGAGACCCAGCTTCAATTCCTGGGTTGGGAAGATCCCCTGGAGAAGGAGATGCAACCCACTCCAGCACTCTTGCCTGGAAAATCCCATGGGCGGAGGAGCCTGATAGGCTACAGTCCACGGGGTCACAAAAAGTCGGACACGACTGAGCGACTTCACTTTCATTTTAATCTGTTTCAGATTTAGATGATCCAATTTCATTGTCACAGTGACCCTATGAGACACTATCAGTATTTCCCCAACTTACAAGTTAGGAAATTGCAGTTTACAAATACCAAAACCACACAGCTAGCAAAGAGGTCAGAATTGGAACTCAGATGTTTATCTTTTTTTTTTTTCTTTTGACTGGGTCGCCATGTTGCTTGTGGGATCTCAGTTCCCTGACCAGGGATCCAACTTGAGCCTTGGTCATTGAAAGTGAGGAGTCTTAACCACTGGACCGTCAAGGACTTCCCTCAGAGGCTTCATTTTAATCAGCACATTATACTGGCATTGGCAATAGATTAATCAAACTGCTTATGAGCAGTTCTAATATTTTCTCAATTGTCCTTTTCTGAGGTAAGTAGAAATAAATGGAGCTTCCATTGAAATTAGGCATATGAAATATTCATTTGCAATCAGCTATTAGCCATTATGAAATATTATGAATTTCTTATGAAAAGCAGTCTATTTTCTGAAATTGGTTAATATAGAGTTAGTTGGTCAGTCTTGTCCAACTCTTTGTGACCCCATGGACTGTAGCCCGCCAGGCTCCTCTGTCCATGGAATTCTCCAGGCAAGAATACTGGAGTGGGCAGCCATTCCCTTAACTCTTATTCAATTCTGTGTTTTTAGAACCTAGCACAGTGGCTGGCAAGTAGCAGATGCTTCATAACTGTTTTATTGTTCAATTGCTGAATTTGGATTAAGATATTTTGAGCTGGGGCTAGCAATATATTTATTTTTGCAGCCCTTGATTAATTCATAAAATATTTATTGAGAGCTGAACACTGGGTGGTAGTGGATAATGGGTGTTTATATTATTGGGCAGAAAAAAAATCAATCTAATGCATTGAGGAGAAAGAAAATGTCTTATTTTTTGAGATATTTTATAACTGATTGAATATACCTAGTAGAGAGGAATGAAGACATTCCTAACAAGATTTATCCTAAACTGATAACCCAAATTTAACAAACTTCTCAGAGAAGATACCTGATGACTTGTAGTTTGTTACAGTTTTTAGAACATCTGGAGCTAGAAGGGCAAATGCCCCCCTGAGAACCATTTACTTTGAAAGTTTAAAGATCATTGTGAGTTTACAGATAATTAGTGGTTCTTTTACTTGGCCAAACACACTCTCATAGGTTGCATTTAAAGACCCAGTGAATCTCCCACAGCACTAGAAGGGTCACTGGTTTGATAAAATACTCCCTTTGCTATATCGTACTCTATTTAAAGATTTCTGAAAATTATTAAGCTAATAACTTTTAGATACCAGTTGTGATAACCTAATTCTATTTATCTTAAAAAGCAGGTGTTATAGTAAGATGTACATATTTATAAGCTCTATTCTCACCTGTATGAAGCTTTTAAATATATAGCCTCAATTAGTGTCTCATCTGATTGCTTATTTATGATACTCAGTTTTCTAAGAAAATATCGCAAAAACAAGCCATCTCTGGATTCAAACAATGAAATAAAATGTGTAGAGTCAAAGGTGTCACACTTTCAAAGGTTTTTTAAAATATTTTTAACTTCTCATTCTGCCTAAAGTTGAAAGTCATAAATCACTTCTCTTTCTTCTTGAATGTGAGTTGTCTTGGAGAGTTAAGGTTTTATACTTACTTAAATCTAATACCTCAATGCTGCTTGGTGATTCCTGGAACTCTGTGGCTGAGGACTTTTTGTTATCTTCATAGTCAGGTCAGAAGCTCAGTCATGTCTGACTCTTTTAAACCCCATGGACTGCAGCACACCAGGCTTCTGTGTCCATCACCAACTCCCAGAGCTTACTCAAACTCATGTCCATAAACCTGGTGATGCCATCGAACCATCTCATCCTCTATCATTCCCTTCTCCTACCTTCAATCTTTCCCAGCATCAAGGTCTTTTCCAAGGAGTCGGTTCTTTGCATCAGGTGGCCAAAGTACTGGAGTTTCCGCTTCAGCATCAGTCCTTCCGATGAATATTCAGGACTGATTTCCTCTAGGATTGACTGGGGATCTCCTTGCAGTCCAAGGGACTTTCAAGAATCAACTCACCTATAATTTTTACATTTGGAACACAGTGATGTCAGGGATAAAGGAGTCACTGAGCACACAGAGTACCTGAGGGATAAGCTCTGGCCGGAAAGAATTTAAAGAACTAGGTGCACTGTCCCTCTTACTTTCCCAGGCTCTCGTCCTGGGTCTATAGCTCCAGCCCTGATTGGTCTTTCACTTTTACAAGTCAGAAATGTGTCTCTGCCTAATTATGGCGAGAAATTAAAAACAAGTAAACAAACAAAAGAAACAAAAGGGAGATAATTTTAAATAAAGTATTTTTTTAAGTTCACTCTTCCATAAAATGTGAGAATAATCCCAGAGCATTTTCCCTGGTTCTCTTATATGCTTCTGTTGTTTTCTTCTTTTTTTTTCCTTTTTTAATTGAAAGTTGCAAAAGCTTAAAAAATTGCATATTAGGATCAGGCAAAATCCTATATGCATTTTCCATTCAGCAGCTTCACTTCCAGAAGATTAAGGTTCACAAAGGTTTAAAACTTTATCTACCACATGGGCTCTCAATCCTGCATGCACTTTAGAATCACCTGGGTGGTTTAAACAACTCTTGATCCTTGTGCTCCTGCCCCATCCCCACCAGAGATTCTGACTGGTGATAGGTGGGCCCCAGGCATGGTCATCTAGAGGTTCCAGAGTGGGTTCTAATATGCAAGCAAGGTTGAGAAGCTCTCTGTTTATTCTAAATGAGCTATTCTGGTTTTATGGTGATCTGAGTAAAGAGTGGAGATTCAGAGAAATTTGCCTACTAATGTCAGAATTGAGCAGGTATATGAACTCACCCTGCTCATTTTCTTAGAAGTAATTTTGTGGACAGAAAATGTGAGTTGCATCCTGAGTACTCAGGGCATTCACCTGGCTGCCTATCCTTGTTCTCACACCATCAACCACCATGAAACCTCGGCAAGGTTTTTTTCTTGGCAAGCATAACTAGCAGAGCCTCCTCAGAGGGGACTCATCATTTGGAAGGATTTCCATGGTGCCAGATCTCTTTCCAGTACAAAACAGGTTAATAAATTCTTATCCATGTGAACTCATGAGCTGCACGGTTCTTTGAGTATCTTTAATGAATTTACCGCCAACATATGACATATCTATGTCTATTTTACCCCCAAATATTGGGCATTGTTGTGTAGTTGCTACATCATGTCTGACTCGTGACCCCATGGACTGTAGTCCAGCATTCTTCTCTGTCCATGGAATTTTTCAGGCAAGAATACTGGACTGGGTTGCCATTTCCTACTCCAGAGGACCTTCCCAATCCAGGAATCAAATCCACATACCTTGGATCTCCTGCACTGGCAGGTAGATTATTGTTACAATTAACAAACCAATATTAACTCATTATTATTAAAGCCCATACTATAGTCAGATTTTCTAATAATTTTCACCTAATACTGTTTTATGTTCCAGGAGACTATCCAGGATACCATATTACATTTAGTTGCCATGTGTCCTTGGGCTTCTCTTAGCTGTGAGTCAATTTCTCAGACTCCCTTTTTTGATGATCTTAGCAGTTTTGAGGAGTACTGTCAAGTACATTGTAGAAAGTTCCTTAATTGGGATTTGTTGGACTTATTTATGTTTTCTTGGGAGGAAGATTACAGAAGTAAAGTGCCATTTTCATCACATCGTATTAAGAGTATGTACATCAACAGGACTCACCACTGTTGAGGTTAACTTTGGTTATCTGTCTGAAGGGGTGGCTGCCATGTTTCTTCACTGTAAAGTTACTTTATTTTCCCTTTCCCTGTTGTAGGGCTTCCCAGGTGGCTCAGAGGTAAAGAGTCTGCCTGCCAGCAGGGCAGGAGACACAAGAGATATGGGTTCAATCCTTGGATTGGGAAAATCTCCTGGAGTAGGAAACAGCAACCCAGCTCCAGTATCCTTGCCTGAAGAATTCCATTGACAGAGGAGCTTGGTGGGCTGCAGTCCATGGGGTTGCAAAGAGTTTGACATGACTGAGTAACTGAGCATGTATGCACTCTTTGAAGGGAAGTCTCCATGTGCAAACCACACTAACAAGTGAGGAGTTATGCTTCTTGAAGTCAGAATATGTACATAAATTATCTAGAATTATCCTTAGACTTGCCTCTTCTGCCCATAGATATTCAATCTTTATTTTTTTATATCAGCATGAACTCATATATATTTATTTTATAATTTGGCTTATAATTCAACACTGCTTTGTTTTGTTGCTGAAATTGTTCTGTCTTTGGCTACTGGGAGCTCTTTCAGCTGGTTCGTGTCCCTCTGACATCGTCTCATTATATGTTTTTTTTTGTTTAATAATTCCTCATTTTCTGGCCAGAAGATTCTCCAAGGAACATTGATCCCCTTTTTCTTGGAGAACACTATTAGCCACAATCTGCATTCTAAGTATGTTCACTGCTACTGGGATATTTTTACTTCCAGACCCTTTCAACTGACAAGAGTAGTAACTATTTGGGTATATATTAATACATATATATGCATATACTTTTCTATATGTAACATATATATCTTTATTAAGCAGAACCTGAGTTCATATTGATGTTTCCAGCTCTAATTTATTATCACATGAGTCATTCCCTTTATCTGTAATCTCCCCCTCCGTAGTGAGAAAATTGCCTTCCACCCTCTGCCATCTTATATTTAACTGTTCAATAATTAAAAGATGCTTGCTCCTTGGAAGAAAAGTTATGACCAAACTAGACTGCAATATTAAAGAGCAGAGATATCACTTTACCAGCAAAGGTCCATCTAGTCAAAGCTATGATTTTTCCAGTAGTTATGTATGGATGTGAGAGTTGGACTATAAAGAAAGCTGAGTGCTGAAGAATTGATGCTTTTGAACTGTGGTGCTGGAGAAGACTCTTGAGAGTCCCTTGAGCTGCAAGGAGATTCAACCAGTCCATCCTAAAGGAAATCAGTCCTGAATATTCATTGGAAGGACTGATGCTGAAGCTGAAACTCCAATACTTTGGCCACCTGATGCAAAGAACTGACTCATTGGAAAAGATCCTAATGCTGGGAAAGATAGAAGGTGGGAGAAGGGGATGACAGAGGATTAGATGGTTGGATGGCATCACTGACTCAATGGACATGCGTTTAGGTGGACTCCCTGAGTTGGTGATGGACAAGGAGGCCTGGCATGCTGCGTTTTATTGGGTCACAAAGAGTTGGACATGACTAAGTAACTGAACTCAACTGATCTGTAACCTCCCACTCCAGTAGTGAGAAACTTGCCTTTCACTTTCTGCCATCTTATATTTAACTGTTCAATGACATATATAATATACAGAATGGTGTTAGAATGGTGAACCCTTACTCCCCTGGGAAACAACTTATGAAACAGCATTTGCAAATATCTTCTCCATTCAGTAGCTCTCCTCATTTTATTGATGGTTTCTTTTAGTGTGTGAAAATTTTTTAGTTTGATGAAGTCTCATTTACTTATTTTTTTCTTTTGTTTCCCTTGCTTGAGGAGATATATCCAAAAAATTATCACTAAGTCCAGTGTCCAAGAGCATACTGCTTGTGTTTTCTTCTCAAAGTTTATTGGTTCCAGGTCTTACATTTAAGTCTTTTATTTATTTTGTGTTTATTTTTGTGTATGGTGTAGAAAGCTACAGATTTACTTCTAATTTAATTATAATGAGTAAAAATTAGGTTTCCAAAGTACTTTGTTGACTAAAGTTCTTTAAGTATCTAACTTCTTTATGAGAGAATGGAAAGCTCTCAATTGAATAAGTTTTCCTAATGAAATTTATACTTGATATATACTATTGATTTTGCTATATACTGGAAGTTGCATTATGTCCAACCTCCATCCTGAAAAATAAAAATTTTGCTTTTGGAAAAGTTGCCAGCTTTCCATCTCTCATTTTAGCTAAAAAATCTTGATGAAAGTAGATTGACGAAAGTGCTTAATGTAAATAAAATATAGATAAAATGAAGCAAAATTTCCAACATTTGGAGTAAACAAAAAGGACACAGAGAACAAACACAGGCTGAAATATCATACAGAATCAGAATTAAGGCTGATACAAAATATATACCATGACAACTCTTTAGTTGCTAGCAATGGAACCTTTATAAACTGTACACTTTCTTTAATCCAGTACTAAAAGACAAAGGTAATCAGTTACATATTTATTGTAGTGTTCAAGAGAGAGAAGAGTTGGAATCAACTGGAAAAGATATGTGTTGATGATAATAAGATGATAAAGAAACTTCTGCCAAGAATCTGCATAAAGAAAATACTTTCAACCAAAGTAGCTTTTCCACCATAATTCTAGCAGCAAGATTCTAACTTTTAATATAGTCTTCCATGTCCTTATGCCAAAGCGCAATTGGTAAAATCAACTCAGTGTATGTAATACATCATGTGAGAGTCATTGTGTGTGTGTGTTTGGCTAGAGTCTAATGGGGATGTGGTGTGGCAAGTTGGGGCTAATCAAAACAAAGCTGATATCCAGCACCCGCCCTTGTGTGTTTGGCCAGCCTAGTGGTCATAAGTAAGAATCTAGCAGAATGGTTCAGGCTTCCCTGTTGGCTCAAAGGTAAACAATCTGCCTGCCAATGCAGGAAACATGGGTTCAATTCCCGGTCCAGGAAGATCCCCTGGGGAAGGAAATGGCTACTCACTCTAGTACTCTTACCTGGGAAATCCCATGGACAGAGGGGCCTGGTGGGCTACAGTCCCTGGGGTTGCAAAGAGTTGGACACGACTGAGCAACTAAACAGCAGCAGCAGCAGAATGGTTGTATAAAGTAGTACTCAAAAGATTCTCCCCAAACCTAGTTTCTTTCAGCTAAATTTTAGTAGATATTTAGTGGTATTAAGTTCACAATTGTGTTATGTAAAGTTTAAATTCTGATAGCAGAACTTAAATTCCCTTCCATGATATTCTAATATCAAGAATGACTACTTTACATTTTGTGCCCTTGCTGCAAGAATTGTTCAGCCACTGTATTCTCCCTTAATTAGTCTACATTGCAGAATCACATCTCCAGTCGAGTGGGCAATGTATCCTTTCCAAAGCAGCTTTAATTTATATGCTATGTTGAGCAGGGGTTTCTCTGAATGACTAGTTAGGTTGGATTTGTGATATGTGAATTTTCTACAAAGATAATTCATAAAAAAGTGGACCTAATGAGTAGCAAATGAGTTCTTGATTATTTTGACAGACATAGAACTTGGTCAAATATTTCTCACTTTACCACGATATTTTTAATTTATGCAACTTGAGACTTTCATAAGGAAGGCATCTTCTTTATTTGAATGAATCACTTTGTAATTTAATCATTAAGTTGATATTAATACATCACAGAATTTTCTTCATTCCAATAACTAAACTTCTACTTATTTTCTGACAGGTACATAGCATCTAACAGGAGATTAAACTTGTTGACCTCTAAGTTCCCAATTCACACTGAGAAGCTATTATCCTATGATTCTTCTGTTTACTTGTTATACTACTTCCTAATCAGGAAATCATGGTGGATAGATTTATTAATGGCATGGAGACCAAAACCTTTGTCCTGCTCCCCAATTGGCATTGTCTTTCATAAAGAAATCATATGACCAGTTCTTATAACTCTTTTCTCCTGACAGATCACATCTTACCTCTTCCTTCTTTACTTCTTCTTCCTGTCTCCCTCTCCTCCTCCTCCTTTTTCTGATCCTCATTCTCTTCTCCTTCCTATTGATATTCGTGAACACTACCTTGTTGGCCAGTAGTTTACACTCGATGAAGTTCTACAACTTGTCCATTGTCCTTTGTCTCCTGTTCTACAATAAGCCTCAGGGTTCTAAACCCACATTCCTTTTGCTTTAATTCCTTAACTTCATCCTGGCCAAAACGCTGATGACAATTGGAATCCTGACTTCACCTAGGGACAGACAGTTCAATGCCAGGGGGAAAAAAAAAAAAGCAAAAAAAATAAGCCTCATAATGAATAATGCCCCTAAACTGATCAGCTTTAGAACATGACAACAGAAGCCATCAACTTATTTACCCTGTCTTTTGTAAACCCTGAGCCAAGTGTCTTTCCATGACTTGCTGATTGCAACACTAAATGATTTGGGGCTCAAACTCAGGTCAACAGAACCTTAGGAACTGAAGGTCACTTATATGCTTGTTCTCTTTCTATATACACTTTGTGTTGACTCTGCCTCTTTTCATTAATATCAAGGATGTGTAGGCTGTCTGAACATAGAGATTCCTCTAATGCAGTGTCCCCAGCCTCTGAGATCTAATGCCTGATGACCTGCGTTGAAGCTGATGTAATAATAATAAAGTGCACAATAAATGCAATGCATTTGAAACACCATGAAACCTTTTCCCCGACCCCGGTTCGTGGCAAAACTGCTTTTTACTAAACTGGTCTCTGGTGCCAAAGAGGGATTTGAAATGTGTCATTCATGGGATTACTGAAAAAAATCTTTCTTTGCCATTGTCAGTGTTTCAGTTGCTTTCTGCTGATTTTTGTTAAAGTCCTTGATACTTTTCAATCTCTGTAGTCTTTCAGGGACACTCAAACATTTCTTCAAGATCCTTCTAAAAGTCCCAGAAGGTCTCATGCAGTGTCTCAAAAATCTCTCAAGAAGCAGCATGTGTTTTCTTTGCCTGAGGTCAAACTCTCCAGCACTGCAGACTGAGATCAGAGCTATTTCTCTCTGAGCGGCTCAGAATGTCCCAAAGATGGCAACATTTTGATTTTTTGAGGTAAAGAAGAACCTGACATTCTTTATATTCTCTTTATTAAGTTTTGCTTATATGTTGCAAATAGATTTATGATTTTCCAAGTTCTCTCCTTGACTTTAACTACTACACTGCATGCTGTCTAACTTGATAAAGATTACTTACTAACAGAGTCCAACAGCAGATGTAATCTGAGTGTGATTTGAAGAGATCATAGGCAGGTCTCCCTGAACCCGAATTGCTATCACATCCTTTCACTCCATCAAGGCTGTTGTTTTATTGTGATGGTTTGAGAAGCTTTTCAGTCTTTCAGAGGTGTTTTTATGTAACGCAGACACACTCAGAAGGAGTCTTACCTTCTGTTTTCATTATATCATCATCGACTGAAAGTGGTTTCAGAGTAAAATATGAACAATCCAAGTTCTTTTGATTAAAAGGAGACGCATATCAAGAAAAGAAAATGGGTGCTATCACAGCAGGTTTTGGAGAGCCAAGAAATCTTTGCAAGTCCACATTTTTCTGTGAAACAATCTTCCCTTCTATATAATTTTTTTGTTGTCCATGTTTTGCTTTATTAATATTTTGATCTGGGTAAAGCACACATTTCTTGAAGAACTGCCATGATATTCTTAACTTGGTTTGGATAGGAAATAGCAAATTTTACTGTATTTTTTTTCCCTCTGACTTGTAAAAAAAAAAAGAGGTGATGTAAAACAATGTGACCAGCTCCATTTAATCAGGTCAATTTACATATTTACATTCCTAGAATTGTAAAATTTGGTGTATAGAGAAATCACCCTTNGTAAAAGTTGGTGTATAGAGAAATCACCCTTTGCTGATACAGAAATTTCATTTACTAAAGAAAATTTAAAATATTTTTCTTGGATATCTTTTATTGAGGGAGAAAAATAAAAAATTCTAGTTAACTGATATTTTGCTATTTGTGTGTGTGTATATGTGCTTGTATGTGTGTTTCTGGGTGTTTCTCCAGTGTCAGACACACAGGACATATATAACAAGAAACTGACAGAAGACATACTTTGATAAACTTGAAATAGATGGTTACACTTCCACCAGTTGCAGGTAAAATGTAAAACCATACACATACATATATATTTTTTTTTTCCTAAGATGTGTAGATTCTGGTTAATTAAAAAAAGAACACATAAGCACTGTTTTTTAAGTAGTGAAAGCACTGATGTTTATTCTTGATACCCCTTTCCCAAAATGCTGAAAGAAATAACGTATTAAAAAATATTTCCAAAAATTATCTCATATTTCTTTGTAAGAATTTTTCTGTGTATTTGCTACTATTTCAGTGTTTTATATTCTGGACATGATCACTAAACTTAGTCAATCCACTTTGATAAATGGTCATTCACAGAAGTTGCTACTTTCTGTAAATGTTATCATCTGATTCAATTTTGTCACCTTATCCAACTTCTTAAAACTGTTTTATTTCCTGTCAGATCTTTAGTCATCTTGAATCTTGAGTAAAGTAGGATGTCAAAATATCAAATCCTCCTTTCCATCCTTTTTTATTTTTATTCTCTGGCAGCTTCTGGTAAATGAAGGGATTGGTTTTAGATGGGTGAGGTTTGCTTGCTTTGAAAATGAGAATTTTTGTGAAGATAATGTACTTATTTTCATTGAAATAGCAGCAATTGAAACATTGGACAACACATTGGAAGATAAAATGATAGCAGTGTATTGTATGGAAATAAATTCACTTTATTACATGGAAATAAAGTCACTAAAGAAAGCTGAGCATTGAAGAATTGATGCTTTTGAACTGTGGTGTTGGAGAAGACTCCTGAGAGTTCCTTGGACTGCAAGGAGATCCAACCAGTCCATCCTAAAGGAACTCAGTCCTGAATATTCATTGGAAGGACTGATGCTGAAGCTGAAACTCCACCTATGCGAAGAGCCAACTCATTGGAAAAGACCTGATGTTGGGAAAGATTGAGGGCAGGAGGAGAAGAGGACAACAGAGGGTGAGATGGTTGGATGGCATCACTGACTTGATGGACACGAGTTTGAGTAAGCTCCAGGAGTTGGTGATGGTCAGCGAGGCCTGGCATGCTGCAGTCCATGGGGTCGCAAAGAGTCAGACACGACTGAGCAACTGAACTGAACTGAAATTCACTTTGAAAACTAGAACCCATTTGCCCAAGTCATGGCCTCACTAAAGTAATATTTCCAGATGTGCTTAATTACTGGTGTCATGGTTTATACCTCTGAGCTATTTATGCACTGTAGGTATGTAAAAGTAATGTGGGCTAAGAGTCCACTTTAGATAAAGTACAAGAGATGTAACAAATGGGCAAGAGTTGCCTTTGTACAGCTGACCTGTTTTCATTTTTCTAGTTGTATCACATGAGCATAGACTTCAGACCATACCAAACTATTACAATGCAAGTCATACGCATCAAGCACTTAATAGGGTCTGAATAGCACTTGTACATAGTTTAGCTTTGACAAGAATCTCATCTAAATTCTGAGTCTAATCTAATGTGTTATTAATATATTATATATGTTATCTGTATTTACATACATTATATATTTATTATAATAAACTCAATTCAATGTAATTAGGTAGTTACTAACTGTGATATTATAATGTATATGAACTGTAACTTTTGGCCATTCAGATGACTTAAATTATTATCTCATATATATTTGGTCTTCATCCACAGTTTCTAGCTCATAGCTCCCCAAGTTCCTGAATTTTCTGAGTGATAAGAGCAATGGGAGAAATTTTAGCTATAGTATTTGGTCTCTTGATGCTTCAGACCCATGGAGGTAAAACCGGTGTCTTGTTACTCACAGTAAGCCCCTTTCACTGCAACTGGGTTTAAGTTAACATGGTTAGGTGCTTTGAAAAGCACCTAAGGAAGGAGCTAGTTGCCAAAAAATTACTCTCAGATTTCTGGGTAGGGGTGTGGGGAGTAGAGGTTGAATCAATCACCAGTGAACCATGAGTTAACCAAACATCCCTATGTAATGAATGAAGCTCCCATAAAACTCCAAAAAAGCCTCCATAAATAAAGGACAGGTTTGAAGAGTTTTCAGGTTGGGGAACCAAAACCCTTCACATACTATATAATATATAGTGTATATATATATATATATATATATATATATATATAGTCCTGGGCTGCAAACTCTATGAGGACAGAAGCTCATTTTAGCAATCTCACTCTATGTGTCTCTTCATCTGGCTGCTGATTCTTATCCTCTAGTAACCTTTGCAATAAATTGGTAATCTACTGAGCTTCCCTGAGCCCTATAAGCCTCTTTGGAAAATTGAACCCAGGCAGGTGCTAATGAGAACCTCCAATCTGTAGCCTCATGGTCAGAATCATGACTGACAACCTGGGCTTCCAACTGATCTCTGAAGTGGAGGGAAGTCTGGTTGGAGAGAGCCCTTCACCTGTGCAATCTGATGCCATCTCATGGTTAACAGTGTCAGAAGTGAGTTGAATTGTATTGACAGCATCAGGGATTCTCTGGTGGCTCAGATGGTAAAGAATCTGCCTTCAATGCAGGAGACCCAGGTTTGATCCCTGGGTTGGGAAGATCCCCTGGAGAAGGGAATGGAAACCCATTCCAGTACTTTTGACTGGAGAATTCCAGGGTGAGTGGAGTCTGGTGAGCTACAGTCCATGGGGTCAAGAAAGATCACAGAGGGGACAGAAATAACAAAATGGACTGTCAGATGTATTGGAGAATTGCAGGGAAAGTAGAGCCTGGTGGACTATAGTCCATGGGGTCAAGAAAGAACACGGAGAGGACAGAAGTAACAAAATGTACTGTCAGATGCATTGTTTAAAGTATATTTTATGATCAGAAAAATACTCCTTGCCAGTAAAGGACATGCCTTCTGAAATTTAAGATTCAATTTACATTACAAGATGAAAAATTAGTTACATTTTATTTTATTGGACATTCATACATACTCATTTCCCATTAAGTGACTATTTGGTGAATTTGAATAAAGCAAATAGATTGCACTGAGTTTTAACCAATGAGGGGGACTTAAAGGTTTCAGCTACTTTTCTCATCTTTCTACTTGTTAAATTCTAAAACACTTTCTATTGGTTATAAACTATACCATAGTGTATAATAATTTTTCATTATAATCATTGGATTTCCATATTTATACTCTCCTTTCTTCATATATTTTCTACATATAAATGTCTCAGGGTCTATCTCTTAATATTAACATTCAATATCAATTGATTGAAAATTTGATTCAATTTTAACATTTAACTTATATCAATGCCTTTTAACTCTCTCTCATTAAGGCTAGTCTTTATTTAATTCCTTCTACTTGTATCTCTCCTTTTAAGTCTCTGCTAGATGCCAAATACATCTTCCTCCAACTCACCTATGACATACTCAGTACCTCAAATTAATACTTTTCTGTTTATTTCTTCAGTGATTTTTGCAATATGGCCTCAATTTACTATCTGCAATTAGAGTCCAATCATCTGTAATCCTATGCTCTAGTCCAGATGGAATTCACTGAACTATCAGATGTATAAAATTCACCTTAGGCAGGATAAAGACGCATTATAGGATGAGCAGAGGGAGGAAGGGAATGGAGTACCATGGGGTGAGTCAGTTTTGAGCAATGCAAGGACAAAAACTATTCCAGAAAAATTCAGTATATAAAAAGTTACTCTGAATCGACAGCTTTCTTACCCTAATCTTGTCTGCAAAATTATCTGTCCCTTGAAAACCGACTCATGGTTTGACGTCTTTAACAATGCTACCCAGATCAGAGCTTTTTTTTTTTTTTTTTTTTTTTACTTAAGAAACTTATATTGGTATTTGATGCTAGTCCCATCGTCACTTGACCCTATATTCTAGCTCCCTGTAATATTAAGATGATAGTCTTTGCTGTCTTCTTCTTCCAGGTTTATCTGTGCTGAGAGTCTGTTCTAATTTTGCCCTCCAACACAGCCAAAGTTGAGCTCTGCCTCATCCAACTGCAAGTACTGTCACTAAGTTGATATAAACTGATAATCAGTTCCACTGATTATCTAATTGTGATTCACTTACAACACTTTCATTTATTCTCTTTCTCCTGAAACTTTCTACTCTTTTGGTTTCTGATAGTATACTATTTAAAAGTTCTTAATTCTGTTGTCTCCCTATCTTCCTCTTCCTTCCTCTTAAATATTATCCTCTTTCTTTCTGGGGCTTCCCTAGTAGCTCAGCCTGCAATGCAGAAGACCCCAATTTAATTTCTGGGTCAGGAGGATCTGCTGGAGAAAGGATCGGCTACCCACTCCAGTATTCTGGCCTGGAGAATTCCATGGACTGTATAGTCCATGGGGTTGCAAAGAGTCGGACATGACTGAGCAACTTTCACTCATTTCATTTAGCTTTCTAAACTCTGCTCCATTTGCCTTCACTCTCTAAATATTTTTTATGGATGAGTTAATCCAATCTCAAGGATGTAAATATCACCGTTAGGTTTGTTTATGTCTTCTAATGTCTTGTGTATCCACATTATCTAGATCAAACTCTTCCCTCCAAACCACTGAAAATGCTTTTGTCACGGTTGCCAACACCTTCTGTGTTGCTAAACGCAGCAGTTTATTTTCTGTTCTCATCTTTCTGGGTCTTACAGTAGCATTTTCACTCATTGGGCTTATCCTTTCTTTTGAAACACTGTTCTCTGGTTTTCTTTTGGTTTTCATCCTTTTAAGCTGATAGCTACCATTCAATTTTCTTTTCTAGTTGCTCTCCCGGTGCTCTGTAAATTGGGCATGCTTCAGGCATTTTTTTCCTGAATCCTCTTTCCTTGTCTATATGAACTGTCCTTTTACTGATCTCATTCTATCTCATGGCCTTAAATATCATAGTCTAAGATATTCTGAAGTAAGATATTAAATGTGGAGCCAGAGAAGAGATCAGAACTGAAGAAATAAATAGACAGATAGATAGAAAATGATCTTTTAGTTATCTTTCAGACATGATGGAATCTAACCCATATTTCCTTCATTCTCTAATCTTGGCTTTTCACCACCACAGTTAATGGACCTATTATTATCTTCACAGATATTCAAGCCAAAAGATTCATTCTTGGCTCAGCTCTTTCCTTCTACTCTCGTGTTCATCATCAGGTCCTCTCAGCTCAACTTCCAAATATATATCTTGAATATTTTCATGTATTTCTGTCACATGGTCTTTACCTTCAGTGAAGCCACCACCATCTCTTGTTTGGTTCAGGAGACAACACTGTTTTTCATCAATATCCATTTCTCTAACCTGGGCGAGAATTATACAACCTGGCCCCATTGAAGGCAGGTTTCGTCATCATATGGTTGTTTGAGCAAATGAAATGTGAGCAGAGGTGAGACTTGCCACTCTCTAGTATAAGTTCTAAGAGACAATGATGCTTTACCCTGTCTTTTTCCTTTTTGAATCAGTCACTGACATTGTATCAGATAATGTATACTTCATCAGCCTGGACCCCAGCCCAAGGATGAGGTCTTCATACACAGAAAGCTTCGTACACTACAACCCAGAATAGAAATGCTGTGTGAGTGAAAAATAAACCTTTGTTGCCATGAGTCATAGATACATTGGCGGTGTTTGTTATCACAGGATTGGCTGTACTGTCCTAACCAGTATAGCCTACTAGACCTAACCAGTATAGCTGACTAATGGCAATATGCCTTCAACTGAAATTCTTCTTCACCAGTCAGACCCCTTACTACAGTTAGTGTCATCTTTCGAATTAACACTAAACCTTAACCCTTTCTTCCCCACTGTCTTTTCATATCCCCTAGAATAGTATCAAAAGTCCTTGTCAAGGCCTCCATGGTCCTAAAGAGCCTGGACCCTGCCTATCTCTCAGATTTCCTTTCATACCTCTCTAGGTTTATTCTCCAGGAGCTATGCTGGTCTTCATTTTTTTCCCTGGATATCTTAAAAGGTATTAATTAATGGGGAATTAATGACGGTTCTGTTCTCAGTCTTCTCTTTGTTCTTCACATAGCTTGTCAATTTCTCATTTTTCAGGGATTACTTATCTCCCTAATGTCAGTTCTCCCATTTCAGTAACCATCTCATCTATTGCAGTATCCCTTTGGCCTTCTCTTTCCATCACATAGCAGTTCAGATTTTCTGTGGGATTCTGAAGGTAACATGAAATATAGATGACAAAATAGCAATTTGCACAGTCCCTTACATTTTTCTCTATTAAGTTCCTAGGGGCTGTGGATCATGACTTTTCATCTCTGTATCTCTAATACCCAGGACAGTACAATAGACCACATAGAGTAGGTGATAAATGATTTGTTGAAGTGAGTTAAATATTTCTATACTTCCTGCCACCTTAAACTATTTCTGAATAGATTAAGGATAAAAACAGATAAGACTGATAAGTGAAGCTCCACAACAATTTTTGTCCTTGTGTAAATAAATGCCATAAACACAATTGTCTTCACTCCTCTCCAAACATGCCAAGTGTCCTGTAATTACTGCCCAATTCATATCATAATAATTCAAGTGCTGGGTTTATGCAACCTGATCAATAGTGCAGTTTTCTAAAATAGGAAAGAATTTTTTTCATTTTTCGTATTGTTTCTACATTTTATTTTTGCCAAAGTAGTATATGCAGGTGAAAAGATATTTATAAAAACACAGAAAAACTTATAATTTAAAGCACCACAAGTTCATTTCATTTCTTCCCATTCTCCGGTCTATTCCCAGATTAAAACTTTTAAAAATTACTTCTACCTTTATTTCACTTGCTGAGTACATTCATAATTAATGTGGAAGAAGTTTGAGGTACTAAATAATCATCTTTCATACAGGAAGTGGGATCAGTGCAGTATAAAAATAAATTGTTATAAATGTATTACTTATACTGAACTTTTCAGTAGCTCAGTTTATAAATATTCTGAGAGGAAAGCAATGTAATGAATAAAAAAGTCATACAAAATAATAGAAAAAGATAAACACAATGAAATACTATCATTCCAATGCTGAAGGCTGAGATAAGAACAACTTTGGAAATGAAAAACAAATTTTAATAATCGGGATGTTCAAAAGAGATGTAATTCACTTCTCTACACAAATGTTTTAAAGAAGCTTCTTTCTTTCTGTCTGGGAGCCTTTAACTTTACATATATTATCTCATCTAATATATGCAAAGAAATTGGTATGAATGTATCAAATGATGAGGTGCACAATTATGCAAATAAAAAAACAAATTCAGAATCATTCAGTGACTAAGGAAACTCAGGACATCGTAAAAACTCAGTGTTATGACTCTGGGTCTAACATTCTTCCATTAGTATTCTCAGAGCTCTGGGATATTAAAATTGGAATGCATATTATCACCTTTTAAAACTTTTATCATTTTACTGGTTAATCTAGTAATCGGAACTTTGGTTGNAACTTTGGTTGGCATTAAAATATGACTTAATTTGTCCTACTGGAAAAACTGCAATTTTACTCATTCGTTTTCTCTTTACTGATATGACTTATACAGGCATTTTCTCAATCTCAATCAACTTCCAATTTAAAAAAGGAAAAAGAATCAGAAAACCAATTCTGTATTATATAGATTACATACTGATATCCAAGGGATTGTGAAAGAGAAGAAATGTGAATGCGGAGACTCTTCTTTTAATTAGACAATTCAAACCTACTGTGTCCATAACTCAACCTGAATATGTTCGTTTGTTCTCCTAGTATGTAGACTTCATAGCTAAATAAATTTTTCTGTCTTAGTTTAGATATTATTTCAAACCTTGGTCTTTATGCAGTTCTAGAACATCAATGTAAGTAGGAAAGAACAAAGAAGAGTTTAAAAATCTTACAAATTTGGTCATGGAAAAAATTAGTGGATGAAACTTTCTACACTATTTCACTTATCAAAGACTGAAGGTTACTGTCAAACTCTGTACCTATATCTACATAAATATACCATTTCTTTTAATACAAGAAACTGGTATTCTAAATTGAGCTCTCTCCTAGTTATTTTTTATAAAACCATGCATCAGATATGATAATGAGAATATACAAAAATTTTCTTTACTTAAAATCAAATGATAGCCACAGTAAATTTGCACAATCCTGTTAAACTTTCAAATAAATTTAGTAGTTTACAGATTTTCAATTATGTTTACTACAATCAAGAGCTTTGAGAAATACAAAACACATTGCTATATACCCTTGCTGGGTCCCCTACAACAGAAAAATCTCCTTTCTTTCTTCTCATATCTATACTTAAAATTTACTTTGACTCCTTCATACTATGAAGTACTTGCTGGTTAGTCCAGAACCCATCACACTCTCTGTTCAGACATTTGCACTCAGTAGTTTTTTATATTCTCACCTGTGAAATATTTTGTGTAGCTATGTGAGTGATGAAAGTCACTTAGTCATGTCTTACTATTTGTGACTCCATGGCCACATTCCTCTGTCCATGGAATTCTCCAGGCAAGAATACTGAAATGGGTTGCCATTCCCTTCTCCAAGGAATCTTCCTGAGCCAGAGATTGAATGCAGGTCTCCTGCATTGCAGGCAGACTCTTTACCATCAGAGCCACCAGGGAAGCTTATAGGATGTTTCATAAATTCATCATATTAAACTCTGATCTCCTAATTGAAACACAAATGTCTTGAGACCACTATTTTGTAATCTGTCAGAACCCATCAAAATCCTTCTCAAAGAAGTGATAAGTGATTAATTTGTTTCAAAAGAGCTAGAATACTTTAATGATAACTCCCTATATCACAAAATAAGGTTTTCTCCATGTAATTTGTTTCATTAAAAAAAGATGGCAAATTTGAAATCAAATTCTTGTTTCAAATACCATTTATAAAAAGGCCAGATACAACTTTCTTTTCAAAAATGCTTGAGAATTTTCAAAAATGCTTGAGAAATTATTTTATCTTTATGCAACTATTTTTAAATCATCTTTCCTTTTACATGGTGACAATTTTCCCTAACAATCTACCTTTTTATATAAAAAAGTGCAATTTTAAAGCATTTTGATGCTGACCTCCTCAACACCTGTCTTCAAAACTACTTATTATCTATGCTACTTCCCTATCGCCATAACAACTTTTTCCTTTTCCAGGACCCTACTCACTTTCAAAAGTAATTAACTGACATCATGTCTTTTACATAAACAATGTAATAATATAAACCTTACAATCAGTGACCAGTACATAGTAAAAACTAATAAATGATTTAAAATATCATTTAGTTCTACCCATAACCTGACTGCTTAATTTCTTTCCAAAACAATAAACCTTAGAATACTCTCCAGGGTGATCAATTATTTCTTCTTGAAAAAAAGTTAGAATAAGTAAAAAAAAAACTAAATAATAATTAATAATACCTAGTTTTTTGTTTATAATTCCTCACCCCTAGCATATTTAACCTAAATTATGATTTTAAAGAAATAATTATTCTTTCATTTGAGAATGTAAGAAACAAAGAGATATATTTTAAAAACACTATATGTCACTCTTGCAATCAAATATAATTCTCTTTATGTGCATTCAGTATAAAACACATCTCCATTTTATCTTAGTGAATTCACTAAGTGGATGAGAGCCATTGTTTAAATACTATTAAGAACATTAATGCTGTATTAAACAGTTGTGCATTTATTTTGTCCTTTAAAATGAAAGATCAATTAACTGAAGCAGTAATATCATATTCTAAACTGTGTTCCAACTGAGAAATGCTGAAATAATTCATTTCTATCGAGTATTGTGTTCATCCTTCTTGAATTGTCAAGTAGATATGATGAGCTATATATCAAAGATACACCAACATGCTCTTTTTGACAGGTATTTGAAAAGATTTCCTTCTTTAGGAAAATAATAAAGATATCTTATACCTAGAGCTTGATTTTCTACAATTCCTCCTTTTATTAGCAATGTCTAAAGAGACAATTTATAAAACAGTCTCTTTTGACTGACAACATTATTCATTGTGAGGCTGAGGTGACAACCAGGTAAGCATGCCAATGAGTTCTTAGGTAACAGGGCAGTTTAGAGTCCTCCTTTAATATGACAGATTCTATGTTCACCGGTAAGAAATAAAATTCTGAAAAACACAGCACTCAGAGATACCTTTGCTTAGCTCTAATTGACCACATTGCTGCTTTAGTTGTGAATGTGGCTGGGGTTCCTGAGGTTGTTTAGCTTTATCTTATTTATAATAAAATAAATTTATTTATATATAATAAATAAATGTATTTATAAATTCATCAGTGATATTGATTGGGGAAAAAAAGCACTTCTCAAGGAATCAGAAAAAGTAAATTCAGTACCCAGTTGGCAACATCTGGCCTGAGTCCTCTGTGTACTTCTTTTAAAAGAATTTGGACTTTAATTTCCAGTGAGAATGTAGGAAAATGCAAAAAGCAAACATTTTTAGTTACACAATAACAGCAGCAGAAAACCCAGAAAAACAAAAATCATACTTTTATATTGGGATAGCAGAGAACATCTTGCCCCATCCTTCCAAGGGTGCCTATCAAACTGATGACTTGTTTGCTAAAACTCTGAGTGCTCAGTGACAAACTGCAATGATTTAGCAGTCCTATTAAGAGGTTAGAGAATTCTATTGTGTGTTTGCTCAGTCGCTAAGTCACGTCTGACTCTGCGACCCCATGGCATATAGCCTGCCCGATGCCTCTGAACATACTATTCCCCAGGCCAAAATACTGGAGTGGGTTGCCATTTTCTTCTTCAGGGGATCTTCCTGACCCAGGGATAGAACCCACATCTCCTGCACTGCAGGCCGATTCTTTATCATTGAGCCACCCGGGAAGCCCAGTGAATTCTATTAGTAACCTGTTTTATGGCTTGATAACCCACAATATGTTTATAAATTTTACCATATTGTAAAACACACACACACACACGTGTGTGTGTGTGTGTGTGTTTATATTTCTTTTTTCCCTCAGAGCGAAGGATACAGGGCAGCCCACTGACCAAAATTATGAGGAGAGTCACCTGAAGGGAAAGGCAGGATGTGGCCACTTAACCAGGAAGCCATAGCTGCCCACTAATGAGAGAATTCAGTCACAATGGTTAAATAAGGGGAGGCACCTGTGAACTAGTACAAGACAAAGGAAGACCTAGAAGCCAAAGAGGCAGCAGAATTTGGAAATCCTCCCAGGCTTTCCTGTTACAGACTCAACCACAGTTACAGTCTCAAAAGCCAATGTGGTGAGAGAGATGACTTTTTATCAGAAAACATGCAAGCCAGCAGACACTGGAGTAACTGTTAAAAGGGCTTAGGGGAACTAAAATTCAGCCAATGCAGAATTCTTTACCCAGTAAAACTATGATTTCAAAAAGAAGCTGAAGGAATTTTCTAAATGAAATAAAAAGTGAGATATTTCCCAGTAGACTCTTTAAAGGAAGTTTTTAAAGGAAGTTTTTCTCCCTTTGCCAAAAGACATATTATGTTACTATACATAAACTAGAATCTACACACACACATAGATGAAAAAAATTAGATAAATAAAAGTAAATGGTATTATTGCAGTTCAGTTCAGTCGATTAGTGGTGCCTGACTCTTTGCAACCCCATGGACTGTAGCATGCCAGGCTTCCCTGTCCATCACCAAATACCGGAGCTTACTCAAACTCATGTCCATCAAGTCAGTGATGCCATCCTACCGTCTCATCCTCTGTCATCCCCTTCTCCTCCCACCTTCAATCTTTCCCAGCATCAGGGTCTTTTCAAATGAATATGTTCTTGACACCAGGTGGCCAAAGTATTGGAGTTTCAGCTTCAGCATCAGTCCTTCCAATGAATATTTAGGACTTATTTCCTTTAGAGTTGACAGGTTTTATCTCCTTGCAGTCAAATGGACTCTCAAGAGTCTTCTCCAACACCACAGTTAAAAAGCATCAGTTCTTCGGTATTCAGCTTTCTTTATAGTCCAACTCTCACATCCATATATCACTACTGGAAAAACCATAGCCTTGACTAGATGGCCCTTTGCTGGCAAAGTAATGTCTCTGCTTTTTAATATGCTGTCTAGGTTGGTCATAGCGTTTCTTCTAAGGAGCAAGCATCNAAAAACCATAGCCTTGACTAGATGGCCCTTTGCTGGCAAAGTAATGTCTCTGCTTTTTAATATGCCGTCTAGGTTGGTCATAGCGTTTCTTCTAAGGAGCAAGCATCTTTTAATTACTTGGCTGCAGTCAACATCTGCAGCGATTTTGGAGCTCCCCAAAAAAAATCTCTCACTGTTTCCATTGTTTCCCCATCTATTTGCCATGAAGCAATGGGACTGGATGCCATGATCTTAGTTTTCTGAATATTAAGTTTTAAACCAATTTTTTCACTCCCCTCTTTCACTTTCATGAAGAGGTTCTTTGGTTATTCTTTCCTTTCTGCCATAAGGGTGGTGTCATCTGCATATCTGAGGTTATTGATATTTCTCCCAGCAATCTTGATTCCAGCTTGTGCTTCATCCAGCCCAGCATTTTGTATGATTTGCTCTGCATATAAGTTAAATAAGCAGGGTGACAATATACAGCCTTGACGTATTTCTTTCCTGATTTGGAACCAGTCTGTTGTTCTATGTCCAGTTCTAACTGTTGCTTCTTGACCTGGATACAGATTTCTCAGGATACAGGTCAGATGGTCTGGTATTCTAATTTCTTTAAGAATTTTCCAGTCTGTTTTGATCCACACAGTCAAACGCTTTGGCATAGTCAATAAAGGAGAAGTAGACATTTTTCTGGAAGTCTCTTGCTTTTGTGATGAGTCAGTGGGTGTTGGAAATCTGATTTCTGGTTCCTCTGCCTTTTCTAAAACCAGCTTGAACATCTGGAAGTTCATGGTTCACATACTGTTGAAGCCTGGCTTGGAGAATTTTGAGCATTACTTTGCTAGCGTGTGAGATAAGTGCAATTGTGCAGTAGTTTGAACATTCTTTGGCATTGCCTATCTTTGGGATTGGAATGGGAACTGACCTTTTGCAGTCCTGTGGCCACTGCTGAGTTTTCCAAATTTGCTGGCATATTGAGTGCAGCACTTTCACAGCATCATCTTTTAGGATTTGAAATAGCTCAACTGGAATTCCATCACCTCCACTAGCTTTGTTCATAGTGATGCTTCCTAAGGCCCACTTGACTTCACATTCCAGGATGTCTGACTATAGGTGGGTGATCTCACCATCGTGATTATCTGGGTCATGAAGATCTTTTTTGTATAGTGCTTTCATATATTCTTGCCACCTTTTCTTAACATTTTCTGCTTCTGTTAGGTCCATACCCTTTCTGTCCTTTATTGTGTCCAATCTTTGCATGAAATATTCCCTTGTTATCTCTGTTTTTCTTGAGATCTCTAGTCTTTCCCATTCTATTGTTCTCTTCCATTTCTTTGCATTGATCACTGAGGAAGGTTTTCCTATCCCTGCTTGACATTCTCTGGAACTCTGCATTCAGGTGGATATGTCTTTCCTTTCCTCCTTCGCCTTGCATGTCTTCTCTCAGCTATTTGTAAGGCCTCCTCAGACGACTGTTTTGCCTTTTGCATTTCTTTTTACTGGGGGTGGTTTTGATCATTGCCTCCTGTACAATGTCATGAACCTCCTTCCATAGATTTTCAGGCACTCTGTCTATCATTATAATCCCTTGAATCGATTTGTCACTTCCATTGTATAATCATCAGGGATTTGATTTAGGTCATACCTGAATGATCTAGTGGTTTCCCTACTTTCTTCAATTTAAGGTATTATTTATTTGATCTAAAAAACCTATCAAAACAAAACAGCAGTTTGTTATGTGTTATAGCATGGAAAAATAAAATGTATAGCAACAATAGCATAAAAGACAGGAGGAAGGAATTGAAAATGTAGTGAGAAGCTCACACTACCTGTGAATCTACATAGTAGTATTTGATGGTATACTTTGATTAGTTACAGATGTCTATCAATAACCCTAGCATATATATTAATTAAAAAAAAAATCTGGCAGTAATGAATAGAAGATAAAATAGAAGAGAAAGTGTGATCATAATAGTAAATTAACTTCAGAGAAGTTAGAAAGGATAATAGAAAAAAAAAAAACAAATGGAACATATAGAAAGTAGCTAGAAAAATGCTAAATTTTTAATTGAATTGCTCCAACAATAACTTTAAATATAAAGGCTCTGTGTAGCAATTAAACAGCAGAAATTGGAGGACTGTACAAAAATAAAGATCCTACTATACACCACCTACAAAAGCACATTAAATTTAGACATAGATCATGGATGCTGGTAAACTTTTAGCCAGATGATCCAGGTAAAACAGGATTAGACAAAAATGTCTAACAGCAGTATTGAAAAAAGATATCATCACACTACACAGACATGAAAAAGAAAGTAAGAGAATACTACAGAAAGGATTGTCATAAAGTTTGACAGAAAGGACCAATCCCTTGAGAAAACTACCAAAACCTACTCAGGCAGAAATAAACCTGGATAACCTTATACCTATCACAAAAATTAAATTCATAATTTAAAACTGTCTGATAATTAAAGTGCTAGCATATTTTAGCAGGACAATTAAAAAATATTTAAAGAAATAGTACGATCTCTTTCAGAAAACGAGAGGGAATATTTTTTTAAAAATTTATGAAGATCATTAAANTTTTTAAAAATTATGAAGATCATTAAAACTAGACTAAAACTTTATAAGAAAAGAAAATTGTAGACCAATATCCTTCATGAATATGGGTGTGCATGTGTGCATGCTCAGTTTTGTCTGATTCTTTGTGACCCCACGGACTGTAGCCCTTCAAGCTAGGCTTCTCTGACCATTGAATTTTCCAGGACAGAAAATCATGAACAGTATAATACTGAATTCAATCCTATTATAGTTTTACATTCATAAGGTTGCCCAAGTAGTTTTAAATGGAGATCTGGGTAGTCCACTATCTCTTCAGCCTCTCATTTATCAGTAGCCTTTTGGATTACTACTAACGATGATCAATTTGCTCTATGAGGGGCCAGCCACCTAAGAATAAATATTTCCATGGTTTTATATATGGGATAGAGCACCTCACTTTTTATTCCACTCCTATCTCAATTAATCACTACTAGAACCAAGTAATGTTTTCTTTTACATTCATTAAATAATTTCTTCTTTGCATTGACTACACTTAAAAACACCACTAAAGCTGTCATTTTATGAAAGAATGCCATGTTGAAAACTCAGTGTAAAAAAAAAAAGAAAACTCAGTTCAGTTCAGTCACTCAGTCGTGTTCAACTCTTTGTGACCCCATGGACTGCAGCATGCCAGGCTTTCCTATCCATCACCAACTCTCGGAACCTACTCAAACTCACGTCCATCACATTGGCAATGCCATCCAACCATCTCATCCTCTGTCATCTCCTTCTCCTCCCACCTTCAATCTTTCCCAGCATCAGGGTCTTTTCAAATGAGTCAGCTCTTCACATCAGGTGGCCAAAGTATTGGAGTTTCAGATTCAACATCAGTCCTTCCAGTGAACACTCAGGACTGATTTCCTTTACGATGGACTGGTTGGATCTCCTTGCAGTCCAAGGGACTCTCAAGAGTCTTCTCCAACACCACAGTTCAAAAGCATCGTTCTTTGGTGCTCAGCTTTCTTTATATTCCAACTCTCACATCCATACATGACTATTGGAAAAAAACATAGCTTGACTAGATGGACTTTTGTCGGCAATGTCTCTGTTTTTTAATACACTGTCTAGGTTGGTCATAACCTTCCTTCCAAGGAGCAAGCATCTTTGAATTTAATTTATTAATTTATTTAATTTAATTTTAATGTCTAAAACTAGCCTTATAATATACAAATACAGTCTTTTTTGGGGAAAAAAGAAGGGTAATTTTTTTGTCAAATATATTTGGAAAACACAAAATGAGAGTTTCTAATGTGTCCTTCTGAATGTTTCAAAGATTTATGTTACACACAGCCTTCACAACATTGTCTGACACATGAACCATAGGAATCTATACACTAAATTTTGTTGGTAACTGGAAGAAACCCAACTCAATATAGATTAAAGAGGTAAGGATTTATTAAGTCATTTAGCCAGGAACTTTTGGGACCTTTCAAGTACTAATATAATAATTGAGGAGTTCAAATGATATCACAAACTCTTCTCTTTTCCATCTTTTTCTCTGTGACAATAACAGCTATTCAGGTGCCATATTTTAAATGGCCAGGTCTGATCCTGTCCCTTTCCTGGTAAGTAAGAGTATCAATGGCAATCAAACCATATTGAGCATGTTATGTATTAGAAAGAAAGATTCTGTTGTCAGATGGAAACAGGAAGGAGTTTCTATGATAAACTCAGAGAAGACTGTATAATTTTTGTGAAAAGATGATACATTTTGAAGGATGAACACTTTTTTCTATTGATGTGCTGTAGAAAAATTTAATTTCATAAAGTATAATTCTTAACAAGTAATTCAGAGTTACCTATTTGAAGTTAGAGCATTACATGTTAATTGTTTCTTTAATAAAACAAACTGACTTCTTTTGCTTTTTCCCTACTGAGTTATGTTGGCAGAGCCTTGAAAGTTGAGCACTGTGATAAATGAGTGACCGTTTATCACCTAAACCATCAGTTACCACTTGTGCAGATCTCAAAGAGAAAACTATTAATTCGGAAAGAAGAGAGCTCTGTTTTACCTATCACTCTGGTCTTTTTGAGAAGCTAAAGAAAAATAATCAAACTTATTTACAAGTCACTTTATTCACATTGGTGAATTGATTATCATTAGAGCCTAATAATAACTGTCCTACTAAGCCTGTCATCTATTCTATTTGATTATTTTAATAAAGTTTATTGAAACATAACTTACATACTTGTGTGTGTGTGTATATATATATATATATACACACACACATATGTATACACACACACACATACTTGTATCACTTCAAGTATTTAGTTTTATGAACTTTGACAAATTTATATACTTGTGCATCTATCAACATCATCAACTACATTGTAAAGAAAAACTACTGGACTTTTAGTTCAAAATGGCAAGTGAGGATACATATTTATTTGGCATCTCCTCAGAATTCCCAAAAGTGACAGTGAAGTTGCTCAGTTGTGTCTGACTCTTTGCGACCCCATGGACAGTAGCCTGCACCAGGCTCCTCCATCCATGGGATTTTCTAGGCAAGAGTACTGGAGTGGGTTGCCATTTCCTTCTCCAGGGAGAATTCCCAAAAGTAAGAGGCAAATCACAGAAAGGAAAAATAACTAGGAGGCATGGCCACACACCAGTGATAGGAGCCTGTTGAGACATAAAGTAATCAGAGAAAGCTCCAATTATGCCATCTAATGGGTTCAGTGGTAGAAGTTTCCCTTAATACACAGGAACTTTCTCTTTTCACTTGTCCAAATTAAAAAATTTTGACTCATGACATATTCTATATTCTGTCCATCTAGATATCCTTGTTAGTTCTACCTTCAAAATATATTAATAATCTAAATCTAAGAGTAAAATGTTCAGTTTCTCATCATTAAGTATGATGTTGGCAATAGGGTTTTTGTAGACTTTTTTTTTTTTTT
>SJYQ01000285.1:56416-68213 GCA_006410935.1 Redunca redunca
TCGTGTCTGACTCTTTGTGATCCCATGGACTGTATAGTCCGTGGAATTCTCCATTCCAGGAGTGGGTAGCCTTTCCCTTCTTCAGGGGATCTTTCCAACTCAGGGATCGAGGTTTCCCACATTGCAGGCAGATTCTTTACCAGCTCAGCCACAAGGGAAGCCCAAGAATACTGGACTGGGTAGCCTAACCCTTCTCCCAGGGATCTTCTTGACCCAGGAGTCCAACCCTGTTCTCCTGTATTGCAGGCTATTGACCAACTGAGCTATCAGGGAAGTTCCCATTCATCTAAAATGTGTCAAGGTTATAGGCTACTTGGCAGAAAACACTTGAATGCTATGGTTCTCTTTTTATAGTTTATGGCTTAAAATCTTTCTATCTTATTTTTTATTTACTTTTTTACTTTAATTTTTAATTGGAAATTAATTGCTTTACAATGTTGTGTTGGTTTCCACCATACAACAGTACAAATAACTATGGGTATATACCCTTAGAAAATCACAATTCAAAAAGACACATGTACTCCAGTGTTCACGCCTCAGTCTTTTTCACATGTAGATAGCTGAGAAATATTTTTGCCAACCAAGTACTTATTAGAAAAATGCAGATTTCTCAGAACAACCTTGTTATTCAATTTGCACTAAACATTTTTTTCCTATGTTGTGAATTGATATGTGTAACTTTAGTATTTCATAAGTTAATTCAAACTATATTTCTGTATTACCTTTAGTATGTTTAATTGCCATCTATTCCATTTATTTTAATTTATAATCTATTATAGATGAGGCCAACCCTCTTAATGCATTTTTATTTTTAATACTCAGAGAGCAATCTTGTAGGTGTTGGAAAAATTCTATTTGATTGAACTTATCCTTTCCAGGTTACCATTATTATTACTATTTTTTGGAGTGTCTAGAATTAATAAACTCATAGACTTTGAAGAAACTCTCTTTTTCATTTGTAGGGCAAAGATTAAGTACATAGATGATTTTCTTGTTCTGATTACCATCACTGTAATGAGACAGTTCATTTGTATCCTAGAATTGATGTATCATATTATCAGTGCTCAATATATTCGGAAGTATACATTCAAAAATCCTTAGAATCTTGAATCCTGGTTGTCTTCATTTTTATTTTTCGCAAAATTGCTGCTGCTATAGAACAGAGAAAATTGAGAACTGACCATGAATCTAATAAGTGAATACTAAAATAAATGGAGTTATAGATATACATATCCTTCTGAAAGCAGATGAAATGTAATCNCTGATACTCAAGCCATTTGACCAATTATTACTAGAATATGTAGGAAGTTAATCTGATTGTGATTTTGTAATCACTATAATATAAAAAAGGAAATAGTACATGTATAAATCATTATGCAGTAATTTAAAAACTAATGGATTTTGTAGGTGAATTTTTATAGGATTTTCTTAAACAATGGGGGAAAAATAGAAAAAAAGTAATGTCAGGAATGTTGATCATATAATGAGAAGTTCATAAGCTATACTTTCAGTTTATGTAAATATTATAGTCCAGCTTTTAATTGATATTAGTAAACTAAACATCTATTTCTGCTGTATTGACTATGCCAAAGCCTTTCACTGTGTGGATAACAATAAATTGTGGAAAATTCTAAAAGAGATGAGAATACCAGACCACCTAATCTGCCTCTTGAGAAACCTGTATGCAGATCAGGAAGCAACAGTTAGAAGTGGACATAGAACGACAGACTGGTTCCAAATAGGAAAAGGAGTACATCAAGGCTGTATATTGTCACCCTGCTTATTTAACTTATATGCAGAGTACATCATGAGAAACACTGGGCTGGATGAAGCATAAGTTGGAATCAAGATTGCTGGGAGAAATATCAATAACCTCAGATATGCAGATGACACCACCCTTATGGCAGAAAGTGAAGAGGAACTAAAGAGCCTCTTGATAAAAGTGAAAGAGGAGAGTGAAGAAGTTGGCTTAAAGCTCAACATTCAGAAAACTAAGATCATGGCATCTGATCCCATTACTTCATGGCAAATAGAGGGGGAAACAGTGGTTGACTTTACTTTTTGGGGCTCCAAAATCACTGCAGATTGTGATTGCAACCACGAAATTAAAAGACAATTACTCCTTGGAAGGAAAGTTATGACCAACCTAGACAGCATATTAAAAAGCAGAAACATTACTTTGTCAACAAAGTTCGTCTAGTCAAGGCTATGGTTTTTCCAGTAGTCATGTATAGATGTGAGAGTTGGACTATAAATAACGCTGAGTGCTGAAGAATTGATGCTTTTGAACTGTGGTGTTGAAGACTCTTGAGAATCCCTTGGACTGCAAGGAGATCCAACCAGTCCATTCTAAAGGAGATCAGTCATGGGTGTTCATTGGAAGGACTGATGTTGAAGCTGAAACTCCAATACTTTGGCCACCTGATGTGAAGAACTGACTCATTTGAAAAGACCTTGATTCTGGGAAAGATTGAGGGCAGGAGGAGAAGGAGATGACAGAGGATGAAATGGTTAGAAGGCATTACTGACTCAATGGATACGAATTTGGGTAAACTCCAGGACTTAATGATGGACAGGGAGGCCTGGCATGCTGTGGTTCATGGGGTCACAAAGAGTTGGACATGACTGAGTGACTGAAGTGAACTGACTGAAACTGCTGTACTTAGCAAGTCCACAATTAGTATTGTCTTAGCAAATATAATTTATTCATTATCATCATTATGTCCAAATTATAGATTTCTGCCTGATTTGCACACTGTATAATCCTTAGACATAAATGGAAATTTATTAGATGGAAGTTCACTATCTATCTGATATTAGAGAATCTCACTAATAGTGAGGTTCTGAATACAAATATTATTCAGTGATAAAATAATTGCAAAAAATTAATTAAAAATTCCCTTTTATAGTCTGACCAGGATGCAAGAGCTGTTGGGGTTTCTTTCTTTCTCTCTCTCTTTTTTTTTTCTTTTTTTGGATTATTTAGCTAGTTAGTGAATGTTCTTATAATTGGACTTTTGAAGCTTAGTAAATAACTGAAACTGTATAGCTAGTCTGAGGTTTGGTTTTGGAGTTTTGTTATTTTTTTCTGTAACAGAAAACTGCTACTTAGAATCAGAGGCTAACAGTGCTTTTCTATACTTTATTTTACCAGTAAAGGGAGATAAATTATGGTTTTCTCTCCATCACTGTGTCAGAAAATCAGATTTTATTTAGAACCAATCATGGTTTGTGTGTTAGTCATTCAGTCATGTATGACTCTTTGAGACTCCGTGGTCTGTAGCCCACCAGGCTCCTCTGTCCATGGAATTTTCCAGGCAAGATTATGGGAATGGGTAGCCATTCCCTTCTCCAAGGGATCTTTCCAACCCAGGGATCAAACCCAAGTCTCCTGAATTGCAGGCAGATTCTTTACTGTCTGAACCACCATGTTTACAATTATTCACACATTTGCTTGATTAATTTCTCTCTGATACTATGCTGCAAGATCTTTGATAAACTCTCTTTTTTGGCTCAGGCTCCTCTTTGATTGCCAAGTGCATAGCACAGGACCTAGCAGGTAAGGGGCACTTAAAAATATTAAAATACTTAATAAGTAATTTAAATTAAATTTAATGCTGGAATAAAGGTAATGATCATAAAAACTTTCAGGTTAGGATAGATAATTGTCACATAATTTAACTCATTTTACCAAATTCATTTATATTGCAGAAAATGTAGAATCACCACAAATTCATTCTAACAGGGTTCAAGTACTTCTTACTAACTTTTACTTTCCCTCAGCCCCAATATGGGTTACAATTTATACCTAAATTAATTTACTTTTTACTTATGGTTTTAAGTGTAACTCCAAATAATTTAATTCTGCAAGACTTAAGATGTCATTAGACTACAGACTGGGGATATTGTTTGTCCCATGCCAACAAGTGTAAAGGGCTTTGGGCAAATGTTTATGTGGATGACTGAGAACATTTTATCTAAACACTGATGCCAATTTAAATCAATGCTAAAGTTTCAGGAGTTGTTTTCCATTTAAAAAAAAAATTTGTTAAGTAGCTAGATAAGCACTAATTTAATACACTCTCATAGCCAAGCTCAGTAAGGTTCACGCATTTAAAATTCAAACACAGACAAATGTGATACTCTATTGTGGGAAAATATATAAGTAATGGGAAAATAAATTAAAAATCAGAGATACTGTTTATCTCTAAGAGGGTTAGTAGTATCCTGGAGTGACTCCTGAAACCTTTAAAATATGAGAGATGTTCTATTTCCCTGTGTGGTAAAATGAGTGTTTGGGTCTTTTTTAGTATTTTTAATTANATAGAGGATGATACTCTTCTGAAGCAAGAGAACATGAAAGATTAATTATGGATGGTTGAAGGAGTAGTCAAAGAAATTCGGTCAAAAATATGTGTATATAACTGAGAAAACTAAAAAGAAGATAGGACAACCTTTCTACTGGTTCTAGAAAATTGTGCAAATTGAAATTCAGTATATTTTTATAATTCTTTTCCATATTTTTAAAATGGTACTTTATATTACAATAATAGAAATACTATAGTGACACTAATATCTTAAATAGTTATATGTGTATTTCTTATGAAGTCACATGGACAATATCATTCAATTAGTTTTTGAAGTGTGCCAGCAATTTCTCTTGTTCTGGTGTGGTGGAGAGAAATGTCACACCAGTACACAGCACTATCATAAAATATCTAAGGACTTCGGTTGTTTTTGGTCCTGCATATTATCCATGATGTATTAATCAATGTTTTAAAATATCTTAAGGTTCAAAATTTCTATAAATTAAGTCACAATCACATATTGTTATGAATATATATATTAATTTATAAGTATAAATATAAATCATTTATGGATGATGCAGGTACTTCATATAAATAATAAAAAGAAGTTCTCACATAGATACATGGAGACAAGCATACAATTCATTAGGGTTTCTGTTTTGTTTTCTTTGGTGTATGTGTGTGAAGAAAATCACTTCATTCTAACCAATTCACAAACAGTAGTGTCACAAAAGCTGGATTAAGGAGGCCATACAAAAAACTCTAGACCAACTCACTGAACTATACAGGAACAATGCCATCTTTCACTGCGATGCTGAAACAAGGAAACCAGTAATAACAAAGTAAAAGTTTAACTGACTGTTTTATGCTTTAAACTTTCACTATCAATTATATCTTCATGAAAAATTAACTTGGCCATGAGAGATGACCTACTATGTCTTCAATTTGAACTTCCTGATTAGGCTAATGCATTGGCAAATCTGTGCTGTTTTTTTTTTTTTTTTCAGTACCTCGCAAAAACCTTCACAAAGCCTAAGGTCACCCTGATTTGGGGCACTCTGAAACTTCTATCTCACAATGGCATGGGCCGCTTCTGTAGCTGGTGTGTTGTTTGGGTTCTCTGAGGCTCCTGGCGAATGATGTCAGGGCTTGAAAGCTCAACATTACTCCTCCACCAAAGCCTCCAGCAATGGCTCAAAATTCTAATTTTAACTCAGTCTTAATTATTCATTTCTCATTTCATTGCCACTGGCTGAGAGCTCTATTCTCTCCACCAATGATGGTGCCATTTTCCTGAGACCTTCAAATTACTACATCCTTGAAATATATCTTGGAAGATGCATCCATTCTAAATGATCTTTTTATTTTAAGCACATTAATTAAGTTGATAGTAAAAGCTAGACTAGTAGCCTGGTAATGGGGTATTATATTAATTAAATTTACAGGTTTTAATGGGTTAACATAAATTTTCTCTTGTACTCTGTAAATTGTAGTTTCTTCAGGTTTTACTGAAGATCCTAAGATTTTCAAGGATTGTTTAGAGACACTGACCATGAAATTAGAGCAGCATTTTTCCTCTCAGTAATATGGGTAGAGGCAGACTCTACTGAAGTGGTTTTAGTGAAAGACCACTTACTTTACTTTCATAATTAAGACGAAAACTGTTGCAGGAGAAATCCTGGCTAGTCCTGATAATCCTTTTTTAGAGTAAATAATCTGATAAATTAAATAAAAAGTATGTATATGTTTATCATGGTGCTTATTAATTAATTTAGTTAAGCACTTTTAAATTACCAACTATGTGTGTGATGTTTTCCTAGGAATAAGGGATGCATCAGTAAACATGACAGAGAAGAGAAAAAACAATTCATGCCTTTGCAAAGCTTGAATTTTCCCCTAATATCACCATGGTTTTTAGGAAATAGTAAAAATCATAATCCATTTTGAAATTACTGGGCATCATGCCCTCTCACTTCCCAAAATACTTTATCATTTCATCTGACATTACTGATCAAATCCAATTTTTTCTCACTTATTTGAAATTCCTCATTTCATATGTACAGTTTCTATATGCAGATTTGTGTTTATTTCTAGACACTCTATCTCTGTTATTTTACTTGTTTTGCTTAGTGTTCCCATTGCAGGATAAAGTGATTATTGTAAATGTTAGTGTGGTTAGCTTCCGTAAGCCTCTTATCCTTCTCCATCAGAGGGCAGACTGACTGGAAACCACAATCACAGAAAGCTAACCAATCTAATTATATGGCAATGACAGAAAACTAACTAATCTAATCACATGGTCCACAGTCTTGTCTAACTCAACAAAACTATGAGCCATGCCATGTAAGGCCACATAAGGTGGACGGGTCATGGTAGGGAGTTCTGACAAAATGTGGTCCACTGGAGAAGGGAATGGCAAACCACTTCAGTATTCCTGCCTTGAGAACCCCATGAACAGTATGAAAAGGCAAAAAGATAGGACACTGAAAAATGAACTCCCCAGGTCAGTCGGTACCCAATAAGCTACTGGAGACCAGTGGAAAAATAACTCCAGAAAGAATGAAGAGACGGAGCCAAAGCAAAACCACCACCAAGTTGTGGATGTGAATGGTGATGGAAGCAAGGTCTGATGCTGTAAAGAGCAATATTGCATAGGAACCTGGAATGTTAGGTCTATGAATCAAGGCAAATTGAAAGTGGTCAAACAGGAGATGGTAAGAGTGAACATCGACATTTTAGGAATCAGTGAACTAAAATGGACTGGAATGGGTGAATTTAACTCAGATGACCATTTTATCTACTACTGTGGACAAGAATCCCTTAGAAGAAATGGAGTAGCCATCATAGTCAACAAAAGAGTCTGAAATGCAGTACTTGGAAGCAATCTAAAAAATGACAGAATGGTCTCTGTTCATTTCCAGGGAAAATCATTCAGTATCACAGTAAGTCAAGTCTATGTCCTGACCAGTAATGTTGAAGAAGCTGAAGTTGAATGGTTCCATGAAGATCTGAAAGAACTTCTAGAACTAACATCCAAAAAAGATGTCCTTTTCATTATAGGGGAATGGAATGCAAAATTAGGAAGTCAAGAAACAACTGGAGTAACAGGCAAATTTGGCCTTGGAGTACAGAATGAAGCAGGGCAAAGGCTAATAGAGTTTTGCCAAGAGAACACGCTGGTCATAGCAAACACTCTCTTCCAACAACACAAGAGAAGACTCTACACATGAACATCACCAGATGGTCAATACTGAAATCAGATTGATTACATTCTTTGCAGTCAAAGATGGGGAAGGTCTATACAGTCAGCAAAAACAAGACTGAGAGCTGACTGTGGCTCAGACCATGAACTCCTTATTGCCAAATGCAAACTTAAATTGAAGAAAGTAGGGAAAACCACTAGATAATTCAGGTATGACCTAAATCAAATCCCTTATGATTATATGGTGGAAGTGAGAAATAGATTTAAGAGACTAGATCTGATAGACAGAGTGCATGATGAACTATGGATGAAGGTTTGTGACACTGTACAGGAGACAGGGATCAAGATGACCCAAAAGAAAAAGAAATGCAAAAAAGAAAAAATGGCTGTCTGAGGGGGCCTTACAAATAGCTGTGAAAAGAAGAAAAGCAAAAAGCAAAGAGGAAAAGGAAAGGTATACCCATTTGAATGAAGAGTTCCAAAGAATAGCAAGGGGAGATAAAGACTTCCTCAGTGATCAGTGCAAAGAAACAGAGGAAAACAACAGAATGGGAAAGATGAGAGATCTCTTCAAGAAAATGAGAGATACCAAGGGAACATTTCATGCAAAGATGGACTCAATAAAAGACAGAAATGGTATGGACCTACAGAAGCAGAAGGTATTAAGAAGAGGTGGCAAGAATACACAGAAGAACTGTACAAAACAGATCTTCATGACCCAGATAATCATGATGGTGTGATCACTCACCTAGAGCTAGACATTCTGGAATGCAAAGTCAAGTGGGCTTTAGGAAGCATCACTGTGAACAAAGCTAGTAGAGGTGATGGAATTGCAGTTGAGCTATTTCAAATCCTAAAAGATGATGCTATGAAATTGCTACACTCGATATGCCAGCAAGTTTGGAAAACTCAGCAGTGGCCACAGAACTGGAAAAAGTCAGTTTTCATTCCAGTCCCAAAGAGAGGCAATGCCAAAGAATGCTCAAACTACCACACAATTGCACTCATCTCACATGCTAATAAAGTAATACTTAAAATTCTCCAAGCCAGCTTCAACAATACATTAACTGTGAACTACCAGATGTTCAAGCTTGTTTTAGAAAAGGCAGAGGAACCAGAGATCAAATTGCCAGCACCTGCTAGATCACCGAAAAAGCAAGAGAGTTCCAGAAAAACATCTATTTCTGCTATTGATTATGCCACAGCCTTTGACTGTGTGGATCACAATAAACTGTGTAAAATTCTGAAAGAGATAGGAATACCAGACCACCTGACCTGCCTCCTGAGAAATATGTATGCAGGTCAGGAAGCAACAGTGAGAACTCAATATGGAACCACAGACTAGTTCCAAATAGGGAAAAAAGTACATCAAGGCTGTATATGTCACCCTGCTTATTTAACTTATATGCAGAGTACATAATGAGAAACACTGGGCTGGATGAAGCACAAGCTGGAATCAAAATTGCTGGGAGAAATATCAATAACCTCAGATATGCAGATTTCACCACCCATATGGCAGAAAGTGAAGAAGTACTAAAGAGCCTCTTGATGAAAATGAAAAAGGAGAGTTAAAATGTTGGCTTAAACTCAACATTCGGAAAACTAAGATAATGGTATCCAGTACCATCACTTCATGGCAAATAGATGGGGAAATAGTGGCAGACTTCATTTTTGGAGGCTCCAAAATCACTGCAGATGGTGCGTGCAGCCATGAAATTAAAAGATGCTTACTCCTTGGAAGGAAAGTTATGACCAAACTAGACAGTGTATTAAAAACCAGAAGCATTACTTTGCCAACAAAGGTCCATCTAGTCAAGGCTGTGGTTTTTCCAGTAGTCATGTATGGCTTTGAGAGTTCCAAAGCCTTACATGGTTTGCCTTTCTTTGGTGTAAAGAAAGATGAGCGCCGAAGAATTGATGCTATTGAACTGTTGTGTTGGAGAAGACTCTTTGAGTCCCTTGGACTGCAAGGAGATCCACCCAGTCCATCCTAAAGGAAATCAGTCCTGAATATTCATTGGAAGGACTGATGTTGAGCTGAAACTCCAATACTTTGGCCACCTGATGCGAAGAGCTGACCCATTTGAAAAGACCCTGATTCTGGGAAAGATTGAAGGTGGGAGGAGAAGGGGATGACAGAGGATGAGATTATTGGATGGCATCACCAACTCGATGGATGTGAGTTTGAGTAAACTCTGGGAGTTTGTGATGGACAGGGAGGCCTGATGTGCTTCAGTCCCTGGGGTTGCAAAGAATCATACATGATTGATCTACTGAATTGAATTGAGTGCTGTTAGTGTGGCTCTTCTCTGCTGCTGCTGCTGCTAAGTGTGTGACCCCATAGACGGAAGCCCACCAGGCTCCCCTGTCCCTGGGATTCTCCAGGCAAGAACACTGGAGTGGGTTGCCATTTCCTTCTCCAATGCATGAAAGTGAAAATTGAAAGTGAAGTCACTCAGTCGTGTCCGACCCTCAGCGACTCCGTGGACTGCAGCCTTCCAGGCTCCTCTGTCCCTGGGATTTTCCAGGCAAGAGTACTGGAGTGGGGTGCCATTGCCTTCTCCAGCTCTTCTCTAAGAGCAGTCATTTTATTGCCATTATAATTACCTGGCTCAAATCTGGAGCAGAATTCAATGGATGTATTTATTCCTCTAAAATACATATTCCAGAAAGAAAGTGAAAAGTGTGAACTGCCTGAGGATGTGTCTTAGAGCAAGAGATGATATTGCTGATAAGGGTTAAAAATGGACTTCAACATTTCTCTTCTACCAACTGCTCTCTTCTAGTTTTCTCTCTTTTAGATTTCTCATTCAACTTTCCCTGGCCTCCAACCTTGGGGCTTCATCTTTCAGCCTCTTGAATTTTTTTACTCTTGGTCTTTTATTTTGTATGTAAATTTATTTAGTTCTGTCCCAACCCTTTCAAAGGGAAGAATTTATATCCTCTAAGAATGTGAAGGGCTTTCCTTGTGGCTCAGCTGGTAAAGAATCGCCCTGCAATGCAGGATACCTGGGTTTGATCCCTGGGTTGGGAAGATCCCCTGGAGAAGGAAAAGGCTACCCACTCCAGTATTCTGGCCTGGAGAATTCCACTGACTGTATAGTCCACGGGTTTACAAAGAGTAGGCACAACTGAGCAACTTTAACTAATGTGAAAGTTCTTTACAGTGAGCATGAATCTGTGATTAGAAAAAAAAAAACAAAACCCAAAAAACAAAACAGATGTTCCAATTATCAAAACCTACTGATTTAGAAAAGACAGAGTAGGGAGGTAGTGGTTGATAAGTGGAAGTATCATGAATCATACATAACAAAAGCATCTTCTTCCTGATCTTCAATACAATTGAAAGAACAAAATATTTTCCTGCTGCATATAAAACATTGTCTCAGGAGTGCTTATGATATGTAGGACACCTTATGTGTCAGACATATTGTTATCTCTATTTTACAGTTGAAGATACTGAGTTCTGAGAGATTACACAAATTGTTTGAAGTTATAATGTTAGTAATACGGCAGATCTGACCTTTGTATTCATATCTGATTCAAAGCTTTTGAACATAATGCTTTATATGCCATATGTTTTGATATCTGAAAAATCAGTTGCCCACTTATTAACCTTTAGTGTAAAGTTTTCTTCCATGTACTTAATTTCTGTCTTAGCAGAAAATACTTGGCATCTAATGGATGTAATTCAATAAGATTAGAAACATAAACATATGTCTAAGGTAATTAGACCTTGATTTGCCACATACATAGACATGTACATGTGGTAGTTAGTTTTATGTGTCAACTTGGCTATACTAAAATATCCAGTGATTTAATGAAACAGTTATCTAATCATTGCTGTGAAAGCTGTTTGTTGATGGTGTGAACATGGGTTGTGTGATAACAAAAACATTTGATTCTGAATGAAGAATAGTACCCTTGATAATGTTGGCAGTCCTTCTCCAATCAGTTGAAGGCCTAATGAGGAAAAGCTGAGGATTCCAGGAGAAGAAAATATTGTGTCACAAGACTGAACCATCAACTTCTTCATGAGTTTCTAGCCTGCTAGCCTACCTAAAATTTTCAGATGTGCCAGCTGCCACTCTGCATGGGCTGTTAAAATAAACTTATATCAATATCCATTTCCGTATCTGTATCTATATGAGTAGATAGGTATACAATTATATATACTTACACAATATGATATTAATGTTTGTGTGTATATATATGTATATATACATATACACACACACACAAACATGTTACATAGGTATGGATATATATTAATATAAATTATGAATAA